>CM070624.1:36067050-36650390 GCA_036346255.1 Ampelocalamus luodianensis
CTTATTCTTTGGCCATGGCTTCTTACCCTTTTTTGAAGCTAGACATTGTTACGGCCATCACATGGCTAGGCCTGCACACTTCTTAATATCACTCTCTGCTGTTTTGAGCATCCCACAAAGCTCATTAAGGCCCTTATCACCCCATGCATATGGTAGTTCGAAATGAAATGCCCATAGCTAGGTGGAAGAGACGCTAAAATGAAATCGTTGCCAACTCTTGGCCAATTGGAAAACCAAGTTTATCCAAAGTCGATTGTAACCAACCATTTTGATCACATGTGGGCCTACGGGTGCACATACATTAACTTGCATTCGAAAAGACTTAGAGACATTGGCAGTTCGGTCTGGCACGTATGCGGAACATGTCCTTAAGCGCTATGATCATATCATACGCTTCGATCCTCAAACCGCTTTTGAAGGTCGGGTTCCATGCATCAAGCATAAGACGACTAATCTCAAGAGAGTCATCACATGCTTTCTTGTAGGCATTTTTGTGCAAGCGACAGACGCATTGTTAGCGAGTTCTTACGGGATTGGGGTGTCGAGCGTTTTCCTTTTATACGCCACGAGAACAATTCTCGAGTTCGGATGATCAGAATAGTTTATTCCATTTAATTTCTCTTTCTCAAGAATCGATCGCAAAGCAAAAGGGTGTGCGTGGTTGCTAGATGCCATTGATCTACAATAGGAAATGCAAAATACTAAGACAAATAAAACCATGATAGAGTAAAGCTGTATTAAACAAATTTAATAGAATGTACTCCCACTAAAATCAACATTCCTCTGTTGATTCTTAGCGATTCAAGATCCGCAATTAACGAGTCTACTAGTGAGCTTTTGCATCACCGCTAGGAGACAAGGTAATTGATAAGCAACACCTTGCTAATCATATCTCTATATGACTCTTGTTGTTGGGTGACATCTCTATGCCCCTGCCAACCTTTATGCCCCAAGGCCCATAACCTTTATGATAACCTTGTTAAGTTCACCAATCCTTATGCATGTAAGTATCCGATACAAACCCATCTAGTCAAGGAAAGTTGATGGTGCCTAATTTTATAGACCCACCATCAATTTACAAGACATGGGATGGTGCAAAGTTTAATTGGGAGGGCATATGTTTAACAACATTTTGTGAGGATCGCTATACTTCTACCATTCAAACATGCATAGGAGTAAAACAATAGGAATAGCATTCACCACGGTTGTGACTCGGTATGGCCCATTTTCTCATGGTGATCTCCATCGCCATAGAATCATCCACCATGATGATCTCCATCTCCATGGTTCATGTGTGCATCCCTCCAAGTGATGTGTCCTCAGTACTACTATAAGCTATTACTCATAACAGCTAGTAATAAAATACATGGATACTAGGAATCATCACAAGTCGCCGCGAGGCCGTTAATACAATACTTTGACAACACAATGGCTCGGCCGTGTTGCGTACCACGACACGCAGTCATGCAAATATTACAAACATGCATCACATACACATTAGGCCATACGGTCACATACATCCTGCAAAACAAGTTATGCATAGAATCGCAATCTAACGGATAAGGGGGTGGGGTTTCCCCATCAGGGTTCGTAAAAAGCAGTCAATCTATGCGAATTTTTACATAGGATTTTGATCGGCAAATCATATTTACCACAAATCGACTCTCGTTGGATTCGACCAATTATATTGATCTTCGCATGCCGCAACCGGTTTACGTGTCCTTGTCTACCCGATGGCGAATCCGACCGTAGGGGTATGTTGTTTCACGACCTTAGCGGCATGATCACGGTACATCGATTATTAATCTAGGTTCCGATTCGATCAATCATATTGATCTTCGCATGCCGCAACGGTTTCGTGTCAGCTGTCAACCCGATGGCGAATCCGACAGGTAGGTATGTCGTTTCACGACCTTAGCGACATGATCACGGAAACGGACCAATCCACTACGAGAACTATACAATCGATCACATCGATCATACCGATTACATATCGCCATATGCAAATCACCGAACCTATAACATGACGGCAACGCTCGATACCATCAGCGGGAAACGGGTAGGCTACACTAGCGCAAATTAAAAATTCTACCGTAAACCAAGATCACTGCGATTATAGATCACGGTCTTACCACTAGGCGCAGTGCGGAAGTTGATGCATGCGTCGAGCGTGTAGTTGTACCAAGTTGATGCGATGCGTGGGGCGGAGTAGTCGTACTACTTCCTCGTCCTCGTCGTGGCGCCCCACGTACAGCTCCTTTCTTGCGGTTCGTCCCAACGCCACGGATGTGGCGCCTTCAAAGGTATCCACGTGCGGGAGGAAGCGGCGCACGACGGACTACTAGATCTGCGCGGCGACTAGGGCGTGGGAGGGTGGCGGCCGGGGTTTGGGGATGTCACGAAAAACTCAACCCTCAACCGGCGCGCCCACGCCCTCCTTTTATAGACGTCCTTATAATGGGCTTCTCACGAATAGAGGCCCATTAGGACTCAATGCCCGATCTAATCGGATCCAATCCGAATTAGGCTTCACCTATAAGTGTGTGACCCTTTGGTTCACATATGTTTAGACATGGCGAGTACACATACTTGGTCAATAGTTGGTAGCGGCCTCTAGCAAGGCGTGCCAACTCCTAAACATACGTAAAGATCATATGGGACGAACCATCACAGCGTTATGTACATGCCAATCCCTTTCCCTCACGATATTCGGTCGAAGTGCAAGTGACCACTCTTTCTCGATCCTGTGATCGGAATCCCTTACTAGGTTAACTCTTAACCTTAAGTAGCATGGCCATGCATTTACGGATCCGATCACTCGAGGGCCAGAGATATCTCTCGGTAGAGAGGGCAAATCCATCTCGTGACCATGCCTCGCAAAGCATGCTTCATGACAAACCGAAGCTACCTTTATAACTACCCGATTCTGAGTAGCGTTTGATAGCCCCTAAGTAGGTCGATTCACATCTCAAGTACATGCGACAATCTCGGGTCTAAGGACAAGGCGTACACATTGTGTAGAGAGAACCATAAGAATAATTACTATGTCTCATGTTGGGTCGGTCCAACCCCATGTTCTAAACATGTGTCCACATTATTGGTTTGACATCTCCATGTCTATGACACATGAAACATGGTCATCAACCGATACATGTGCTAATCCATCATTCACGTGTGTCCTCACATGAAGTCCGACTAGGGACAACTTTAGAATAACCATACAAGTAAAGAGTTTCACAAACAAGTCACATACTTGTTAATCAACACAAAGGCAATATTCAAGGAACATTTATTAAATCATGGATACAATGAAATATCATCATCAATATGATTGCCTCTAGGGCATATCTCCAACAGGGATTGGCCCAAGCAACCGCACCGTCCGAATGCATACACTTGTGTGCGCCGTTGGATCGTGATCCAACGGTGGGCTCCGATTAGGTTTCGTCTTGGCGTGCTTGTTTTTTTACGGCGTGAGCCGTAGGATTTTAGATCAAGGGTGGATAAGTGTCCACGTCTTATTCTATTATTTGAGTTTGTCTGTATTCCGGTAAGTAGTTATTTAACAACTGAAAATGAGATAAAAACTTTAGAAACTCACAACTAATTCATTTTAACTGCTTTTAGATAATTCCAACTGTAATAAATTGTGTTATCACTTAAGTTTATTATAAAAATGGATTTAAGCATATTCGATGTGAGAAAATTGTATAACTAGAAATAACTTGATTTGTCACTTTGAATATTCGAAATGGATTTAATCTTGAAAAATGCATATCTTTTCTGTATAAACCAATTTGTGCAAAATCAATTTTGTTAAATTCATCTGTTAGTATACTTTCATGTGGAATAAGTTTTGAGCATGTTCATAACTCTGTAAAATGACTTGCCTTAGATTTACACCTTAGAAAAATCATAAGTAAATGTGTATAACTCCAAATTTAGTAAATTCAACTTTCTTTGTTATTAGGATGTCATAATCTACCTGCCATAAAAATTTCATACCTTAGATCATTCTAGAAAATTTCGCCATGAACAGTACTAATAATTAAATTGATTGTTTTTAAGGTTGAGAAAGAGCATTTTGTCCATATCTTTTGCATGCTTAGTCCAAATTGCATGATTCTTGTTCCTATCACTATCTGAAATCATTCCTAGCTGTTGTGTAAATTTCATTAGTTTTGGATGTGTTTCTTTGTTGGAGTTTATTTGGTGTTCTTCGTTCTTATTTGCTATATCGCCTTTTAGCGTTAGGTTAGAAGATAATTTTATTGCGATATTGAGCCACAGCAGACCATCGGATCTCGCACTCGGCAGAAGGCAAGCGGATGTAGCATTCATTTGATCATATTGTTCCTACTATTTTCAAATTCTAATATATTATTTGCAAATTCTATGTATGCATTGCTATGTTGTTTTAAACTATTATCGATAGTTGGCCCGAGAGTTGCATAATCGGTAGGAAATGTTTAATCCTCTACTCACGAGCCTAGGATTACTTGCTGTGATTAGGTTATTTGGATGAACCCTTGTCACTTAGTAGTTTACGTGTCATTATGCTTAGCCATGCTTAGTTATCGGTAGAAATGGGCGGTTATCGACTTGTCGATAACCTTGATCACACAAACTATTATAATCTGTATACTTGGACTTGTGCTTTGTCTAAATTGCAAAACTAAAACTGAAAATGAAAACAATTTAGACTTGGGCACAATGGTAAGATGGTGTGATCTTTTGGGTGTGATTGGAGCGGTGCGGTCAATTAAGGACCGAGCTACTTGTTACAAGCAAGCATTTGTGCGTGCTAACCACACTAGGGGATATGGGACCCCTCTTTGAAAGTACTTTGGGTCGTGTTAATTAATGAGTCGCGTGGTAGGTTGCATATTTGACTATATGTAACATGGACACGTCTGTAGGAGGAACACCCGCAGGGCGGTGTGTCTTGCTCCACGTATGGGTCCTTGTGATCCATATTTCGTCGCAGATCACTAAGGATTAACCCCATACGTGCATCTCTTGATTAGCATATTCCATTGGAAAGGGTTCATAGGACTTAGCCGTCTTGCATACCAAAGGAAGTGTGCTTAATAGCTTGGCAAAAGCGATCAAGTGTGGGTACATTGGTACACCTGCGAGGATTAAAACTATTCGAATAGCCTCGTCTAGGTTATGGACACGCTTGGGAAGTCTTTCAAGAGTTAGACTACAACATTTTTATAATTAAAACTTGATGGTGAGTGCGAATCGAGGATTAGTGCTATGTTATGGTGGCTTTGGGAAAGTCACTTCTAGGTGGATACTTGTTACTTATGTTTACTATTTATTATTTAAATGCTTAAAAGCAGTTGTACAAACCGTTGTTCAACTTATTATAATATTGCAAATAAAACTTGCTTTGTGCGCCCAAAGAACCGTATAACCACATTCCTTTGAATCTGACTTTCATGTAGCTATGTATAGGCTTGTTACTCGTAAGTCTTGCGAGTACATTTTTGTACTCACTGCATTGCTTGTGTTGTGCAGAGGATGATAGTGAGTCCGATGGACCTCACTTTTGTGAGTTGTCTTTGTGGCGGTTTAAGGGCGATTAGCTTGGCGGCCGGTCGGTTGCCACAATGGTGTTATGTGGCTAACCGGTCATCTTTTGGTTTAAGCCATCTTATGACAACTTTGCTTCCGCTATTACTTATTTGGTACTTATGTCATTTGGCGGTCGGTGTTACGTAATAACTTATATTATGTATGTCTTTTGGTAGACTTGTTATATTACATTTGTATGGAAATGATGCATGCTTTGACTTGATGTATGTGCTTTGCTTGTTCGGGAGGCACATGTTCATCGAGACACGGATTATTCTATTTGTGATACTAGAACCAGTGGAAGGTTAAGTATTACAAGTTTAATAAACCGGGGTCTCACACCTTATCCCGTGCTGCCCCGGCCCTATAAATAGGTCCCCCGAGGTTCGCCCTGCCCTCCACAACCCAGAGCCGCCACCCACGTTGCCCCAAGAGCCCTAGTGCCGCCGCAATCGAAGTTTTAGGGTTTTTCGCCGTTGGCCTTTTTCTCTGTTTTGCGCCGTCGTCGACGTCGCCCTGCCTTCGTGGTCTACACCGCTGGGTTCGCCATCGTCCGGACTACCTCCAGGAGCCTTCGTCGTCGCCTAGACCTCGCCGGAGCGTCCGTCCGACAAAACCCGAGCCACTCCGCCGCTCCGAGCTCGCCACCGGTCTCCACCGTCCATCCCAAGCACCCGGAGTTGCACCCAGAGGTTCGCAATAACCTCAGCTACACGCCGGTACCACTTGCCGCCGGTGGATCGCCGCCATTCGCCGTTGCCGTTGGTTCCCGAGCCTGTCACCATCGAGCTGACGTGGCCATCCACGTGGCTCGCCACCTCAGTTCCAACGCCAACGTGTCGTCTCGCGTGGCGTCCCCGTCAGCTTGTTCGCGTACGCCTGAGTCAGCATCCCGGTCAGCGGCCGCCGCTGATGTGTCGCGCCGGGATTGGTCCAGATCAGATCCACGTGGCAGTCACCGTTCTCTAGAACCTGAGGCTCGGTAGACTTGGTCTACCGTGAGCCATCTCGCTGACATGTTGGTCCCACATGTCAGTGTTTTCTTTTTATTTACCTTTTACCTTATTTCCGAAATCCCTGTGCTAACGTCATGCTTGCACAATAATCCAATTTTTCTGTTAAGAAATAATTCGGAAATTCCAGTAAATCTAGAATTAGGATTTCTTTTATATTGAAACGTCGAGAGCCCATATCTTTTGCATCCGAACTCCGATTGAGCCCATTCAAATTCCAGAATTCATCTAAATTCGAGCTCTATTTATCTGAGATTTTTATTTAATTTTTGGAGTTCGTTTTGCCTCTGTTATTTATTTGTTTTGTTTATTTGTCTCGTTTGCGAGTAGACGTCGATACATCGGTGAATTTTGGAGAAGAATGAGCACCTCAAGATCAAGACCAGTACATGGACCTTTTCCAAGGCAAGTTATACCTTTGATCATCTTGAACCCAGTTTTCAAATTACTCTGTTTCAAAGTATTGCATTCTACTTTAATTATGTATTTAAATGCTTTTGGGAATAGTTATTATCCAATTTGTTAATACACCTTGGCCTTGTATGTCATAATTCCTTGTCACCCTAGATTGGTTATTAGTCGGTAATATTATAGCACCAACGATGGGTTGGTTAGATGCGAGTACAATTGCTTAGCCATGCTACGAGTCTCACATCTCATTTGAGTTGCAAATATTAAATTTGACTAAGTGACTATGGAACTTTGTGTAAAACTGTGTGCTATGTGTTATTACTTCGTGATAGCATGTGTTGCACTAAAACCAACTGGGTGGTAAAGGATTTGGACCGAGGCAAGTGGTGGATCTTGTGTGATATGGTGGGTGTGTGAATGGGAATGATAATCTTTGTGACCTAGTCGGAAAATGAAAGTCTTGCCTTGGTCAATTAAGGACTTAACTTTGTGCGCCATTAAAGCCAGGCCTTCATCAGATGCGACCACATGCACGATGGGACAGGCCTAACATAGTAGGTTATGGATTTCGGCATTGATGTTCAGTGGATAGGTTAGGTTGTGTGTGAGGTGGAGGTGTGACTACCTAGTAGTTGCATCGCGGGACGGTTCGCGCATCCATGTCGGCAATGTGTGTGTTGGACTAGCATTCTTTGTGAGTGGTGCAAGGAAAGCACATTGGAAATGTCAATGTTTGAGATGAAGTTTCAACTGTTTTGTTATGGTAGTGCTAGCTACACTGGTTGTATCTTGTGGGTAAAGTGTACAAACTCTACAGAGTGTAAAATCAATCTATTCGAATAGCCGTGTCCGCGGTCATGGACATGCTCGGGGATTTCACACGAGGGGTAGTTTTCATAAAATGTTTGGGATGGGAGCTATGTGATCTAAGTCATATGGCTATGTGAAATAAGCTGTTTAGCTTTGTGTCTTTGTGAAAATAACTGTTAAATTATTATTGTCTATTCGTTTTGAAATATGCTTTCAATCTATTATTGTATTCAACTGCAAAAGTTTCCTTTATGCAAAAGAACCACAGAAGCCTTTTCTTTTGGAATAAGCCTGCATCTATAAATTGCATTCTGTGGTATGATTTGTAAGTACGGTTGTGTACTCATGCTTGTTGTAAAACTTGCGCCCAAACCTCCAGAAGAAGAGGAGTCTACACCTGCTTTCGAGGAGGAGCTCGTCGAAGGTTGCTGATTGTTAAGGTCGGATCGATCGGTTGCTGTGGTGAATTGATGGGATCTACGCCGGTTATTTTTGTTCATTGCTATTTTATTCTTTGTTAGCCCTGCGTGGCTCAATAAGTGTAAACTCGACCATAAGGTCAAAACTCTTATTTGTTATTCAAACTAATCGTTTACTTTATTTATCGCTTGTGTGGATTGATAATCACCTATGTTGACACTGTGTCCACTAGCGTGATCCTGGACTAGTGCATTATACATAGAGGGTTCCAGAATCGTAATTTTGGGTCCCGACACACTGCTACCCGTCACCTCCATTGGTTCCACTAGTCTTGGCTCTCTTCATCTTGCTAATGTTCTTGTCACTCCGCACCTTATCAAGAATCTTGTTTTTGTTTGTTAATTCACTATTGACAACAATTGTTCTGTTGAGTTTGACCCTGTTGGTTTTTTTGTAAGGGATCTTCATTCCAGGAACATAATCGCCAAGTGCAATAGCTCCGGACCTCTATACCCTTTCTGCATGTCGGTGTCTGCCCCCCCTTCGTGCGCACTCATCGTCGGCGCCTCCGCCTCCCTTTGGCATCATTGTCTCGGGCATCTTGGCCCTGAGTCCCTGTCTCGCCTTGCTAGTGCTTCTGCCATTACTTGTGATAATGGACCCGCCGATACTATCTGTCATTCGTGTCAACTTGGTCGCCATGTGCATCTACCTTTTTCTACTTGCTCTCAAGAATTTTGATTTAGTTCATTGTGATCTTTGGACCTCGCCTTTCGTTAGTGTGTCTGGTTACAAATACTACTTGGTTATTCTTGATAATTGCTCACATTATCTTTGGACATTTCCTTTGCACTTGAAATCCGATACCTTTGCCACTATCTTTCACTTTTTTCTTACGTTGCTACTCAGTTCGGCGCTAAGATCAAGAGTATTCAGTGCGATAATGGCCGTGAGTTTGACAACTCCACCGTTCGCATTTTTTTCCTTACCCATGGCGTTACACTTCGCATGTCATGTCCATATGCCTCTCAGCAGAATGGCAAGGCCGAACGTATTGTTCGTTCCACTAATAACATTGTTCGGTCTCTTATGTTTGAGCCGACCTCCTTCCTCTTCTTGGGTTGAGGCTCTTCACGCCGCTACCTACCTTTTCAATTGCCAACCCACCAAAACTCTCAATTTTTTCACACCTTTTTTTGCACTCTTTGGTGTTTCCCCCTCCTACTCTCACCTTCACGTTTTTTGTTGCAAGTGTTACATGAACCTTTCTGCCATCACTCCTCACAAGATTTCTCCTCACTCCACCATGTGCGTGTTTCTCAGCTACTTGTCCAAACACAAGGGATACCGATGCCTCGATCTCTCCTCAAATCAGGTCATCATCTCCCGTCATGTTACATTTGACGAGTCCTCATTTCCCTTGCCGAGCTCGCCGCACTGCCCTCTCCCACTGACCTTGATTTTTTGTTAGATCTTGATCACATGCCAATGCCCATTGGGCCTCAGAGTCTTGCAGGTCCCAGTGGCCCTCCTGGTGTAGCGCGCCCGCCCGTGCTCTTACCGGCTATGGCACCAGACGGCGCTGCCTCTCCTACGCATGTTATGCACAGCCCCAGTGCGCCCGCAGCACCACCCGACGTAACGCCGACCGGCAGCATTTCTCCTGGTAGGGACTCCCCCTACCCGTCCCTTCGCCTGCGGCTGTGGTAGCACCTAGTGATCCAGCCATGGCTCCTCCCGTGGCAGTCAAAGCACATGGTACTCCTACCGGTCTACCAGTTGGCTCGCCAGCTCTCAGCAAGGTCGTTCTCCCGCAGCTTCCCCCAGGTGTTGTGCCGCTCTAGCCGGTCGACAACTCCCATGCCATGGTGACTCATGGCAAGCACAGTTTTTGGCAGCCGCTCACCCACATGAACCTTCATGCCGCCACTCTGTCTCCTATTCCGACCACATACTGGGTTGCTCTCACCGACCCTGATTGGCACATCGCTATGGAGGAGGAATACGCTGCTCTTCAGGCCAACAACACATGGGATCTTGTTCCACGGCCATCCAATGCCAATGTGGTCACTGTGATGCGGCGCAGATACCATCCACTAATTTTACAAGTGTTTCCTTTAGTTCTTGTGTACAAATCGGAGAACACAGCAAAGAATCTTCTACTGCAGTGCATGAGGCATGCAAGGAGTCAGGTGGGGCTCATGTCGTATGCATGGAGCCGATCATGGAGGAAGCGGCATTCATGCATACCTCTAGCGTGTGCATGGTACTTGTGTGTGCTGATGCATGTGTGGAAGATGCACACGTAGAACCATACAAGCAGCTGTGCATGGAGCCGGAAGGAGATCCAGGAATAATAGAAGTTGAGCTCGTGAAGGAGTCCAAGAAACTGTTGGATCAAGGACCAGGAGGGCTTCATGATGTGAACGTGGAGTTAGAGATGGACAAGCCAAGAAGAATACTTACGTTGGATTGTTATCAGTTGAGGTCGTCGGAGATAATGAAAGACTTCTATTATTTTGGAACACAACCACCAGATTTAGTCCAAGTTGTGCAACATGTGTTATTAGAGATAAGGACAGAAGAGATCAAACAAGAAGTTTCCTACTCAGTTACAACTCCTAGAGATAAAATAGGAGAGAAGCACCCGGTTGTGTTTTCAATGGAAATATCGAAGATGAAAGGAAGAGGCACCAACAAAATCCCAAGAAATGAGGAGGTGGCACCAATTTCTTTGTGCATGTAATTTGGATAACAAAGGTGGCGCATTGGTTTTCCTTAAGCGTGTATGCCTTTTTATCTTTGTGTGCACTCGGTTGGGGCCCACCTTGATGCAAATACTTCAGAAGAATGAGTTTGAGTTAGTCACGTACGTGAGTTTTTAGAGTACTAGTTGAGTCCAAGTCCAACTCATGTTGAGTTCTAGTCCGAGTCTATGTGCATGTGTGCTGGCTAGTTAATGGGTCATGTGTACGTGCATGTAAGCCTATAAAAGGCCACGGGGCACGATCATGTAAGTGGGGTTAAGTTTGAGTTATGAATTAAAACACGTGTGCGTGTTGGCCTTCGGCCGTTAGGGTTTATCCCTGTTCTATGAGTGTTCTTGTGAATTCCAATCTCGGATTTCATCTTGGCGTGGTGGTTTCTAGTTGTGGTGCTAGGAGTTGCTCATTGGATCTTTGATCCCTATTTCTCGTTCGTGTACTGTGGTGTGCGCGGGCGTGAGATTTATTTATCCATGTGCAGATTGTTGTTTCAGATTACTATTCATGTGCATATCACTGTTCACGTGCATGGTACTGTTTATCCAACGCTAAAAGAAGAAGACGACGCACTACTGATCTTCGAGTTCCACCGTGAAAGATCGGGCAACCCACGGATTCAATCTCGCCTCGAGGTTGATCCGCATCACACTGGAAAGTGGATTTTTCAGTATAAACTCAATTCGGATGGCACTCTTACCCGCTATAAGGCTCGATGGGTTCTTCGTGGTTTCACACAACGTCTTGGTGTTGATTTTGATGAGACTTTCATCCAGTCATCAAGCCGCCACTATTCGCATAGTTCTCTCTGGCTCTATCACAGGATTGGCCTATCCACCAACCGGATGTTAAAATTCATTTCTTCATGGCACACTCTCTGAGCCCATTTTCTATTCGCGATCAAGCTGGATTTGTGGATTCATTTCGCCCGATTATGTTTCTTTGCCTCAACAAGTCTCTCCACGGTCTCAAGCAGCACCCAGGCTTGTACAATTTGTTTTGCGGCTTTCTTGCTATCCCTTGGTTTCCTAGAGGCAAAGTCAGACACCTCTCTCTTTGTGTCTCATTGAGCGGTGACACTTGTCTACTGCTTGCTCTATGTGGACGACATTTGCCGATTACTTCTTGAGCAGTGTGCTCCACCGGTGATTGCCTCCTCCAGCAGGCTTTTCTTATGAAGGATCTTGGTCCACTTCATCATTTTAGGTGTTTCTTTCGGTCATCGTGATGACGACATGTTTCTCTCTGTGGCAGTTTACTCTAGACATCCTGGACCACACCGGCATGACCGCTTGCAAGTCTTGCAGTACCCCTATCGACACTCACTCCAAGGTCTCCTCTACTGCTGGCACTTCTCTAGCTGATCCAACGTTCTACCTAAGTCTTGCGGGTGCTTTGCAGTACCTCACCTTCACTCGCCCAGATATTGCCTACGTCGTATAACAAGTATACCTCCATATGCATGATCCTCGCGAGTCACATCTCGCCACCGTGAACCGCATTCTTGGGTATCTTTCGGCACCATCGACCACGGCCTTCTTCTTCACCGAGCCACCTCTACGAGATCTGGTTGTTTACCTCCAGCCTTGGTGGGCTAGTTGTCCGACACGCGCAAGTCCACCGGGCTACATTGTGTTCTGGGTTACAATCTCGTCTCACAGTCGTCGGCGGCAACACACTATCTCGTTCGAGTGTGGAGGCTGCGTCGGCCGTGGCCAATCTTTATTCCGAGGCGTGATGGTTGCACCAACTTCTTCGGAGCTTCCACGGACTCACGCGAGCTACCCTCATCTACTACGACAATGTCGGCGTGGTCTATCTCTCATCAAATTCGGTGCAACATCAGCGCACTAAACATGTTGAGATTGACTATCACTTTGTCCGGGAATGTGTTTGTCTTGGCGATATCCGCGTTCTTCATGTTAAACGACATCTCGATCTGTGACATCTTCACCAAAGGGCTACCTACTTCTGTCTTCACCGAGTTCTAGTCCAGTTTGAACGTTGCTCCGCCGACGCTCCAACTACTGGGGGTGTTAGATGACTCGATTCCTGGTCCACACTTAATGCGCATATCACGCCCGGCCTCTCGCCTGCCTATCCTCTTGGTATCTGTTTCCATAAACCGTTGGTTGGATACGACATGGTTTGGCCTATATATGTATCCTTTGGCTTATCAATCTATATAGTGTGTAATTGCCTCAAAATTCCACGCTCTCAAACAGGATTCTTCTTGGGTTGTTAGTTGATCCCACGGTGAATCCCTTGCACCTCTGTTTGTAGTAGTGAGTCAGATGTTCAGCTCACTACTTGAAACATCCATGTTTTATATCTGATTTTTTAAAAAATAATATTAATTTAAAAGATAATTAAAAAATTAAATAGTCATAAGTTTTTTTACAAAAGTATGTGCCTATCACCAATTGGAATGGCAAAAGGGGCTCAACAGTACAGGGAGGTCCCTGTCGCTAATTGAATTGGCGATAGAGACCTGTCGTCAATTCAACTAGCGATAGGGATCCTAAATTTTTTTAATATTAGAATTTGAAAAACCGTCATTTCAAATGGCGATAGGGATCCTGCAAGTCCCTGTCGCCATTCTAAATGGCCACAAATCTACCCTATAAAAGACTCCAAAATTCTAGCATAATTTACTTCTATTCAGAAAAACGAGAAAGAGGGGAGAGAAGGGAGGGGAGTAGAGAGGAGTAGAGAAGCTAGTGAAGGACTGCCTTTCAGGTAATTTTTTTAACCAAATGGATTATATAGTTTTAGATGTACGGTTGCTTAGTGTAGTATGTTGTATATAATCCTTTTCGGTGGGTAGTTTAGTTTTAGATATGTGGTTAGTCGTGAAAATCTTATTTCTGATTACATCAAATATGTGGACGCCACCAACTTCAAAATTTAATACGGTCAAGGACTATTCTTGAGGTCCTAAGGGGATTGATTTGTGTTATTTTCAATCGGTGTTGTGACCTAACAAGACTGGGTAGCGTACATTGGAAATGTGATGCGGCCCGACGCGACACTGACCGCATTGTTCATGGGCGTCGCAAGACAAAGACGAAGCCCATGCCATGCGTGGCGCTACCACAGCATGGTGGCGGCCGGCATGGCACGCGATGTCGGGCGTGCGGTGCGGCACAAGACCCGGCCCGACACGGTCCATCCGCCCACACGCGTCTTTGGGCGGAGGAGGTGACACCTTGCGAGGTAGAGGGGGTGGTGCCGCGTCGCCACGCTGGCGTGGAGGGAGAGAGAGAGAGAGAGAGAGAGAGGAGGAGGAGCGGTGCGGCGCGGACGCGGACCGACGAGGAGAAAGAAGGCGCGGCCGCGAGGGACGGGGCATAAAAGCAAAGGAGAGAGAGGAGAGCCAAAGAGGAGAGGGGGCGAATAAGGGATGGAGGCGGCGCGACGCAGGCCGGCGTTGAGGGTGAGGGAGGACCGGAGGAGGCGACGCGGCAAGGAGGCGTGGAGGTGGCTCGGTAGTGTGGACAAGGAGGCGCGGAGGCGCGGAGGCGTGGAGGCGGTGCGATGAGGCGTGCGGCTAGTCCGCGAGAGGAGTGCGGCGAGAGGCAACGAGGTGGTGTGGTCTTTGCTTGCATGGAGGGAGGGAGGGAGGCGAAGGCGGCGGTGCAGGGCTGTTAGTGTCGCCGCACGCGACTTGTGATGAGGAGCGAGGGGAGAAGAAGGGGCGGGCAGCAGGCAGGTGGCGGGCTAGTGAGTCGTGCACAAAGACAACCCAACGAAATCATTGTTGGGGCATTTTTGCACATTTTTGTGACCGTTTTCTTGTTTGGGTCATAAAAATTAAACTCCTTAGTGATGCTCTGAGGTTATACTATACTGACTATTTTATAGAAGTTCATTCTCGGTTATACGAGGTTTACCAAAGGTATGAAAATAAGTTCCAGAGAGTCCGCTCGCAACGACCTCCAATAGCCCCCACCTCAAGTAGCAAGACAGATATGTGGGGCAAGATCTTCGATGTCTCTTCCTCCAGGTCCAGATCTTCTTCTTCTACATTGCAGCCTGCTCAGCCAAGACCCACAAGGAGCGGGAAACTATCCACCTATCTGGACAACGATACGGTGGACTTCAACTCAAAAGGCTTCGAAATCTTATAATGGTGGCAAGCACATAAGTTAACATATTCCATGCTATCCATACTTGTATGTGATGTGTTAACTGTTCCTGTCTCGATGGTTTCCTCCGAGTGCCTTTCGGTCTCTCTAGAAATATTAGAGAGAGAAGAACAAGTCTCACAAGTGAGTTGGTAGAGATACTTCTATCTGTGAAGGATCGTGAACAAACTGATTCACGAACACAACACTTAGTAGAAAATCCAGAGTTGTTGGAGGTGTTCAAAAATCTGTACTTAGATAATGACACCGACACATAGAACAAAGATGTATTATATATGTAGAATTGTAGAGCTATATGTTGTACTCTTTTTCCTTTGCTAAGGTTTTCTCATTTTGAGTTTTTACTTACGAAGGTTTTAACGAGGTAGTGAGTTGGACATTAATAAAGCTATTTATTACATTTTCAATATGATTGTCTCGTTTTTTTTTCAATTTTCATGTTTACTTCTGAATTCTACACATTTTTCTATTTGTTTTGGATTTTTAATCTTTGTCAAGCCAAGCAGGCTAAGCGGTCGGACTTGACTCTTTGGGCCAAAGGGCTCGTGCGGTGCAGCACGACATGAAACCGACGGGCGTGCAGAGCCGCCTCCTCAGCACATGGACCGGTACGGCACGGCCTATCTAATAGATAGGGCGGAACGAGCAGTGTCCGGTCGTGCCTATACCGTGTCGTGCCGGGCCGTCTATTTGGCCAGGTCTGCTTACCTTGCCTAGTTTCATAATTTTTTTATTTTTTATTTATTGTTAATAAAAAATCGGCACAATGAGATTTTCTGCTTTGTACAAAAGGAATGGAAAAAGGCAACCGCCCGCCGACGACATGGACGACGTCGTCGAGTAAACGGGACACGGCCACCGGGGCAGAGGCGCCCTAGATGGGGTCCTGGGGACGATGATGACGCCGTGCTGAACTGCTATGGAGCCGCCGTCGCTCCTGTGTATCCAAGCCGAAAGTCCATTCTCGAAATGAAAACAGAAAAGCCCAAGAGTCGTGCTCCTCAATTGCGTCATCCTAATCAGGAAATCTTCCACTGCACAGTCCCTCCTCCTCGCCATGGCGACCTCCTCCTCTCCTTCCTCCCCGCGCACCCCTCTCCCTCCTCCACCCGCACCGCCTCCACCTCCCAAACCCCGCCGTACCCACTTCCATACCACTCTCCCCCACTCCCGCCGTCCGCTGCGCCGCGACATCAGTGGCGGCGGCGGGGCCCCTTCCGCCGCCGAAGCTGGTCCGCTGCCCGGCGCTGGACCGCCAGGCGGCTCGCGCCAGCCGCCTCCGCTTCGCCCGCAAGCTACTCACGCTCCTCCTCTCCAAGCCGCGCCGCTTCCTCCCGCTCCGCGTCCTCCGCCGCTGCCGTCGCTTTCTCGGTCTCCCGCGCCATCGCCCGCTGCTCCCCTTCGTCCTCCGCTACCCCACCCTCTTCCGGCTCTTCCAGGCGCCCACCTCCCACCCGCTCTCCCCCACTCTCTCCACCCTCGCCATCGCGCTCACCCCTGCCGCGGGGGCGCTTGCCGCCGACCTTGCCTCGCTCCGCGGCGCCGCGTTCGCGCCCCGCCTTGCGGCCAAGATTCACCGTCTCCTCCTCCTGACCCCTCACCGGAGCCTCCCGGTGTCCAAGATTGCCCACCTCGCCCCAGACCTCGGCCTTGCCATGGACTTCCGCGCCACGCTCTGCCCCCGGCACCCCGACCTCTTCACCTTTGTGCACACCTCCCATGGCCACGCCCTCCAGCTGGCCGACCCGCCACCGCCGCCCCTCCTCCGATCCCCCTCTCCGCCCCGCCGTGGCGCCGACCGCCTTATCGACCGGCCGCCGAGGTTCCCTCACCTCCCGCTCCGCCGTGGGCTCAACCTCCGCCGTGCGCACCGGGATTACCTCTTGCGGTTTCACAGTCTGCCCGAGGTGTCCCCATTCGAACCGCTGGACGAGGTCGCAAGTGTGGAGATGGTGGAGAGGCGGGCGTGCGCGGTGGTCCGGGAGGTGCTGGCCATGACAGTGGAGAAGCGAACGCTGGTGGACCACTTGACGCACTTCCGCAGGGACTTTGGGCTGCCCAACCGGCTGCGCACGATGCTAGTGCGGCACCGGAGTTGTTCTACGTGAGCATCAAGGGGTGCGGCATTCAGTCTTCCTGGTGGAGGCATTCGATGATGATGGGAGGCTTTTAGTGGAGGATGAGATGCTGGTTGGGAGGGACCGGCTGGAGGAGCTTGTCCGGGAGGGAAAACAGATTAGGCGGGCTCGAAGGAAGGGTGTTCTTGCGGTTGGCGATAACAGTGATGAGGATGACGATGATCAGGAGGAAGAGGAGGGTTTATTAGAGGTGGATGGTGAATTTGGGGACTTGTTTGAGGATGATGCCATTGGGGAGGACTGGGAGGACTTGGGTGATGGAAGTGAAGCCAAGGGGACGATGAGGATGATGCTGAATTGGATGCAATGGAGGAGTTTTGGGTGAGGAAAGCTGTGGCAGAGGGACTGATTGACCGTGCCAGTGAGTTGGATGCTTGGTGAGGGGTATAACAGCGCAAATGATCCGATTTATGTGCCTATTGACTTGTTAAGAATACGCCGAGGCTGAGCATTGCTCAAAAGCGCTGTACTCAGCGATTTACAGAAGCCAAATGTTAGTACATTGGTCCCTTCTGCTGTTCCTCATACATGATAAAAGAGTTAGTATGTTCTGCTTGACCTTGCTTCCAGTAAAGTTATGCATGTTTGTTTTCCATTTGCACAAAATAGATATCCCTCTAAATTGCAGGATTATACAAAATGATACATGTGTGGCCTGAAATGTAATTTACATAGGTAGGTTCGCAGACTAACATTGCTAGATGAAACTAGTTGAATATTGCACTTCATCTGCTGCGAAGTGATTATCTTCAATAAGATCTACTTACTTTGGGAACTTTCGATGCTGAAGGGTGCATGGTTGTTGCTTGCAATGTTCACCCTCAAAACGTATAAAAGCCTTCTTTTGCAGCTTGTACTGGTAGGGAAGTTATCTTTGTCAGGAAACCTATTTATAAGAAGTATTATGAGCATGCCATCATTTTTCTAAGAAAAAAAATATTTCCAATTTTTGGTAGCAGTCTTCTGATAACAACGAGATTTATCAGAAGACTGCATCAAAGGCTTACTTTGGGAGGAGTCTTCTATAAATCTCGTGTTTCTTTTTTTTCCTCTTCTTAACCATTTTGGTTAGTCGTTACCATGGTGAATATAACTACGCCTAAATGATTAACTTTATTAATGTTGGCGGTCTGCAAGGAGGGATTAATTTTTTTTTCCTCATATTTGCAAGAAAAAGGAATTTGTCTTGTAATACGTTTGTGCAGAACATTCATTTGGAAGCAATTTTGGCATTATGATTGCAAAACTAACTGACCCAGTTACTAGGAAATGGAACCATGTTCCACCAGCTTTTATTGTTTCAAATGTGAACAAATTGCTGTGTAATGGGAATTCACTTTCCCCATCAATTTACTTCTTATGGTGATCATTCAAGAACTAGTGTGTTGACGAATGCGTTCTCCAGTGCCCTTGTGTTGGTTCTTTAGACCAAATTCATATCCAACAACTTGGACTATTTAGGACTCCATGGCTAATGGAAATGTTCTTCATTCCTGTGCAGGTGTACTATGGATTATGTGATGTTTATTTCAAAAATCCAAGTACTGCATTTGTTGTACGTACTTTGAATGATCTGAAGAGATTGGTCATGTTGGATCGGTTATTTTACGAAGATGGGGATATATAGGGTCACCTGCTCCATTTCTCTAGATACGTTTGCTGGATTGCCAATTTTTGTCAGAATTGTTTATCCCTGGATTGGGTTCCATATGACACAACCCAGGGTTTGCCAATCAGGTTGTTATTTTTTTCAGGGGTAAACACTGAACAGCCATTAATTAATGAACCAGAACAGAAATTTAGTGGTTCCAGCAGCTAGAAGCATATCTGTCTTAGCTGATAAACCCTGATAACGTGTCGAGAAATTTAGAAGATCAGGAGGCATGTTGTCTTACCTGTACATATATATGTATGCAAGGCATCTTGTTTTTATTATTATTTCCACTCTTGTAGGTAGCATAGTGAAAAGAACGGAACTAACTGTACTGACTTATTGCCAACGACGTATGGCTAGTTGATCAATAAGATGAAATTTTCTGCCCTGAGATCTACTTGTGTGGAATCATATTATGTGAATGAGGTTATACTACACATCATGTTCTTCAGTTTCAGGTCGCTGTCAATGTTGAGCTTTCTACGGGAGACAAGAGTCTCTCGTTTTTTTGCTTGAGTGGAGGATTGTAGAGCTGGCCAGATGGGCTATGCCTATCGGGCTGGCTTGTGGCACAAAACTATTGGCCCGGGCTAGGCACGGCACGACCTGCACTATTCATAGGTCGGCACGGCACGAAGGCTTGTGTCGTGCTTGGGCCATTACCTCGGCACGACGGGCGGTCAAAGCCATGGCATGAGCGACGGTGTCGGGGTGTGCGAGGCACGGCCCATGTAGCCGGTGCGGAGGCAGGAGGCCGCTAGGTCGACAGCGGTGAGGAGGAGGAGGATGGTGGCGGCTCGAGGAAGGAGATGGTGGCGAGTCGGCTCGGGAAGGGAGGAGGAGAGGAAGAGGCGGTGCGGGCGCGGCCAGCTCGGGAAGAGAGGAGGTGAGGAGGGAAGAGGCTGCGGCCAGACTACCAGAGACCAGAGCGGAGGGAGAAGAGGGCAGAGGCCAAAAGGGAGAAGGGTGGGGTGTCGCTGGCGCAAAGGAAGGAGAAGACGGTAGGGGCGCGGCCGGCGGCAGGAAGGAGGTAGAGGCGTAGAGGAGGCGGAGTGGGCGTCGCCGGCGTGGAGGCTTGGAGGAGGCGCGCATTCTTTGTGTGCCACGTGCTTTTGCGCTGTGCCGCCGTAGTCTTGCCGCACCGAGAGGCGGCGGGGGAAAAGAGGAAAAGATTTGAAGTCCAAGGTTCTCCGATCATAGACATTTCAAATTTTCTAGATATCATATCACCAAACTCTTCGCAAAAATCTTGATTAATAGACCCGAAGATAATATCATCAACATAAATTTGACACAAAGAATTCATCACCTAAAACTTTAGTAAACAAGGTTGAATATCAATTTTCCTAATTTTGAATCATTTTAAAATTAAAAAATCTCTAAGACGTTCATATCAAGCTCTAGGAGCTTGTTTACGACCATAGAGTGTCTTGGAGAGTTTATAGACATAATTTGGATTCTTAAGATCTTCAAAACTGGGTGGTTGTCCAACAAAAACAAGTTCGAATATTTTTTCTATTTAGAAAAGCACTTTTAACATCCATTTGAAATAATTTAATATCAAAACATGATACAAAGGCAAGTAATATCCTTATTGACTCAAGTCTAGCTACGGGAGTAAAAGTTTCATCGAAATCCAAACCTTCGACTTGAGAAAAATCTTGAGCGACCAATCTTGCTTTGTTTCTTACAACCATTCTGTTCTCATCTTGCTTGTTCCGAAAAACACACTTGGTGCCAATTATGTTGTGTTCCTTGGGTCTATCCACCAATGTCTAAACTTTATTCCGGGTGAAGTTATTGAGTTCTTCATATATAGCATTCACCTAATCCGAATCATCAGTACTTTATCTACATGTTTTGGCTCAAGAAAGAGACAAGCGAGTAATATTCACAAAAAAAGCACTACGAGATCGAGTTTGAACACCCTTACTTACATCACCCAATATTTCATCTATTGAATGACTTTTGCAATTGCATTGTGAATTCTTAGTAGTAGATAGGATGGTTGATCATCTTCCTTGTTGTCTTCTTCAATTTGAATTTGTATTGACGTTGAACATGAAAGAGGTTCGATTTGAGTAGATAATATATCATTTGGATCATGCTTAGGCATGATGTCACCTATTTGCATGTTCTTTATGGCTTTTCTTAAGATTTCATCATCTACATTATCCAAATACTCATTCTCTTCTTGAGAACCATTAGTCTCATCAAATTGAACATCATGTCTTTCTTCAACTAAATTGAATTTTCTGTTGAAGACACGATAAGCCTTACTATTGGAAGAATATCCAAGAAAAAAGCTAACATCACATCGATTAGCAAATTTTAAAAGACGAACACCTTTTTTAAAATGTAACATTTGCAACAAAAAACACAAAAGTATGAGATGTTCGGTTTTCTTCCAACAAGAAGTTCATACGAAGACTTTTTCAAAAGATGATACAAATAAAGACGATTTATGACATAACAAGCGGTATTGATTGCTTCCACTCAAAAACTATCGGAAGTATTATATTCATGAAGCATTATTCTAGCCATTTCAATTAATGTTCGATTTTTTCTTTCTACAACTCCATTTTGCTCTGGAGTTTAGGTTATGGAAAGTTAATGCTTTATTCCAAGTTCATCACAAAATTCTTCGATTTTGGTATTCTTGAACTCGGAGCCATTGTCACTACGGATTTTCTTGATTTTGAAATCAAATTGATTATCAGTCCTTTTTGCAAAACTTTTGAAAATGCCAAAGGTTTCAGCTTTGTCATCTAGGAAAAATACCTATGTAAATCTAGAGTAATTATTCACAATGACTAAACAATAGCTATTTCCTCCGACACTCTTATAGGTTGTTGGCCTAAACAAATCCATATGCAAGAGTTCCAACGGTCTAGAAGTTAACATGATACTTTTGGAAGTGTGAGAATTTGCGACTTGTTTCCCGACTTGACAAGCATTATAAAGTTTATTTTTCTCAAACTTCACATCCTTCAAGTTAGCAACTAAATTATGTTTGAAAACTTTTTGAGTTGAATCATACCAACATGAGCTAGCCTTCTATGCCATAACCAACCCAAAGATGTTTTTGCAATCAAGTAGTGTTGCTCAAACGACGGCCCGGCCTAGCACGACACAGGCCCGTGGTGGCATGGCTCATTTAGGCACGACCTATTCTGGCCCGGCTGCTACTCCGGCTCCCTTCCTCCTTCCTCCGCACTGGGCGCTGGCCCTTCTTCCTCTGCCCCGCCCTCCTCTTGCTCTCCCGGCTCCGTCCTCTTCCTCTGTAGCTCCCTCCTCCTCTTCGGCTCTTCCTCTCCTTGCTCCCTCGGTCCCTCCTCTTCCTCTCCGTCTCCCCATCTTTCTTCCTCCATGCTAGGCGTCGGCCTTCTTCCCTCACGCGGCGCCTCCCGGCCCGCTCTCCTCTCCTCCTTGCTAGGCTCACGGCTTCCTCCTCTCCTTAGCTCCTCGGCTAGCTTTTCATAAGCGTGCCATGTGGGCGTGCTAGGCTCGTCTTGTGCCGACCACTTGTTTGTGTTGTGTCGTCTTTGGCCCATCTGGCGGTGTGGCGGCGAGCACGGCCAGCGATCGTCTGCGTCTTGGGCGCCATGAGCGATGTGGGGTGTGCCGTGCCTAAGTTTGGGTCAATTGTGTCATGCTTGGGCGCCCTTGAGCACGACCCATTTGGCGACTCTACAATCAAGCAAGTTTTCAAGCATGAATCATTTAAAGAAAAATCAACCAAATAAAGATTTTCAAATCTAAATCCTTTGAAAGCTAACAAATTATCCTTTTCATTTAAAATTGAAATACCTTCATTAGAGAATGAACAAATTAAGGCAAGATCACATATTTGAACAACAAATGACAAATTGAAATTTAGTGATTCAACTAAAGATACATTAGAAATAGAAAGGTCATTTGAGATAGCAATTTTACCCAATCCTAGTACCTTTCCTTTTTATTATCACCAAATTTGATCTTATCATTCCTTTTCCATTCTCGAATGTCTTGAACATCTTTCTATAAATCGGTCATATGTTGAGTGCATCCACTATCAAGCACCCAATATTTTTCATTGGTCTTGTAGTTCATCTACAAACAAGAATCAAGTTTTTTTAGGTACTCAAATTTGTTTGGATCCTTGGAGGTTAGTGACCAAGACTTTGGACACCCAAATAGCATTCTTTTTTCGCCTAAAATTAAAGTGCTAATAAATCTTGCTATTACTTTGACATATTTAGACTTTCTAAGCATGTAGCAAGAATCGTAAGTGCCATAAGACTTAGTATTAGCAATTAAGCATGTATTTGACAAATGTCAGTATTTATTATAATATTTACCATTTTCTATTACAAACCTTGCGGGCTTATAAATTGGCTTCTTACCATTCTTAGGAATAAACCCAAGTCTTTCCTTGTTGAATGAGCATTTTTGCTCACTCAATAGCTTGTCAAGAGTTACTTTACTCTTAAAGTATCTTTTCAAGCTTTTACTTAGCTTGATGACTTGCTCTTTTAATTCATAATTTCCAACAATGAGCAACGAATCACAAACATTAGCCATACTATTATTTGGTGGACCGAAAAGGCGACTAGAGGGGTGAATAGGAGCACGATCTCTTTTTCTCTCAAATTGAATTCAATACGAATCTCACTCCAATAGCTATGAAAGCTATGAAGATCAATCAATCATGCACAGCGGAAGACTTGTATTGAATCAACTCAAAACCCCAAAGTAAAATCAACACAAAAACAAAACACGAAGACATGGCGGTCGACCTCTCACGAGGCGGTCGGGCCGGTCGGTCTAGCGATCGACCGATCAAGCGGTCGGACCGATTCCTCGGCGATCGGACGCTAGTTCGATGAGCGAGAAATCAACCCGACAAACCGAAGCGCAAATTGATCAAACTTTTGATTCGTGCATCCAAACTTCGTGAAATTTGACACACACCTACCTAAGTATGTCGGGAACCTATTCCAAGCAACGATCGTGATAATTCTTGCCAAGATTCGACCTTTTACGGTTTGGCGAAGTTAGGTCAAAACCGAGTCAAAGCGAAAATATGATCTTGAGACTTGCTCGTGGGTGATTGATGATATTGATGATCCTAGATGTATTCCCACACGTCACGACAAGCTAGATCACGTCCGAAACTAAGCAAAACTCGCGGATCAAAGAAAGACTCAAATCATCAAAAAGAGAAAGAAAGCAATTGACCTTATCTTGAAGAAACTTTCTTTGGATTGATTTGATATAGTATTGGTTTCTGACCACTCCATCAATGGATGACAAAGACTCAATACATGAGCACGAAATCCAATCCAACTCTCTAGAACCCTAACCTCCTCTCCTCCTCTCCTAAGCAAATTAGGGTTTCTAAACAATGAAGCGTCGAAGGTCGGGGCGAAAGGTGCAGCCACCTCCTCCTCTATTTATAGTGGAGGCTTAGGGTTTCTAATAGAGTCTCCTAATGGGCTCCGTTAAGGCCCAAAACAAGCGGGTGACACACGCACGCCTTTTAAAGCGCCGTGTCCCAATTGTGCGCGGCACTCGCGCTTCGCCACGTGTAGGTTGATCCACGGCTCTCATCATGTCGGCAAGTCTCTCCCATCCGGCTCCACCGAAACCACCATGGCACTTGCAGACCCCGCGCGCGCTTGATTCAACGATCGCACCGGCGCGTTCGGTCACCTTTGTCCATCTTGCACCATACTTGAGTCAATGACTTCACGGCATCGTCGATCGTTTTGAACCTCGGCTCTCCAAGCCTAGTCGATCATCCTCTCCGTTGACCGTCGTTGACCACCAAGCAACTGCACAACAATAGACAAGAAAATCGAAATCGGGAACAAGTTCTTCACAACTTGACCCGTTAGTCAAAACATGCATCATGCAACACATATGACATGAAACCCATGAACTTGACCTAATCGGCAACCATCACCACCACACCGGCCGACGGCGTAAGTGAAAACCGGTCGATCGCCGGCCTTGGCGGTCGCGCCACCGCCGCCCGATCGCCAGAAGAAGGCGGTCGGACCGCCACCAAAGATTTAGCCAAAATTTCAACACGAAATCGCAACCTCTCTGGAAATTTAAAGCGAATAGAACTTTTGATGGAGGCTCCAAAATTATGGGACCAAGTGCGGTAGAATCTCCTCACTTGCCTACACCTCTATTTTTGGCCTGACCTCAAACTCAAAGCCACTCAACTTGCCGGTCCGACCGCTCATCGACGCCGATCGGACCGCTACCCATGCGGTCGGACCGCCCGGCACGGCGGTCGGACCGCGACACAAAACACCGAGGCATGGCGGTCGACCGCCACCAAGGCGATCGACCGCTTGAGACTGACAGAATCCGAACTTTGCGAAAACTCGTGTTTCGCAAACCTTCAACGTCATTGCCAATTGTCACATCATCCTAAGATCATGAGCATATCCCCATGATATCCACAATCTCCCCTTGATGAACACATTGACAATTCCCCACAAATGCAAGTTTTGAGGTTTGAAAAGTAAAAACTCAACGTTTCGCGCAAAGGCACAACTTGGTCCAAATGCAAGAGAAAGCAATGGAAATGACCAAGTGGCTTGAATAGCATCGGCAAGTGAGATAAGGCAAAAGAAAGCAAGAAAGCTTCAATTTCCAAAAGAGTAAAAATCTCACTTAAGGTCCATATGAAAGAACAATTGTTGAAATGACCTTTGATCATGGTGAGGCTCAAGAATTGCAATTCAAGTTCAGAAGAGCAATAAGACCATAAGAATGCAAATAAGAAACTCCCCTCACTATGATCCTCAAATTTGAAAAACTTCAAATTCTCCAATTTTCTCCCTCTTTTAATACTTTTAAATCCTCTCCCTTTACACATTTTGAAATATCTTCTCCCCTTTGACAATGGAGTCATCAAGGAATCACGCCTTCCTCTCGTCCCAGAGATAACAAATGCGAGAATGAGGAAAAAGCATAAGAAGGAGCATGCATGAAATGCAATGGGTAGCTTCATATTTTGTATTTTTCAATTTTGGATTACAAGAAGCTTTGGAGATTACCCAAAAGAACAAGCTAGCATCTCAAATTTTGCATAAACACCATATCACTGAATGCGCTAGCAAGATCATGATAAGACATATATAACAAAGCTAAAGCAAGAAGGCTCAATGTAAAGCAATAAATTTTAGCATTTTAAGCAAAGCTTCAAATCTAGCAAGTTCATCAACAGAGATCCTAAAATGGTACTAGCCATGTCAAAATGTCAATGTGAGATTAAGACGCTAACAAAGACCACATTAAGAGACAAACAGGTCCTGAATTGAATCATTCTGCTCAAATTGTCTCAAACGCTCATTTTTCAACAGTTTTTCATTTGCAATGAATATTGAAGTTGATTAAAGGTATATCTTAGTGAAGAAGATCCTGGACTAGGAGCCATCCACAAACTCTTCCTAAGATTCTACCAATTTTGATAATTCATTTTCTTATCCATGTGCTAGATCTCAAGCCTTGCCGCGATGAAAGATCTAGACCCGTCATTATGTGGTAATGGTGTTTTGGTGATTAATGATAAATCTAATTGGGAGACTAACACTTTTATTGATATACATATTGTGTAGTCTTATTTGGATATAAAGGTGAAAACCATGAAGGCATGCAAGTGATTAAGTGATTAATGACAAATGCACTTGTGAGACTAACACTCCTATTGTTATATCAAGTTTAGTCTCAACTTGGATATAAAAGCAAAAATCCAAGCGGTATGTATTCATTAATGACAAATCTATTTGTGAGACTAACAATTCTATTGATTATCTATTGCTTAGTCTCGTTTGGATATAAAGATGAAAATACAAGAGGTATGCATTCTACTTCTTATTATTATATCTTGTTGCATTCCTCGGATCCAAAATATAGGTTAAACTCCACCAAAAAGGTTAACTTGGATATGTGCATATGTTTCCATTACACATTTGTGTATGCACACATTTAGGGGGAGTTCATCCTATATTTTGTGGTTTCATTAGTATTGATCCATATTCTCTTTCCACATATATTAAGGATCTTTACTTTAAAACATATCTTTGAATATATTTAACTTGTGTAGTTAATATATTCATATGAGTATATGAGAACATATGAAACTTGTGTAGTTCATAGATGTTCATATATCCTTGAATATATTTAACTTGCGTAGTTAATATATTCATATGAGTATATACAACTTGTGTAGTTTGTATACACTCATATTTGGTATATATAACTTGCATAGTTCATATATACTCATGACCTTGTTGTTTCATTAGTATTGATCTTTGTGATCTACTTTGAAACATAACTCTCGAGTATATATATATAACTTATGTAGTTTATATATACTCATACAAATTACATTCAATTATCTGTAATTATGTTGGTTATCATCAATTACCAAAGAGGGAAAGATTTTGGTATCTTGTCCCAACCATTATGAGTTAATGGTATGTTGTGGTAATTAATGATAATCACATTATGGAACTAACGTTTCTCCTTGAGTTGGATGAATAGGTTATGTTCTAGGTGTTTGAAGACTTTGGATGACATCATATGTTGATTGTCATCAAGTCGTGATTCTTGAAGAAGAAGAAATCATCATGTGTTGATGATGTTCAAGAAAAGGATGATCATCATGCGTTGATGATATTGAAGTGAAGAGCTTGAAGTAAAGGATGCATCATGAGTTGATGCGTGTCAAGTTCAAGAAGATGAGATGGTCATTGGTTGATCATCGAGTCAAGTGAAGAGTGCATCATGAGTTGATGTATGTCAAGACTTGAAGCAAGGATATGCGTCATCAAGCTTCAAATGGTTGCGCAAGGAAAAGGTATGACTAGCTAGGGCTAAGGATTTGTTCCTAGTCTTTTACCGATCTCGGTGTTTGGTTGAGAGATCGGATTGCTAGAATAGGTTGACGTACTATTAAGAGGGGTCTTAATTAGTAACTTGAGTTAGTCATGTGTTGATAGCTCATTGTGTTTTCTCTAGCTCAACTTAACATGTTGCCTATGTTTGCAAATGTGTTTTGCAAGAAGTCTTGATTCTTTGCTCTTGGATCATCAAGTATTGCAATACACCTTTTCGGCTAAGTGCATGGCGGCTACATTGGCCTTAGGGATGATCACGAATACCCATGTCATAATCTTTGATCAATTCCAACCATCTCCTCGCACGAGGTTCGGATCGGTGGGTGAACAAGTATTTCAAGCTCTTGTGATCGGAATACACCTCACAGCGGTTTAGATCAAATAATGCCGCCAAATCTTGAGTGCATGCACCACTGACCAACTCTAAATCATGGGTGGGATAATTGAGCTCGTGAGGTCTCAAGCGCACGATGCATAGGCAGCTGCCTTGCCTTCTGCATAAGAACACATCAAGTCCACGGCGAGAGGCATCGCAATAGATATCGAAGCTCTTGTGGACATCGGGAAGAGTAAGGGCTGGAGTGAAGTCAAACGCTGTTTGAGCTCTGAAAGCTCTCATCACAAGCAGAGGACCACACAAACTTCTTGTCCTTCTTGAGCAATTCGGTCATCGACTGCGATTTTGGAGAAGTTCTCGATAAAGCGGCGGTAGTAGCCGCTAAGCCGAAAACCCAGAACATCGATGGTGACTTGGGCTAACCCCAAGATAGAACATCGCTGACCTTCTTGGGATCCACGACTATGCCTCCATTGAAAGAACATGGCCCAAGAATGCCACTTCCTTCAACGAACTCACATTTCTTGAACCGCATATATTGGTGCTCCGCAATTTGCCCAAAACAATCTTGGATGCTCGGCATGCTCTGCTTGATCTTGGAATAAATAAGAATATCATCAATGAAGACCACCACAAATTTGTCCAAAAACTCCATGAATACGAATTCATCAAGTTCATGAACAAAGTGGAGCATTGGTTAAGCCAAAGGACATGGCGGTGTACTAAATGCAGACCATAACGAGTAGTGAAGGCGTCTTGAATATCCTCGAATCCGATCGACTGATGATACCCCATTCTCAAATCAATCTTTGAGAACACAGGCTCCGATCAAGCGATCAAGCAGATCATCAATGCGGGCGAGAGGATATTTGTTCTTCACCGTCACCTCATTGAGAGGGCGGTAATCAACACACATGCGCAAAGTCTTGTCCTTCTTCTTCACAAAGATCACGGACAACCCCAAGGAGATGGCGGGGCGGATGAAACCCTTTGCTTGGAGCTCACCAAGGCGCTTCTTCAATTCTTCTAGTTCGTTGGGGGCATCCGATCGGCGCCTTGAAATCGGGCGATGCAGGCAGCAACTCGATAGCAAACTCCAGATCTCGAACCGGAGGCATCCCAGGCAAATCATTAGGAAAAACATCCTCAAAATCACAAACAGTAGGAACCTCCTGAATCTTCAAAGCTGGCTTGGCGACAAGTGCACAAAGGTGCGACCCTTGCAGCTGCGGGGAAAAACCGACCTGCTCGCCTAAAGGGCTGGTGAGATAGACAATCTTCACGCACTGTCGATTTTCCCCAAGTGTTGGGACAACCAATCCATGCCAAGAATCACATCGGACTTCATTGAGCCGAAAGCGAATAAGGTTTGCCAAAAGCCCACTCCTCGACTATGATAGGAACATCCCGACACTGAAGATCAGCTCTCATTTCCGACCCCGGAGAGCGGATGAGCAAAGGAACTCCCAAAGGAACACAGTGAAGACCACTAGCAGCAGCAAATGATCTTGAAATAAAAGAATGTGTGTAGTTAATATATTCATATGAGTATATGAGAACATATGAAACTTGTGTAGTTCATAGATGTTCATATATCCTTGAATATATTTAACTTGCATAGTTAATATATTCATATGAGTATATACAACTTGTGTAGTTTGTATACACTCATATTTGGTATATATAACTTGCATAGTTCATATATACTCATGACCTTGTTGTTTCATTAGTATTGATCTTTGTGATCTACTTTGAAACATAACTCTCGAGTATATATATATAACTTATGTAGTTTATATATACTCATACAAATTACATTCAATTATCTGTAATTATGTTGGTTATCATCAATTACCAAAGAGGGAAAGATTTTGGTATCTTGTCCCAACCATTATGAGTTAATGGTATGTTGTGGTAATTAATGATAATCACATTATGGAACTAACGTTTCTCCTTGAGTTGGATGAATAGGTTATGTTCTAGGTGTTTGAAGACTTTGGATGACATCATATGTTGATTGTCATCAAGTCGTGATTCTTGAAGAAGAAGAAATCATCATGTGTTGATGATGTTCAAGAAAAGGATGATCATCATGCGTTGATGATATTGAAGTGAAGAGCTTGAAGTAAAGGATGCATCATGAGTTGATGCGTGTCAAGTTCAAGAAGATGAGATGGTCATTGGTTGATCATCGAGTCAAGTGAAGAGTGCATCATGAGTTGATGTATGTCAAGACTTGAAGCAAGGATATGCGTCATCAAGCTTCAAATGGTTGCGCAAGGAAAAGGTATGACTAGCTAGGGCTAAGGATTTGTTCCTAGTCTTTTACCGATCTCGGTGTTTGGTTGAGAGATCGGATTGCTAGAATAGGTTGACGTACTATTAAGAGGGGTCTTAATTAGTAACTTGAGTTAGTCATGTGTTGATAGCTCATTGTGTTTTCTCTAGCTCAACTTAACATGTTGCCTATGTTTGCAAATGTGTTTTGCAAGAAGTGCCGGTTGCTGCTCTTGGATCATCAAAGTATTGCAATACACCTTTCGGCTAAGTGCATCGGCAGCTACATTGGCCTTCAGGGATGATATGAATACCCATGTCATAATCTTTGATCAATTCCAACCATCTCCTCGCACGAGGTTCGGATCGTTGGGTGAACAAGTATTTCAAGCTCTTGTGATCGGAATACACCTCACACGCGGTTTAGATCAAATAATGCCGCCAAATCTTGAGTGCATGCACCATGACAGCCAACTCTAAATCATGGGTGGGATAATTGAGCTCGTGAGGTCTCAATCGCTGGATGCATAGGCAAGCGCCTTGCCTTCTGCATAAGAACACATCCAAGTCCCTGACGAGAGGCATCGCAATAGATATCGAAGCTCTTGTGGACATCGGGAAGAGTAAGGACTGGAGCTGAAGTCAAACGCTGTTTGAGCTCTGAAAGCTCTCATCACAAGCAGAGGACCACACAAACTTCTTGTCCTTCTTGAGCAATTCAGTCATCGGCTTTGCGATTTTGGAGAAGTTCTCGATAAAGCGGCGGTAGTAGCCCGCTAAACCGAGAAAACCCCGAACATCAGTGACTGACTTGGGCTAACCCCAAGATAGAACATCGCTGACCTTGCTGGGATCCACAGCTATGCCTCCAGTTGAAAGAACATGGCCCAAGAATGCCACTTCCTTCAACCAGAACTCACATTTGCCGAACTTCGCATATAGTGGTGCTCCATGAATTTGCCCAAAACAATCTTGGATGCTCGGCATGCTCTGCTTGATCTTGGAATAAATAAGAATATCATCAATGAAGACCACCACAAATTTGTCCAAAACTCCATGAATACCGAATTCATCAAGTTCATGAACAAAGTGGAGCATTGGTTAAGCCAAAGGACATGACGGTGTACTAAATGCAGACCATAACGAGTAGTGAAGGCGTCTTGGAATATCCTCGAATCGATCGACTGATGATACCCCATTCTCAAATCAATCTTTGAGAACACACAGGCTCGATCAAGCGATCAAGCAGATCATCAATGCGGGCGAGAGGATATTTGTTCTTCACCGTCACCTCATTGAGAGGGCGGTAATCAACACATCATGCAAAGTCTTGTCCTTCTTCTTCACAAAGATCACCGGACAACCCCAAGGAGATGAATGGGGCGGATGAAACCCTTTGCTTGGAGCTCACCAAGTCGCTTCTTCAATTCTTCTAGTTCGTTGGGGGCATCCGATCGGCGCCTCGAAATCGGGCGTGCACGGCAGCAACTCGATAGCAAACTCGGATCTCGAACCGAGGCATCCGGGCAAATCATTAGGAAAAACATCCTCAAAATCACAAGCAGAGGAACCTCCTGAATCTTCAAAGGCGGCTTGGCGACAAGTGCACAAAGGTGCGACCCTTGCGGTGCGAGGAAAAAAACCGACCGCTCGCCTAAAGGGTGGTGAGATAGACAATCTTCCCGCACTGTCGATTTTCCCCAAGTGTTGGGACAACCAATCCATGCCAAGAATCACATCGGATCATTGAACCGGCGAATAAGGTTTGCCAAAAGCCCACTCCTCGACTATGATAGGAACATCCCGACACGAAGATCGACTCTCATTTCCGACCCGGAGCGGATGAGCAAAGGAACTCCCAAAGGAACACGGTGAAGACCACTAGCAGCAGCAAATGATCTTGAAATAAAAGAATGCGATGCTCGAATCAAATATCTGCAGCGGGGCGAGAATTAACAAAAGTGTACCAATCACGACATCTGGCGCCTCTGAGCCTCCTCGGTGAAGGTGGTTGACTCGACCATTGCTCGCACCAGGTCTTCGAATAATCTTACGGTCGGTGGGTGACCACTCCCTGCCGCGTCCTCCATTAGGGCGAGGTCTGCTGCAACACTCGAGCGAGCATTCGCATAATGGCCCTTGTTGTGGCGGCGGAACAAGTAACCTCGGCGCCGGATTGCGGAGACCGCTCTTCTGCTGGATCGCGGCGCACGTGCTTGAAACACGACTGCGGTGGGCGAGGAGCTGGTGCGGATGGCCTCGCGCGTGTAGAGCAAAAGAACGGGCCTGGTGCCGCCCGGCCCGAGGACGGCGAGGTGGTGTGAGTAGGCGATGTGCCTCCCATTTGCGCTGCGGGACTCGCCAGCGCCTTTGCCTTATGCTTTCGGCAACAATGGCCTTATCTACCAAGGCACGAAAGTCGAGAGAAGTCCACAATAGATAGCTTGTCTGCGGCTCCTCGGACAAGCCATCCATAAACTTCTCTGTAGCCTCATCGAGGCCACCTCCTGGAGCATAACGAGCCAAATGATTGAACTCGTACAAGTACTCAAGTCACGGACTTGCGCCCTTGCTTGAGCGCGAGAATTCTTTCTTTTGACTTCATCAGGCCATGCGGGATGTGGGCCCGACGAAAGTCGACGAACTCCTCCCATGCGACCACATGGCCCGCGGTGCATGGCGAGATAGTTCTCCCACCATGAGAGTCTTTGCGCCCTCAAGTGGTTGGGCGCGAAGAGTGCCTTATCACGTGCTCGGCGGCGAGCTATGTTGAGCTTCGCTCAACCATGCGCAGCCAATCATCCGCACCGAGAGGGTCCTCGAGGCGGGAGAAAGTCGGTGGCTGCGACGGAGGAACTCGCAAGTCCCAGCGAATCGGTGGCCGCCACCACGGCAGGAGTGGAGGTATTCCTAGCAATAACCTCCAAGATGCGCGTCGGTCCATGCGGTTTCGCTCGATCGGCGAGAACCTCGACCATGGTCGGAGGAGGGGAAGCTCCTCATCATGACCAGCTTCTTTGGCGCCACGCGTTCTCCGGCCATCTGTTTCACTAAGACAAGTTAACAATAGCCGGAAAACAGAAGTCGATAACCCCTGCAAATAACTTCCTAATGACACAAAACAAATACAAGACTTTTAAGTTACAAAACCAATTGACAAAAGTCAGATACTTAGCAAACTCATACATATCTTACCCTTATGCTCCCACAAATTTTAATTAGACTAATTCTCTATGGTTCTCCCAAAGACTGATTCTACCGGTAGCAAGTATCTTTTGAAAGGAAAGAGGAAAACCAAGTTTTAAACTCAAATTAGAGTAAGGTGAGAGTAGAAAGCTAGGATAGGTAAGGAGTAAAATCTGAGAACCTGCCTAAGTTTTCATAAACCCTTTTGATACTTTGAAAATAAGCCTTTCAAAAATATCCTAAGGACGACTATGCTTGGGTTACTACGGTCAGAATGGCTCTGATACCAACTTTGTGAGGACCCCAATTTATTTGGCTTGTAATGCTTAACCAACCACCTGGTCCTAGCATCACAAATCAAATAAACTGATCCTCGAGATATGTATACTTCCCAGAAAGCAGTATACACACCTCGATACAAAATTAGACATCAACTCCATTCCAAACATAGAGTCCAAACACTCCACTACCAAACGGAAGATAAACAAATAGCAAAGTTATTACAGACACAGGCCGACCGGCCCAAAAGATACACAAATAACAAGAACGACAGCGGAAGCAAAAGTGCCATAAGATGGCTATAAACAAAGCCAATCAGTGTGCCTCCAACCCACAAGGCATCTGACCGGACCGCCAAGTCTAGTCGCCCACGAAGCGGCAACACGACTCACGAGTGAGGCCCCACGAGGCTCACCTTCTTCCTCTGCAACAAAACATCAAGCAAAGCACACGAGTACAAAGATTGTCTTTGTACCCGCAAGGCGACGTGTGAACTAGCGGACACATTAATATGCTACATGCGAGACTTGTTTAGTGGGGCCATATGTTTCATTTGCATAAAGCCAATTTTCATTTGCAATAATGTAATGCGGTTTAAAGGCAAGTTTGTAATTCATTTTTAATGTTGAAATCTGATGAGGATAATAATAGCAAAGAGTAAAGATAAAACAACCTAGAAGTGACTATCCCAATAGTCACCACAACAATAGCACGAATCCCGATTCGTACCACCCAACAAGTTTTAATTTAAATGTTGTAGTCTAACTCTTGGAAGACCTTGCAAGCGTGTCCATAACCTAGGGCGAGGCTATTCGAATAGTTTTAACCTGCAGGTGTACCACTGTACCCACACTTGCAGGCCTTTAAGCCAAAGCACACTCCGAGGGTATGCTGACACGACTAAGTCCTACGAGACTTTTTCCAATATTGTGTATTAACTACGAGCGCTCGTATGGATAGAAATCCATACGCTTACATGGTAAAGCCAAAAGACAACTACCCACTCAGGATAAAGCTTTTGGACAACTACCATGCTCCCACCTCCATCCCTCCTGCGACCTCCTGCGACCGGAGCCAATACACGCCAAAGTACTAGGTCAAGAGAGGTCCCATATACTCTAGTGTGGTTAGCACGCAAAATGCTTAGTTGATGTAACAAGATGTTCGGTCCTTGTTGACTCGGGCACCATTCGATCACATCCAACAGATCACACCAATCATACCGTTGTGCCCAAGTCTAAATCATTTTTGTTTTGATTTTAGTTTTGCAATTAAACTTAGCAACAATCTTTGAAACATAAAGTTATAGTAGATTTTGTGTGATCAAGGTTACTGACTAAAGTCGATAACCTTGATTCTCTGATAGCTAAGCATGTCTAAGCAAGTTGACCGGATCTACTAAGTGACAAGAGATCATCCCGACCTCTAATCACGACAAATAACCTAGGCTCGGTAGTAGAGATCAATATTTTGTCTACAGGATATGTAGCTACAGTTTAACTAATCAATTTAACACAAATTAAGCAATGCATACATACAAATTGAAACAAAATATTAGACTTTAAAATCTTGGGATAAACATGATCAAGCGCTTGCAGGACGCTGTTGCTCAATTTGTTGCGGAGGGTCGTTCTCGGGGTTGCCGCAAATATCGAATCCTAACGATTGAACAAAACAGCGAATAAGAACGAATAACACCGACCAAACTCAAACATACAACAATAACAAAACACACTAAGCTTTTCACAGCAGCCTAAGCATGACATAACAAAATTTTTAGAAACAGAGAACAATTCATTTTAAGTTATTAAGAACTTTCTATGAATTTTCTAAGCTAAAAACACAACAAGACACTAGTTAATTACTTAACAAATTTTCATGAACAGAAACAGTATCTAAAACCTATCCTAATAATTAGTATACTGAAAATGGAATTTTCTGAATTGGGTTCATTGAATTTGGACAATTATTGAAAGAGATATGCATTTTCTAATTTGGAGATTACATTCTACAACATTAAATCAATTAACAGATTCTTGATACAGGGACAGGGTTGACACTAATTTTAGTAAATAGAACATTTAAAATGAAAATTAACAGCACTGGTTTCATGCAATTTGGATAAAAATTGAATTAGTTATGCATTTTCTAAGTTTAATTGAATTAACGATTACCTTGAAAAGCATTCAGATTTACTAAAGCGTTTAATCCTTTTTCTACCACACTATCTAGCCCGGACAACGCGAGCGGGCCCGCGAAAGTCTTGACGAGACCACCGCCCGCGAAAGTGGCGTCGGCGTATTCTAATATCGCCTTGGCTTACCAAAGTGTACTTCTAACATATACTCACGCAATACGCTACGGCGGAAAACGTATCACGAGTTACACAACCACTAGCGACAACACGGACCCACATGGCGCGACTCGAGAGAACAAATAACGGCTGGATTAAAGATTCTCTAGCGTGATTAGCCAGCAGGCCCACAAGTCGAGACTCAAACTAGACATGATTAGAGTTAAACTAACTCCACCGGCGGCTCACCGGCGCAAGAGGGGAGCGGCGCGCCGCGCGGTGGATCGCAAACGGTGAGTTTCAAAGCAGTGAGTGATACCGCCGGGTTCACGAGAGACTTTGCGAACCCGGAGGTGGCGGCGAGGTCCGATGGTCACCGGAGTTGAGCTCACGGCGGCCGGAGGCGGAGAAAAGCACGGCCCGCGGAGAAGGCGTCACGGACTTCTAGAAGACTCGGAAGGTGTGCTTAAGCCGCCTCAACACCGGAGCAAGAAGCACCGCGATAACGCCGACGAAGAAGGCACGAAGCGGCCGGAATTTCCGCGGCGCGAAACCGAGCTTGGAGAAGAATTGGTCGCACGCGCGCAGCGATGCACCAAAGATGAAAGCGAAGACACCGTTAGACTCGGTGCATCAATGCGATCCTAAGGGACTAGGTGGCGGAGCTAGAAACTCACGGATCGCAAAGCGAGCTCACGATGCGAGATCGCCGGAGGCGGGGCAGCGATCTGTCCACGGTGATCCGATGGGCGCCGAGGACCGGGTTGGGCAAAATGGAGGCGGCGTCGGCGTGGATCACGGTGGCGTGGTTGCGGAATCAGAAGCGGCGCTAACGGCAAAGAAGCGCTACCTTCGTCCTCTTCACGGCCGAAAGCAGAAGCGGCGGAGAAAGTGGCGGCGAAGAAGCGATGAATGAATGAGTGCGGTGAGGTTATAAAGCTCGGCGATGCTCCGCGAGCGGACACGAGGGCAAATAGGTGGCGTGGCGAGAGTACGTGGCACCCATCGCGCGAACGGCGTGAGCTCGGTGAGTGCGGAGAAGGCGAGGCGAATCGGCGGTAGGGTCCACTCGCCAGCGACGGCGGTCGGCGGCGGTTTGACTTGATCGGATCGCGCGGCCGTTGGATCTGAAATGGGCGGTGAGATTGGTGTATGCATTCGGACAGTCGGTTGCGCCTGCGGCGTGGATCGTTCGATTTGCATCGGACGGTGGCGACCATCGGGCTCGCATGTGCAGCTAGGCGGTGCGGCCGAGTCAAGTGGTGCGGGTCGGACTCGAGCACGAGTTGGGTTCGGGCAGAGGAAGCGGTGTTTTGATTTGAATTAGAAAGAGAGAGGATTTTGGGAATTTTAGAGATAGCTCAGGGCTCTAAAATTTCGAAATTTTATGGTAGCTACTAGAGACAGAGGACAACCTTGTGAAATTTTTCCAGGAGTTTTCATGCACTAGAGTTTTCCCACTAAAATTCACAAGCTCTGAGCAGAAGTTTGACCAGATTTCAAACTAGGTTGACTTGGCCATTTGAAATAGCAAATAAAATCTAAAAATTGTGAAATAATTCAGAGAGGTAGCTAGGATGGTCAAGATGATAGGAAAAATAATTTTAGAGGATGATCACCAGTTTGAAGGCTAATAATTTGATGACAACAATTTCCAATCACAAGAATTAACTTCTAGAAAATTGGAAATTGCTAGGGAAAATTTGGAAAACTTCCAAATGATTTGAAGAGACAACAAAAGTTTTTATTTCTCCTCAAAATTTTACATTTGGAATACAAACCCTAAGTTAGGGCTGTTACAAGGTAGATACCCGGTCGCAGTCGACGTGTACAGGACCTAGGGGTAGAACTTACGGAGGCTGTTCGCGTTCCACGTGTGGCCTAACTGCTGTCCGTCCGGTGTTGCAATGTAGAAGGAGCCGGCCTGATGGAGGCGGGGTTCCCGATCTTTCGATGAGATTGATAAATATCGATTTTTTTGGTGGAGGTGACTCTCGCGATCCGACTACAACCATACGACGACGCTTGCGCCTTAGCAATCGTTGAACCAACTCCGCGACGTTATTCACCGTGCTGGAAACGCGATCAACCTGACCACGAAGGCCTATTCCTGCATGCAATCGAAGAACACACAAGAACAAGATAAAACGCAATCTGAAATTACAAATATGGATTGAAATATTTATAAGTTGGGATTTCGAAAGCTGTCTTGACAGGTGGTCATCCGACACAACTGAAGAACAGAAGTTTGCACAATGGCTAAACCTTAACTCAACGAAATCCAAGAAAATTAGAGGGGGTGTGGCCTCCTTATATAGGGGAGGAAGAGCCACAAATCTAAAAGAAATAGCGGGAGGACTAAACTCGTGGGTTACTGTTCACATGAACAGTAACCACACCTCTAGGTGGGGGCCGGCATATGGGCTAAGTTGAGTTCGATTACAAAGCCCGAGTTGGCCCAAACAGGTGATATGACTCCTTCTTTAGATGATTGCGATCAGTCCAGAAGGAATTTGAAGGTGAGGCCGGATCCGTTTGAAAGAGGACGAAATAAGCTTTTAATCAAGTACTCGTGGACCTCAAACGGACTCCGTATGTGAAAGTTATGCCTGTTTTAAGTTGGTGTTGTCAGGCTGATTCCGGAGGCCGAACTGGATTCCAAAACAGGTCCAGCTCGAATTGCTTGCTTGTCTTAGACCAAAAGTGACATGGTGCTGCACATATATATATTTTATCATTAGGTAGCATCATATAGTTCATATAATATAAATACACTCCTAAAAATAAGCTCACCTGATAATTTAAGTGAAGCGTACAAGCTCTTATACTTGGAACAGTAAGCATAGTACATATGGTTATATCCATAGGGGTCATGTCCTCATCATCCTCCCTTTCTTGAAAACAAAGCCGTCCTCGGCTTTTTATAAGCTGAAAATAGGGTAACAAAGAAGCCAAAGTGTATGCATGATATATGTATATGTCATCTGTTTTAACGGTTCTTCGTTGTTGCACAATTAATGTTAGAAGACAACAACGACCATAAAAAATCATTGTATTATTAACCCAAGGGTAATCATATATGTGAATGATCAAAACAAAAGTTCTCACACAACAATTATTGCAACTAGTTTTGCAAATGTAAGTGAAGCGTTTATGCAATTCAAATCTCTGAAGTTGTAAACTTGCAGGGGTAGCACATATGGGCAAATCTACAACTTTTGGAATCAAACAAAATTCATCCATATAATCAGATTTCAATCGAGCAATAGTAAATTCATCTAGCAATGGTGAAAAGATTTGTAAGTTCTTCCATAATTCAACATCTTCATTCAGATTGTCCACACTAGATGGTGTAATAAAAGGTGAACACATAGGCATAGGATGAGCACTAAATTTTATTTTACTCTCATATTGAACAAGATTCAGCACACAAGAATTGTTGTTCAAAACATCAAGCTTTAATTTATCCATGTAATCACAAGTTATGCATATTTGATAAACAATAAATTGATTGTCTACACCATAATCTCCAATCAAATTAAACTTATACCCAGGGGTGTAGGCACTAGACAAGCATTTTGAACATACAATTTGAAACTTTCTCCATAGCATGTGATAATTCCATAGGTGAATCCGACATAATGTAACACAAAGAATCGCAGGAGAAATTCTAGTCAAAACTTCTTTATGTCTAACCAATTTCACATGATCATTATATGCGATTAACGCATCACATAAATCACTAAAACAAGCAGCAATTCAATTATTTCATCACATGGTGCAATCAAATCAATGCGATCTGTATTCTCTACTTAAAATATGTGCATATCAGAATTGTTTTCCACTAATTTTTGCTCTAAAATAGCATGAACAGTGGACAAATATAGTTCTTCAAAATCATACTTACCTTGAGTGATGATAGCACCATGATCTTTACCTTTTTGGCTCTCCTCAGATGATGTAGGCGCTTCCATCTCCTCATCTTCCTTCTCAACCAATAGAGTAGGTGGTGCAATCAACTCATTCTCCTCTTCGGCATGGATCTCAACTTCCTGCAAGTCGTTAGTCACAGAAAAAGACACAAACATAGGCTTGTTCTGATGTTTCCTATCATCATGTATTCTTAATTTCTCCTCAATCCGACTTTCAGCCTTACAGGCAAGTATAAACAAATGAGAGAGAGAATTATATTCTTTATGAACAAGAAGGTCATGTATTCCCTGATTAAGTCCACTTAAGAATCTATTTTCTGTAGCTTCAGCATGTTCCTCTAAACCACAACGCAACAAACGAGTTTTCAATTCATGATAGTATTCCCTTACAGTTCTACTACCTTGATTTACACGTTGCAATCTAGCTAGTAAATAATCAACATGATATTTAGAGCAATTCATCTCTCAAAAGCTTCTTTAATGCATTCCAAGTTTGAGGCACTCTTCCATGTCTATTTAAATACTTCCACCAAAGTATTGCATCCTCAACAAAAACACTAGTGACAGCTCTAATCTTTTGCCTATCAGACCAATCATAAAATTCAAATTCTTTTCTAATGCTATTTCCCGGTCAACATAGGCATCGGGATCAAAGTTACCGACAAAGGATGGAAATGCATACTTAAATTTACCTCGTTCGAACACGGAGATGAGTTAATGGTGTTGTTGATCTCCGAAACTCTCTACTATGTGATCTTGAACCTATCATGGTTAGCGAAAACAAGCATATGTCTCTAGCAACTACTAGGATGTGGTGGTTCAAAATTCACTCACACTCAAGCCTTTTATCGAGTTCTTACCAATTCTTACCAAGCAAGCGGGGTGATCGACATCCAGCGGTGTCAACGTATCTTCAAGATTGGATGGAGCGATTGCTAGGAGAAGCTCGGCACATGCGGTGTAGAAGAGGTGTAGTGGAAGGCTCAAGTATGGTAGCAAGGATTAGCAACAATCAATTCAGCAAATGCAAGTTGAATAAATGTTCAAAGTACTAGTCAATATTGCTGATCCTAGCCTAATCAAAGCTAGCTAATCAAAGCCTATCAAGAGAAGTGTATGCACGCACACGCAAAGATTAATGTGACTTGATGCAAGCAAAGGAAATTCTCACACCAAATGCTAGGAGAGCGCTAGCCAACTACTCAAACCTCGTGTAGGGGCACAAGATTGTTCACACGATGTAGAACACAAAGATGCAATAACGTGCAATGTAAACAACCCTCTAGATTGAGCAGAAACAATAACTAGTCTCAAGAGATGAAAAATCAAAGTTTTATATGGCTTATATATACTCTTTTGAAAGGTTTCAATGAGATCTACAACTTTGCAGTTGAGGCGAACTCCAAATTCGAAAGGAAGATCGAAGGAAGCGGCAAAAACAGAAACCAAGCGTGCAACACGAATTCGGGGCGAAGATGGACGATTTTGGGCACCTGGAGGAAACTAGTGGCTTAGGTAGAAAAGATGCGCCTCGTCATTAGCTTCGAAACGAGCACAAAAACGTCAAAAACGGACGCCGTGTGCAAAAGTTATGCCCGTTTTACTGAAGGTGTCTCGGAAACGGAATCCTACTCGGACTCAAAACCGTCTCGTGTTCAATCTTGAAAAGACTATATCTTTTGATTTCGTGGGCCAAACTTGCTGAATTTTTTTATGGAAGCTTGTGGCTATATGTAGAAGGTCTCCACTAATTTTTATGCACTTTTCTTTTCGTTTTATTTTTCTTTCTTTCTTTTTCTACCACGGCTTTTGTTTTTGCGGTTGCCTCTTTCTCCTTCTACTATTTGGCCGACCCTAGGATTTGCCGTAAGTCGCAAATAACATCAACTCTCCCAAAAGATCACAACAATTCTCTCTCTTTTTTTTGGATTAACAACCATACGAATTTTCTATTTTTGGTGCGGATTAGAGGAGTTCTAACCCACGAATTTTCTTTTTTTTTAGATGCAAAAACTAAGAACCCTAAAAGAACGATCAAGCGACGCAAAGGAAACACGAGATGCAACTAGACAAAGACTAACTAGACAATAACTAGAACTAGAAATCAGCAACTAGACACGACGATGCAACCAATGATTCAACAAGCAAAACCAAAAGAAAATTGCAATGGCTCAAAGGGGTTCGTCACGGATGATAGATGCAATAATTTTTTGGGCAATTTTACGGACTCTAGGTATGAAAACGAATCTACTACTAGAAAGCGGAAAATCTCACAGATCAATGAAGCTCGATACCACGATGGAGGCGGGGTTCGATCTTTCGATAAGATTGATAAATATCGATTTTTTGGTGGAGGTGACTCGCGATCCGACTACAACCGTACGACGACGCTTGCACCTTAGCAATCGTTGAACCAACTCTGCGACGTTATTGACCGTGCTGGAAACGCGATCAACCTGACCACGAAGGCCTATTCCTACATGCAATCGAAGAACACGCAAGAACAAGATAAAACGCAATCTGAAATTGCAAATATGGATTGAAATATTTATAAGTTGGGATTTCGAAAGCTGTCTTGACAGGTGGTCGTCCGACACAACTGAAGAACAGAAGTTTGCACAATGGCTAAACCTTAACTCAACGAAATCCAAGAAAACTAGAGGGGGTGTGGCCTCCTTATATAGGGGAGGAAGAGCCACAAATCTAAAAGAAATAGCGGGGAGGGACTAAACTCGTGGGTTACTGTTCATGTGAACAGTAACCACACCTCTAGGTGGGCCGCCGGCATATGAGCTAAGTTGAGTTCGATTACAAAGCCCAGGTTGGCCCAAACAGGTGATATGACACCTTCTTTAGATGATTGCGATCCGTCCAGAAGGAATTTGAAGGTTAGACCAGATTCGTTTGAAAGAGAACGAAATAAGCTTTCAATCAAGTACTCGTGGACCTCAAACGGACTCCGTATGTGGAAGTTATGCCTGTTTTATGTTGGTGTTGTCAAGCTGGTTCCGGAGGCCGAACTGGATTCCAAAAGAGGTCCAGCTCGAATTGCTTGCTTGTCTTAGACCAAAAGTGACATGGTGCTGCACATATATATATTTCATCATTAGGTAGCATCATATAGTTCATATAATATAAATACACTCCTAAAAATAAGCTCACCTGATAATTTAAGTGAAGCATACGAGCTCTTATACTTGGAACAATAAGCATAGTAAATATGATTATATCCATAGGGGTCATGTCCTCATCACGGCCCGCGTCGCCCGGGTGATGATATAAGGCCCTTCCCACTTGGGCTCCAGCTTGCCCACTACCGTAGGGTTCGCAGCTCGCTTGAGGACCATGTCGCCAGGCTCGAGCGGGCGCGGTTTGACCTTCTTGTTGTAAGTGCGCGCTACGCCCTCGGCGTACTTGGTCATGGTTGATATGGCTTTGACGCGTTTCTCTTCGAGGAGATCGAGGGAGACCTCCCGCTCGCTCGGGTCAGGCTGCGTTGCCGCTCGGTGAGATCTTGTGGCGAACTCCCGGGGTCATCGCCTCATGCCCGAATAGGAGTTTGGATGGGAGAAGCCTGTGGCCCTCGTCGGTGACGTCCTGATTGCCCATAGTGCTTTCTGCAGCTCCTCGGACCAGAGGCCCTTGGGGAGGCCGACGAGGCGCTTCTTTAGGCCGTCTAACAAGTTGCCGTTAGCCCGCTCGACTGCTCCGTTGGACTGAGGGTGTCCGACGGAGGCGAAGCATATCATTATGCCGAGGTTGTGACAAAAAGCGCGAAACGCCGCGGAGTCGAACCGGGAGCCCGTGGGTTGCGGCTGGTCCACTGGCACCCCTGGCACCTTTGGACGAGGTCTCGTGCATCGCTAAGTGCGGTCGGCCAGTAGAAGCCTTGGCGGAAGGCCCTTACGACGAGTCCCCGCGGGGCTTGATGTGCGCCGCAGAGGCCCTCATATATCTCCTTCAGGAGGGAGCGACCCTCCTCTTGGCTGACGCACCTGAGAAAGGGGGCGCACACGCCCCCTTTGTACAGTTCCCCGCCCATGACACGGTAATTCCTTGCTCTGTGTCGCAGTCGCCTTGCTTTGTTTGGGTCTTCGGGCTCATGTCCCTTGAGGTACTTTGTGATTGCTTGCCGCCAGTCGTGGGTGACGACTAGGACTGGGCGGCTTGGCGCTTATGTTCCGGGCGCAGCCCCTTGTGCTTCTAGCGCAGCCCCTTGTGCCGGCGCGGCCCCTTGTATTCGCGGGCGCGCGACCACCGTAGAAGACCCGGGCGAGGATTACGTCCCGAGCTGGCCATTTGGCGGCTTGCCAGCGTCTTCATTGTCGTATCTTGGTATTGATTGGACGGTGATCTTTGAGAAGTCGCCGTCTTTGCTTTCGCGGCTTGATTAGATAGCCGCCATTCGGCGCCTTTGGCACGAAAGATTTGTCGAAGTGTCCCACCACCAGTCGGGAATCCGTTATCACGATCACCCTCTTTGCCCCGAGGGCCTTCGCTTTTCGGAGGCCCAATAACAATGCTTCGTACTCCGAGATGTTGTTGGTGGTTGGGAAGTCGAGACGCGCGGCGTGCGACACGCGGCGACCGTCCGGTGCGACGAGGATGGCCGCCGCCCCGGCTCCGATGGCGCACCATGATCCGTCGGTGTACATTGTCCATGCTAGTTCGATGTTGGTTGGTACACTCGCTTGCGGGGTCCACTCGGCCACGAAGTCCGCTAGCGCTTGCGATTTTATCGCCGTTCTTGCGACGAAGGTGATGTCGAACGGCGCCAGTTCGTCCGCCCACTTCCCTATACGTCCTGAAGCGTCTTTGTTGTGGAGCATGAGCGCTAGCGGGTACGCGGTTGGGATGGTGATGGAGTGCGCCTAGAAATAGTATCGTAGCTTCCGCGAGGCCATTAGCAGGGCGTACGCCAGCTTTTCAAGCTCCGTGTATCGGACCCTGGCCCCCTGCAGGGCCTCCGAAACAAAGTATACGGGGCGTTGGCCTCCATTTTCGTGAATGAGTACGGCGCTCACCGCCGCGCGGCGGCGCTATATCTGATAAGAGGTCGGCGCCTTGTTGAGTGGCGAGCTTGGCAGCCCGGGCGATGTACTACTTGAGATCTTCGAATGCTTACTGGCACTGGTCCGTTCATCGGAATGGCTCCACCCCCGGAGTGTTCTGAAGAATGGTAGGGCCCTTTCAGCCGATCGGGACAGGAAACGGCTGAGGGCGGCTAGGTGGCCCATGAGTTTTGTACCTCGCGAGCATTACTAGGGGGCTTCATCTCTTGGATGACCCTTATTTTTATGGGGTTGGCCTCGATACCCCTTTCAGAGACGAGGAAGCCCAAAAGCTTGCCAGCCTTTACCCCAAAGGCACACTTCTGTGGGTTGAGCTTTATTCCCTCGGAGCGGAGGCTAGCGAATGTTTCTTGGAGGTCGTCCACGTGCATTGATCCGAGCTTGCTCTTTACCACGATGTCATCAACGTAAGCTTCTATGTTGCGGCCGAGCTGGTTGGCCAAAACCTTCGAGATGAGGCGGGTGAAGGTTGCTCCCACGTTCTTGAGGCCGAACGGCATGCGGGTGTAGCAGAAAGTACCCACGGGGGTAATGAACGCTGTCTCCAGCTCGTCCTCCTTGGCCATGAGTACCTGATGGTATCCGGAGTACGCATCGAGGAAGCTCATGAGCTCGCAGCCCGAAGTAGCATCCACGAGTTGGTCGATGTGAGGCAGGGGGAAGTCATCTTTAGGACAGACTTTGTTGAGATCGGTGAAGTCGACACACATGCGCCACTTGCCTACTTCTTTTTGTACAAATACGGGATTGGCCAGCCACTCCGAGTGCTTAATTTCGCGGATGACTCCCGCCTTTAACAGTTTCGCAATTTCGCTTTTGTCCAGCGCCACGCGCTCTGCCGACATGCGCCGCAGCTTTTGCTTCTTGGGCACCGCGTCGCCCCGGAGGGCCAGGTGGTGTTCGGCTGTAGTTCTTGCCACGCCGGGAATGTCCTCCGGTCCCCAGGCGAAGACATCCGCATTGGCGCGGAGCACCTTGAGGATGGACTCGTGTGCTACCGGTGGCAGCTCCGCCCCGAGGGCTACCGTCTTCTCCGGGGAGGCGTCGCTTAGGGGGACTCTCCGGAGCTCCCCGTGCGGCTTTGGCTTCGGGGCCCACTTGGCTGGAGGCGCGGCTTCCTAATCGCGCCCATCCCGCCCCACGGTGTGGACGTGTCATGCCGGCGAGATTGTTTCCAGTTCTATGTGCCTGGCGAGGTCCTGGTCGCCTCGCTGCGTGATGATGCCCTGCAGTGCGAGGAGCTTCATGCACAAATAGTTGTAGTGGGCGATGGCGCCGAAGGCGTTAAGCGTAGCTCAGCCCAGAATAGAGTTGTACTGGTAGGGCATTTGGACAACGCCAAAGGTGACCACCTCGGTGCGGGAGGCGAATTCGTCCCTGAACGTTACGGCCAAGTCAATCTGGCCGAGGGCCGTGACGGGCCGACCGGCCGGCCTACAAGGGCACGGCCCAGGGGGCGGGCGGTCGGGGATCATCATCTGTTAAAGCGTCGGCAAGCGGGAGGTCGCGAGCTCCTCCCATCGATGAGGACTCGCCGGACCTCGAACTCGGCGATGTTTGCAGAGACCACGAGGGGGTCCTGGTGCGGGAAGTACACCCCCGAGCGTCCTCGGGGCCGAAGGAGATGGGTATCTCGGCGTAACGAGGCGGGCTGGAAACCGGGTACGTTGCGAGATGGTGGATTCGGCGGGCGTACGCGCGGCGCTGTCTCTTGGATGAAATGCCGAGCGAAGACCCTCCGGCGATCATGTTGATGATCCGCTGGTGGCGGTCTCCCCGACCTTCGTCTATGCGGGGTCTCTGCGGTGGGGCGGGTAATGCGTTGCCGGTGTTGCCCCGGTCCTCCCGCTCGGCCTGCTGGCGGTTCTGGCCCATGTAGTACTTCATGGCTGGGATGGTGTGGCACTCTGTGGTTGTGTGTGATCCCTCGCTGTGGAAATCACAAAATAGCGGCGGGCGTCCGGCGCTGGTGCGCCCCCCCGGTTGCCGGCCGTCATTGTGGCCTCGTCCTCGGCCCCGGAAGTGGCCTCCTCAGGCTGCTTGCCTCGCGTTCTCGGGGGGCGGTCCGCGGTCCACGTGGTAGACGCCGCGTCCCTTGTGTTTGTAGTCGCTGGTGTGAGGCTTAGCGGGTGCGGCGGGGGTGTGGGCCGATGCCGGCGGGGCCCTTCGGGTGCTGTCCTCTTCTGCCCGGGCGTACTCTTCCATTTTATCGAAGAGCTCCGCCACCGTGCGGATGGGCTTGTGGGCCGCCTCTCGACGAGGGCCCTGCGCGACCGCGGTGGCTGCGTTGATGATTGTTGTTTCGTTGGCGCCCCACTTGGCACTTTACTTCGCAAACTTCAAGAAAGCGCGGAGGTTTCGCAGGGGCTGCTTCACCGCATGACAGTGCGGCGTCCTTGGGCTCCACGTAGTTTCCACGAAAGTTGTTGCGCACAAGGTCTCGCGATTGCTCCCACGCGGTAATCGACGCACATTCTCATGCTATTGTCTTTCTTCTTGACAAATAGTACCGCTCCCATGGTGAGGAATCCGCTAATGTACGCTTTTTCTCGTAGTTCTTCAACTGCTTCTTCAATTCCGCTAACTCGCTGGTCGGCATTCTATAGGGTCGCTTGATATCGAGCCGTCCCGGACTAGATCAATTAGGAACATGATGTCCCTATCCGTGGCATACCGTAGATCATCCGAAGACGCCGATACTCGTACCGGTATATCTTCAAGTTTCACTTCCTTCAACTGTAAGTATGGAACTTCCTCCGCTCGAGTCTCTGTGTTTGAATTCACATGATACACCTTGTTCATTAGTGAGGGTGATGGATCTATTGGCACACCTATTTGACCGTGATTTTGGCTAGCTACCCATTCCAAGTATTACATCCAAACCTTGAGAGTGTAAAACTATCGCTGTAGAAAAGTTATTCTGATATCTCGAGAGTGAGATTAGGCTCGGGAATGAATTATCATGGAGTAGCTAAAGAGGATATAGGTAACCCATATTTTCCCACAAACTTATATGACACAAAAGAGTGTGAAGCTCCGTAATCAAATAGACAGATGCGGCATCGAATTAACGAGGAACGCATCGAGAACAACATCCGTGCCGCCTCGAGCTTCATGGTGGTACATGGTTCACCGCCCCTGGTGAACTGGTTTGCCGGTCCGTGTTGCCGCCGTAGCTTGAACTCCCGAGGTTGGCCTTGTTGGTGCCAAACCTTGTTGCTTCTTTGGACATTTATTGGCATAATGCCCGTCGCTGCAGTTGGAAGCACGTGACCTAAGCCGAGGAGGTAGAGCAAGTCACAAACCGCTCCTAATGAAGTGCCACTGGTTGGAGGGGTTGGAGCGCTGTGGCGGTGCCGAGTGACGGGAAGATTGAAACTTCCCACGTTGTCGCGCCGAGGTGTGGTGATGCGAGGTTTGGGCACTCTCCCGCTAAACCTCGCGCGCCATCCTCCGCTAAGGTTTCCATTTCTCGCGCTGTTTAGCCTCCCTACCGATTGCTTTATCCACCAACCGGAAGTCGTTGAAATTGAGAAATAAGTTGACAGAGATATCATCATTCAATCCATCCAGAACCTTTCCCGCTCGCCTCATCTCTGCCACGCCTACCGGGCGAGCGCAAGTTGGTTAAATCGGTGAAGGTACTCATTCACCGTGACGGTTGCCTTGTTCGAGCGCGTGGAACTCCTTCTTGAGCGCCATCATCCCTCGCCGGATATGTGCATGACAAGCTCGCGACGTAAGTCGCCCATGTGATGGATCGAGCATCATTGTGTGCTATGCAAGAGTTGTCCCACCATTCGATGCGCCATATCTGGGCCATGAGAGGCAAACAGACTCCTCTCACGGTCGTAACACCGACTAATGTCCGCTTTCTTTCCAACAGCCCGGCCGCCTGCCGCGCCCATTGGTTCAAGATTATTTGAGAATGTCGGCGACGCGATCTCATAAACTCGCATATAGTCGCCTTTACAGGCGGAGGTGGAGCCGAGCCGCCCGCCAGAGCGCCCGAGTGTTCTGAACATTCTAAAGTGATCGGGCAAGAAGGTCGACAATGAGTCTGATTCGCCATCATCCGCGCCGCGGGTCCTTCACGCGGTGGCGGCCGCGAACGTGCTGATCGCTTTCTTGTCCGCTGGCACCAGCCGGCATTGCCGCTGCCGCTGGTGGTCACCATTCGCGAATCCTCCAATGATTTAGAACAGATAGCGAGGGATTCTATGGGGATAAATCTAAAATAGCCTAAGAACTAAAAGCACACAAACAAAGAATCAACTTTTCAAAATGGTTTCTTTATTCATTTATTTTATTAATATATTATGGCTATCACATGAATAAATGATAGCTCATAATACGCAGCTAAAGTACGGATGGGAAAAAATAAACATCTATGGGGTGGATGGGGTGTATTCTGGGAATTGCCGGCACGCGCTTGGCTCGACGTGAACAGCCGCCTCTTCTTCGATCGCTTTCTTCGCCACGCAGATACTCTAGACTATCCCGAGTGGTACGCAAGTCGCCCAAGGCGCGTTTCCATAAGCGTAGTCCAAAGGCCTTGTCGTCCACCTGCGCGCCAACTGGGGCGCGGAAGACACCGCCAAGTTCGTTGGAAGATGCATCGGAAATAGTGAAACCCGGTGCCGCTGAGGTGGCGGTCGGTAGTGGCGGAGTCGACGAACCGCTTTCGCCAGATCTCAATGCCATCAAGGTGTCGCTCGGATCGGGGCGTGAAGGTATGGAAGACGGTGTTTACTGGCGCAGTCGGAGTAGATTAGTACTTCCACTCTCCGAGACGCCGTTTCTCCCAACTTGTATCCAGTAGCCTCAAACGCTGGCCTTCTTGTAGTCCAAGCGTCGCATCACTTCCTGCAGAAGTTGCCATCTAAAATTTTGAGGAATAGACTCAAGAATCGTTTAAAGAGAAGGGCTGAGAGATGACTCGATAGACTCAAAATAGTTTTTAATTTTTGCAAATGAGTCCTTAGGACATTTAAATACGGCCACGCTACAATGATATGGCTCGATACCACTTTTGTCGAACCCGAACGGGATCCCAAATTTTCTGTGGTTCATACACTAGTCCAGATTTCTAGTGTACACAAGTTAAACAAAAAGTGATAGCACAATCATATCACGAGTTTATTGATAATAATTCAAAGTTTATTACAAAAGGCTCGCGCCAAAAGAAAAGAAATAACACAAATGAAGAGTAGTAGAAGTAGTAGGCCACACGACTTGCCACAGCAATCGCTCGGGACGCAGCCTATTCACAAGATCCTCACCGCGGGAAAACGCCTTCTCCCGAATAAGATTTATTCAAAGAAGAGTGAGCACTACTACCGTGCTCGCAAGTCACACCCAATATAGAAAGTTTAATGCATGCATAAGGTAAACAAAGGTAATGGCAGTGGTTGTTTTGCATAAACAAAGATTTTCAGATTATATTGCTAATACTTTTGGCGTACTGACGGACGGGGTATGGTGAAGAACCATGTGAGTGCCACGCCCTTGAGGACGAGGGTGATGCTTTTCGCCTTCGTGCTATCGTCTCCCCCCGCCGCTTCGATGGCGGTCTCGTATACCCTTAGAAACTCCGACGGGTCCGTGCGTCCTTCGAATGGTGCCACCTCCGGCATCTTAAAACCGGCGGCGGCCGGCCGCGCTTCAATCCGGCGAGCGGGAGCTAGGATCTCCCAGCAACGCGAGGCGTGCCGAGGATGGCAACGGCTGCCGGGGGCAACGGCACGAGGGTGGCGATGGTACCGGAGGCGGTCTTTGGGCGATCTTGAAGTTGGACGGGCGCCCCTTGATCGTCGGTGATGTTAGGTAGGATCGCGGTCGCGATGGCGGGCCGGAGGACGGCCATCTCCCGACGGAGATCGGCCAGCTCCTGCTGGAGTGCCTCATAAGACCCTTGGTTGGCGCCCCTGTATTGTGCGTGGAGTCGTTTGCTTCTTCCGTGGCGCCCGCGGGGGGCGTCGTCGCTAGGGAGGCCCTACTCCGTTTGGCCCTAGGGTGTCTTGATTCTGCCGCCGCTTTGGCGCTCGTCTTGGGAGCCATGCCGCGTTCCGAAATCAGGCTTCGTGACTTTCCTGCCGCTCCCCACGGACGGCGCCAACTGTCGTAGTAGAAAAAGACTAGACAGTAAGAGAAGGGGGAACCCCGGCGTCCCCAGGGGACCAGGGTATCCTAGGATAGGGGACCAGCTGTAAGGAAGATCACTCTAGTATATTTCTCTGTCCAAAAATAGGGACCACCGATTACAAGGGGGGATGGCTATTTATAGCCATTCCTCTTCGTATGTGAGATTACAAGTCCACCCCCTACCTGGCCCCATTTAAGTAGGGGCTGCAGGGTCTTTTCCTACCCCGAAGTGTAGCCTTTGGTCCTTGGTGGACCGTCCTGGTCCCGGCTCATCAGGCTAGTGCACCTGGTTCAGCGGGACTGTTGCAGTAGGGGGATGCGGGGCACTCTCTCTAGCCGAAGCCCTCTGGGCGTCCAGGCGATTGCCTCCTCCGGCCGCCTCTGGGGCCCTTCGGCCCCTTCGGCCTCCTCTAGGGCCCTTCTAGCGGTGCAGACACGCTTGGGTGCTCACCTGGCCGCAGGGGCCGGTGCGCCGCCCCTACGACATAGATCAATTTGATGCTCTATTCCGCACAATGGCGGCAGTCCCGCTGGTATCTCCTCCGGAAACACATCCTCAAATGCCTCCAAAAGAGAGGAAACACCACTAGTAAGAGATGTTAAGTCGTTAGTTGAAAGCAAAACAGTTGCATCTTTGATGGGTTATTGCTCACATCTCTCAAATCTGATTTTGTGGCTAACATAACCAACCCTCCCTCACTCTTACTTTTTTTTCTCTCATATTTGGCTTGTGGCTCTCACTCACCGATGTGTGGAAATCACTCTTTTCTTTCTTTTTACTCTCATTTTCAGCAAGCTTCTTTTGCTGAAATTCAGCATGTATTTGACTAGGAGTCATTGGATTAAGCTCCTTTGTCTTCCCTTTCCACTTAAAAGCATATCTATTAGAACGACCATCATGTTGCACACTTCTATCATATTGCCATAGCCTTCCCAATAGCAAATAACACAAGTCATAGGCACCACATCACACTCAACGGTGTCCTCATAATCACCAATCTTGAAAGTAACATACACCACATACTGAACCTTCACATCCCCACATTCGCTAAACCATTGCACATGATATGGACGTGGATGTTTCAGCTTCTTTAAACCAAGCTTCTCATACAATTCAACACTAGCCAAGTTATGACAACTACCTCCGTCAATAATGAGTTTGATTACCTTGTTGTTTACCTTAGCTTGTGTTTGAAACAAGTTGAATCGCTGCGGATGTGTATCTCCTTCTTGTGCAAGCATGCTCAAATTTTTAGTGACTACTAGTGCCTCTCCCGTTTCATAACTCAACACATTAATCTCATCATCGTCATCGGATGCATTTTCATGACTAGGCTAAACCTCATCTTCACTTGCGAATTCAAACTCTCCATCTTCTGTCACAAGCATGACTCGATTGTTGGGACACTCCCTAGCTATGTGCCCACGCCCCCAAACACTTGAAGCATTGAATTTCTCTACTCTTTGCTGTAGCATTAATTGAAGATGTAGGGGATGGAGCTACCTTCTTCTCACTTAATGCAGGTGCTGATTTTGCAATCGAGGAAGAATGAGCATTAGTATTTGAACTAGTACTAGCTGAAGATGTACCTCGTCCCAAATTTAAGCGTGCTTTGGTGGCATTAGATGAAGCTGATGGAGCTTTCAAGTTGAATGATGCTGTCCTTGGTGCTGGTTTTACATCTTCTAGTAACTACTTCTCTGCCTTTGTCGCTTGATGCACCAAGTCAACAACAGTATTGTAGGGCTGATATTGCACTATGCGTTTAATGTTTTTATTTAGGCCAAACAGAAAACGCGCAAGTGTTTTCTCTTCATCTTCGTGCACATGTGCCCTAATCATAGGTTGCTCCATGTCCTTGTAGTATTCCTCCACCAAGCGACCTCCCTGTCTCAAATTCTGCAATTTATCAAAAATATCATGTTTATAAGTGTTAGGAACAAAACGTGCTCTCAACTCTTGCTTCATTTCAGCCCATGATGCAACTAATGGTTCTCCATTATCTTCTCTTTGGTTCAATACTTGCTCCCACCAAATCAGCGCATACCCATCAAACTCAAGTGACACCATACGTAGCTTCTTCTCTTCCGAATAATTGTGCATCTGGAATATCTTCTCTACCTTGAGTTCCCATGTGAGATATGCATCTGGATCGGAAGTGCCGTCAAATTTGGGAATATTGAACTTAAGCTTCCCAAATTTTTCCTCCACGTGCTGCTCATCATGACGACGACCATGATGTTGATAATTATCATTGCGGTGTAACCAAACGTCGTCGCCAAAGTCCTCAATGTGGGTAGCACCGCGCATCCATAACCACGACCACGCCCACGGCCTCTCCCTTGGCCATGGTCAGCGTCCAAAACACCTCCCCTACGCCCGGGAAAGGGTGGTCGAACTGCGTTGGCAGCGACTCGACCCGCTTGAGCTTCTCTAGCGAATCGTGCAGCTCTCTCCTCATCGGTCTCATCAAGCTCAATGCCTTCTTCCCGAACACCAACTGGATCCCGCTCTTTGCGAAGCTCCTTTAGTATCTCCCTCCTCAAGACACTCATATTGTCATTCAACTGGGTGTTGAAATCATTTGTGAGCTTCTCAAGGTCAGCTTGTGTAACATATGCTGGTTCTCCTTCTTTCCCTGACATGGTTAGTGCAAACAAAGAAAACTATATATGTGGATGTGGAAGTTTTTATTTGTGGAAATCACTCAATCTCACCTTCTCTTACCGACCGAAGTTCTTATGCGTCCTTGATGGAATTGAAGAGCTACACGCACTTTGGTGACGACAGACAACACAAGGTGATAGATTAAGCGAATTCAATTGCACAAGCACTGTTAAACAATGGCTTATTTGTGGAGCTTGGAGGGGAAAGTGTTTACCTATGCAATCTGAAATTTCTAGATATTGTAAAACTAGGTAACAATCCAAACTAGAATTCAATGCCTAGTTGCTGATCTTATGATATAAGTGAAGAATGAAGCAACTCACACGCAAAGATGATGAAACTTAGTGCAATCAAAGGAATGAGCTAAAAAATATAAGTGATAAACAGCTAGCTCTTATTGCACAAGTTATAGAGAGACGCTAGCTAATTGCCCAATGATATAAATTAGGGCACAAGATTGCTCAAAACAATGAAATAACATAATCTGAAATTTTGACAAAGATAGGGTGTGCTCACAATAGGTGATCGGCCAAGTTTTTTTTTCTTTTTTTTCTTTCCTCTTTTTTTTTTCTTTCTCTTTTTTTACCTAACCAATCAAATTGTTACAAGAGCGGCACTTAAAAACCCCACTTTTGGCTATAAAAGAAATAACAATTCAAATGTGCACAAAGTGTAAATGAGCAGCCCTAGAGCAATATCAACAACTAGTCTCAATAGGAGCAAAGTATTCGCAAATGATTGAATGGGTTCACAAAAATACACGCGAAGGATATTTTTTTGGAATGGTAGTGAACAGTACAATCAAAGCACTGTAGTGATCCCAGCGCGCAATTGTTCGTTACTTTAGATAGAATCAGCACTGTAGCACGCTGTGACGTAGTGAACAGTAATTCGCGGTACTGTATCAAACGATCGAACTCCTTTTTTTTTCACTACCCTCTTTTTTTACGCAACTGCGGCCAAATTCGTGTGCGACAGCGGCAGAACAGTACCTATGCACACTATAGCAGCGAAAAGCAATCGGTACGCACTGTAGCACCAAAACTTTTTTTCCCCTCTGCGCGGCTGCCGACTATGCCCCAATCGCAGCGCACTGCAGCGATAAAAAAGCAGTTTTCGGCGCGCACTGTAGCACACGCACTGTAGCAGGCAAATTTCATTTTTGCTCGCGCGATTAGCGGCGGCGCACAGTTTTCTGAGAGCGTACTCCATATCACGTGAATGGTTTCAAGGTTGCTCACTCGATTGAACTCATCCGCATTTAAAGCTCCAAAATGAGCGTTCATCGCTTGAGCATTGAGGTGGGAGTTTCGTTCATCAAGTCCCGTAGGATGTAGTGGATCAAGAGCCATAATGAAACCTTCACTAACAATTCTCCATATGCTTGGGCTCATGGCCGTTATGTAAAGGGACATTCTAATTTTCCAATAAGCATAATTTGAGCAATCAAATAATTGTGATTTGCCTATTGACATTCCCTCACTAGCCATTCTTTCTCTCCTAGATGGTTAAGTCTAAAAATACAGAGACCAAGCTCTGATACCACTTGTAGGATCAAGGATAAACGACTAGGAGGGTGAATGATACAGGGGATGCCCGATCTTCACGATGTAGGATCGATGATGACTTTGGATCCGTGCAACCTGACGAACCGATGACGCCAACCACTGTCAAACAGCAACCTGCGACAAAAGAATTCGCCCAACCACACGCTCGTGATCCCGTCAACCTGATCACACCAAGTAGACGTGTCGCTGCTCCTACAAAACACAAGGAATCATAAGAAGACAGAACGGCACAACAGATTGGAACTCCCTATTCTAGTTGGGGCAATATTGCTTAAACCCTAGAATCAAGAATATATTGATATCGAAAAAATGTCGTCCCCTTTGCATGGTCATTGGCCTTAACTATTTATAGTGCTAACACACGCACCCAAGGCTCCCAGGCCCACACGAACTCAAAACTCAAGTCGGCTAGAAACCAAACAACCTCAACTCTGACTGAAACTCCTTTTGACTTGGTCCAACCAGGCAACACACACAAGTGCATGGCTTGGTTTCCTTTTGGCTTTGTCACGCAGCACACATGCATGCATCTCACGTGTATATGCATGTATGTGCATAGGAAACATGCATGCAAACTCCACGCCAATAATTAATGTGCCGCAGCAAACTTGGTCATTCACGGTCCTTCCTTGTTTAGTTCGGTACATGCATGCAACACATGTGCAGCACCTCATGCACACCCAGGTGCATGCATGCATGCAACTCATGCGGCCTTTATTTATTGTCCACGTATGCATTGTCTTCTTTTGGTATCCCCATCCTCCTCATGCATAAACCTAAGAACAATTAAAATACTAGCATTAGGTAGTAACCAGTTCTCATATAAAGTAAAACCAAAATCAACTAGGAGCAAGTTCACCTGTTGATTAATCTTTTTGACTCCTAATTTTGAATCTTTTAAAAATTAAAAATCTCTAAGGGGTCATATCAAGCTCTAGGAGTTTGCTTAAGACCATAGAGTGTCTTGGAGAGTTTATAGACATAATTTGGATTCTTAAGATCTTCAAAACTGGGTGGTTGTCCAACAAAAACAAGTTCGAATATTTTTCTATTTAGAAAAGCACTTTTAATATCCATTTGAAATAATTTAATATCAAAACATGATGCAAAGACAAGTAATATCCTTATTGACTCAAGTCTAGCTACGGGAGCAAAAGTTTCACCAAAATCCCAACCTTCGACTTGAGAAAAACCTTGAGCGACTAATCTTGCTTGGTTTCTTACAACCATTCTGTTCTCATCTTGTTTGTTCCGAAAAACCCACTTGGTGCCAATTACGTTGTGTTCCTTGGGTCTATCCACCAATGTCTAAACTTTATTCCGGGTGAAGTTATTGAGTTCTTCATATATAGCATTCACCCAATCCGAATCATCGAGTAATTTATCTACATGTTTTGGCTCAAGAAAAGAGACAAGCGAGTAATATTCACAAAAAGCAGCTACACGAGATCAAGTTTGAACATTCTTACTTACATCACCCAATATTTGATGTATTGAATGACATTTTGCAATTGCATTGTGAATTCTTAGTAGTAGATAGGATGGTTGATCATCTTCCTTGTTGTCTTCTTCAATTTGAATTTGTCTTGACGTTGAAGATGAAAGAGGTTCGATTTGAGTAGATAATATATCATTTGGATCATGCTTAGGCATGATGTCACCTATTTGCATGTTCTCTATGGCTTTTCTTAAGGTTTTATCATCTACATCATCCAAATACTCATGCTCTTCTTGAGAACCATTAGTCTCATCAAATTGAACATCATGTTTTTCTTCAACTAAACTGAATTTTTTGTTAAAGACACGATAAGCCTTGCTATTTGAAGAATATCCATGAAAAAAAACTAACATCACATCGATTAGCAAATTTTAAAAGACGAACACCTTTTTTTAAAATGTAACATTTGCAACAAAAAACACAAAAGTATGAGATGTTCGGTTTTCTTCCAAAAAGAAGTTCATAAGAAGACTTTTTCAAAAGATGATGCAAATAAAGACGATTTATGACATAACAAGCGGTATTGATTGCTTCCACCCAAAAACTATCGGAAGTATTATATTCATCAAGCATTGTTCAAGCCATTTCAATTAATGTTCGATTTTTTCTTTCTATAACTCTATTTTGCTCCGGAGTGTAGGTTGTGGAAAGTTAATGCTTTATTCCAAGTTCATCACAAAATTCTTCGATTTTGGTATTCTTGAACTCGGAGCCATTGTCACTACAGATTTTCTTGATTTTGAATTCAAATTCATTATCAGCCCTTTTTGCAAAACTTTTGAAAATGCCAAAGGTTTCAGCTTTGTCATCTAGGAAGAATACCCATGTAAATCTAGAGTAATCATTCACAATGACTAAACAATAGCTATTTCCTCCGACACTCTTATAGGTTGTTGGCCTAAACAAATCCATATGCAAGAGTTCCAACGGTCTAGAAGTTAACATGATACTTTTAGAAGTGTGAGAATTTGCGACTTGTTTCCCGACTTGACAAGCATTATAAAGTTTATTTTTCTCAAACTTCACATCCTTCAAGTTAGCAACTAAATAATGTTTGAAAACCTTTTGAGTTGAATCATACCAACATGAGCTAGCCTTCTATGCCATAACCAACCCAAAGATGTTTTTGCAATCAAGTAGTGCTGCTCAAACGGCGGCCCGGTCCAGCACGGCATGGGCCCGTGGCGGCATGGCCCATTTAGGCACGGCCTATTCTGGCCCGGCTACTACTCCGGCTTCCTTCCTCCTTCTTCCTCCGCACCGGGAGCTGGCCCTTCTTCCTCTGCCCCGCCCTCCTCTTGCTCTCCCGGCTCCGTCCTCTTCCTCTCCAGCTCCGTCCTCCTCTTCGGCTCTTCCTCTCTGTAACAGCCCCAGATTTAAGAAACAGTAATAATCTGCTTTATGAACAGTAATGGAATACTGTTCATAATATTACTGTTCATAATTGAAATTTGGATGTGTTGTTACAAATTAAGAATCTTCCTTTTCTAGCCAAAATGCAAAACCTATTTGAAGTTTCAAAGGAAATACAAGTCAGTGCTTGTATTATGACTGAAAAGTATTTTTATCGAAGCCTAGATAAATTATCTTGCCCAATGATAATTTTGTTGAATTTTTACAAATTATTTTGACTTGGAGAGAAATATTTGACTTTGAATAAACTTATTCGGGTTAAGGTAATTATTTATGTATTTTACAAAGTCAAACAGTGGTTTTCAAAATTTATTTGGGAAATATATGATCCCAGTAGCATTCTTGCAAAATATCATGATTTTACGAATATATTTACTATTTCTAAAGCCCTGGTCAAACTTTTAAACATTTGAATTAAGGTTGGTCAACTCTTCTGGTCTAAACCCAACCCCTGGCACTGTAGCGACTCGAACCCAATAAGGTTGGGTCCAACCCGGTGCAATTGGTCCGACTCGGTCACGTTCGGGCATGAGCCCAACACTACACGTGACGTAAGCCGTCGATCTCCAAGCGAACAAGCGCGATTTGCAAAGCCGCATGGACTATCCACGTACACGACGCAATTTCCATTGTTGGATCTTCATCCAACAGCCTCCGATTTTAGCTCAAAATACTAACGCGCCCCAATCATGGCCATTAGATTTAAATCGTGCGGTGCACCATTTTTGGGATAACCCCCCCCCCTAAAAGGTAAACACTAAAATACACGCGAGCCGTTAGATCCTCTTTAAGCGGGCCAGATTAGTTGAAGCATTCGGATTGCCCCGAAGAGCTGTTCCATCCTGGCCGTAGGATCTAGATCGGGAGATCAAGAGGAGTGGTGACATTCGGGTTCCCCAAAGGCCCGTTCGTTCTCCACCGTGGAATTTTGATCTGATGGATCACGATGGAAGGGCCATTCGGACCCCCCGGGTTCCCAATTGACTCCCACCATTGATCTTAGATCCAACTGCGCCTTTCTTTTTGGATTTGAACTCAACGACGCGCAATTAAGGCTGACCGTTGGATTTAAGATGTGCGGTATCTTTTCAATTCACGTGCGCATAGTGCCTAGATCCTTGTGACCGTTGGATTTAAATCCTACGGTGCCTCTTCTTTTCACTTAAACATATGTTGGATCTCGCTGTGGCCGTCGGATTGAGATCGCACGGCCCATATTGATCGATACCGATTGAATGCATTTTGTTCATCTTATCATCGCCGTTCCTTTCAAATCGGACGACTGTCGTTCTTTTGATCTTCTGGGTGTGGGTGAGGATACGGCTGACAGTGGAGCCCACCCACCAGTCACACGCCTCTCTTCCTCCTCACGTCTGTTCACCGCCGCTGACTTCGTGGCCGGAGTGGAGGTGTTATCCAGTGATCATGCAACTATTTTCAGATATTTAGCATCAATTGGACACCTCATCAACTCTAGACACTTCTCCTTTACTCCTGTAGCTCAACCTCTATGTATATACCCTAGCTTTTTGCTACTGCCATTGTTGACCAAAGAAGCTCTTCATCCTCCTTTTCCGTTCTAGTGGAGTTTCTTGCTCTTATACTTTGCTTATCCATCCTAGATGCTTGATTCACCTTGTAATGTGAGTTTAGCATCTTTTGTAGGTTGAAACCGGGGGTTTATTATCTATTGGTCAAAGCAGGTTAAGTAGCCCTCTGTTGTTTTTCTTGTTCTGGTGAGTCTAGACTCTAATCCTTGTCATCTTAAGCACCTTAAGGACCTCAGTAGTTTAATGGAGCCATTCTCTTGTGCATGTAATATTCGAATCTTCTTTAATACAGAAAAGTTACTTTTGATAACTTTCCGGTCTTTCATGTCATTTTCAAGCTCTAGGGTTCCTTTTGTCATCTTTTCGACTTAACTAGGTCTAAGCCTGTCCCTAGCAGCATAATCAAAAGTTATCTTTGATCATTTTACTTCTAAAGCGAAAAAGATCCTAAACCCTTTTTCTTCTGTTTTGTCGGGTGGACCGACAAAAGTGGTAGCATGTCATTTATTGGTTAATCTTGATGATTAAGGTTAGCCAGGTATTGATCTAGGGTGTTAACTTACTTAAAAGATTAGGTTTAGCTCCAGCAAGAACTCTAGGTTCAAATGTATTAGTGTTTAAACAAAAATCCTCAACCCCTGTTTTTGCCTTTGCTGTCGGCTGAACCTACTCATTATGCAGTAGGAACTTCAAATCTTTACTTTGTCAGTTATTGAGTAAGTGGTAAGATAGTTCACTGTATTGATTAAGAATACTCTTAGTCCAAACCAAATAAATTACTTGCTCTATGTTTAGATCACCAAAACACCCTGCTGTAATCTGCCATGTTTTCAGTTTTTCTAAAAATCTGAAACTATAATTTGAACTCCAACCCTAATTTTGTTAATTAGTGGTTGTAAAGGTTAATATGGGTTATTATCTTTATTGGGGTAGATATAACTTAGCATATTTTTAATTATGCATTACCATCTTGATCATACATTTTCTTTTCATTTTTACTTGCTGTCAGTTTTTGTATTCATTAGATCTTATTGTTTCTTTTTAGAATCTGGTTCTTCTGAAGTATTTGATTCTATTTCTGAGCAACCAGAGCCTGCACAAGAAGTATATTACTACCAAGGCAAGCATCCTCTCTGCATGATGTTGATCCCAAAGTTTTATACAATAGATTTTCAAAATACAGTGATAACTGTTGCATGCTAATTATCTGAAAATACCATTGTGATCTGTTAGTAGGTAGTTATGACCTAACATTGTGGCTTACCTTAAATCTAACCATACACTCAAACTTAGAGTAGTGTTGTATACTACAGCATATAATTTCAGAATTTACTTAGCCATGTCAGTCCATAGAACGTTAGAGTTTGGCAAGATTATCTTGTCAAACATGGGAGCAACAAATAAATTTCAGTCATTTTAACTCTTTGTCCAGTTTCTTTAAGTCAGAACTGAATTTTAAATTTCAATTGATCTGGACAAGAGGATGCTAGTGGTGGTGCCTTCGTGCACGAGATTGGGCATGTGTTGGACTTGTCTGGACCAATTAAGGACTGAACTCTGACTATTCAATTCAAGTCCCCATGTACTTCCACAAGCGGTGTATGGGCATTGTTTGGTTAAGTAAAGGGTTAATGCTATTGAGTTGAAAACAGGGGAGTAAGGACATATGTATTAATCTTGTATGGCATAGATGCTTAGGTCTTCGGGCTGTGTCTTATGCCATGTGAGTTTTATATCAGTATCAGATGTTCTTAGGAGGGTGAGGGCGTATATGTGTTCTATCGCATGTACGTACCTTAAAGGTGCCGATTGCAATCTAGTATGTGTAGCGAACACAACCTGTATTTCTTTTGATTGGGTCAGCATTCCCGGCGCAACACGTGTGCCCCGGTTAAGCAGATGCTATCAGTCGTTGTTTAAGCGAGATCAGTTTACACATGGGTTATTCAACTCAATAGCGTCAACTTGTTGAAAAAACACCAAATCTTAGTTTACCCACCGCATACCAAAGGTTGTGTGCTATTATTCCGGAGGCTTACGGGCTAACTAAGTCGTGTGGGTAAAGATGTGCACCTCTGCAGGGTATCAAAACTATTCGAATAGCCATGTCCACGGTCATGGACGATAACTTGAGTTGATGTCACCTGTATAGAATTTTGTTTTCAACTACTGTTTGGGTTCTGGTTCAGCATGAGGGAATTCATGCAATGTACTGTTTATATTTGCATTTCATTTACTTACTGTTTTAGTCCAATTTGATTTATTAATTTGCTTTATCCAAACTTAGCAAGTGTAGGTTAAGATGTATTGCTTTATGCAAAATTGAGCCATTCAACCTTCCTGTTGACAACCTTATGCATGTACAAGTTCTAATCCTTTGATTAGGTTCTATTAAACACTTTCTTTTAGTAGTTTGTATAAGTCTTGCGAGTACCTTCTGTACTCAGGTGCTTTCACCAATTGTTGCAGGTGAAGATGGTTACTTGTATGAGGTACCCGTTAGCGCCGAACAGGGTGATGCTAATGAGTGAAGCTTTTAGTCGTTTACTTTTTTGCTTCCGCTGTCAGATTTTGTTAGTGACCTAGAGTCACTTGATATTGTAGTACTAAACCGAAAATTGTAAACTTATGTTTAATTATGTAAATATATGACTTGTATGTGTATGATGCAATGTTGTTTAAGGATATATGTGCAATAGTCACTGATCCTGGGACCCATTGTAAGACATATATCCGGGAATCCTGAATATTGGACTTGTTACTTGTTAAATTTATACTTCTAGCATGATCTTTAATAAAGGGGCAGTACTGTTCCTTAATTAAGAATTTTGTTACAGTATAATTTTAATTAAGCACATTTCCAATATTCTGGGGTCCTCACAGCGTTGGTATCAGAGCATACATTGCCTGTAGGTTAGAAATGGCATGGCCGTTGTCATTAGTGAGTCTTCTGAGAAATTATTTTCAAGTTAGTAATATACTTTTGAAATTTTAAGTATGACATCTTTTATTTCTTATCTTCCCTAGTATCAACTCTTGTCCCAACTTTCTGTTGGTTTTTCAAGAGTAAATTATTTTCTTACCTTGCCTTTTTTTCTATAGATGAGCGGGTGGTACTTGGTCAAGGAGACCCGAGCTGAAGATGTGGATGGATTTCCGGCTTTGCTGCGGGACATGATGTGGCGAGCCAACTTCACCTATCAGCCGGAGTATGCCATCTATCGTCGAGATCGAGGACCCAGGATGGAAGAGTACCACGCCATCATCAACGTCATCGCCAGGCAGGTGGCGGGTAGTATCCCATACTGTGTCCAAGCACTTGCCACTTTTGAGCCTATGGCTATTCAGGAAGTTGCTAGTAGGATGATGAGCCTTCTTCGTCATGATTTGACAGACTTGTCTCAACCACCCTATGATCACTTCCCGAAGCAAGGTCCTAGTGCAGAAGTGAGCATGTTTGATGAGATACAGTTTGGGAAGACCTCAAAGCGGCGGTTGGCGAGGATGGTCCGCATCATGGACCAAATCCATCGCTGCCTTGTGAGGGAGTTGTGGGAAACTCGACATCGTCTTAACGAGGCCCAGGAGTACCTTAGACTTGGAGTCAACATGAATCGCGTTCCTCGTAACGTGCTTTATGGTGACAACGAGATCTCTCCCGCTGCTGTTGCACCACCAGCTTTTCGACTTCCAAAAGTAGCCGGGTGTGTTCCTATTTATAGACTAGTGCATCAAGCCCAGATGACTGTAGGCTTTCCTCGCACTCTGCGGACTGCACCTCCTGGAGGTCATCATCCACTACTAGGTTCTCCGAGGCGTCTCATCAGTCCTTTGGATCCTATTGACACGAGTTCCCCTGGGGCTCATCTGCTGAATGATTTTCCGGTGAACTTTAACCGTGATCTTTATGCTAGTTCCTCGACGATGAACCCTCGTGGATAAGTGTTATGTCAACAAGTAGTTGCCCTTAAATAAATGTAATAGGGTAGTGGTATTTTGTAAAAGATATGTAAGTCAGACTTTTGGTTTGTATTATGACCTTGGTAGCCGACTTATATATGAGAATGGGACCGAACTTTTTTTGCTGTATGTATGAAGTTTATGATTTTGGTGTTGAGCTGAATGCATGTCATAACATAACGCATTGTTAAGTTTAGTGTCTGTTTCTTTTCTATTTATAACCTTGTTTGTGCTTGCTCGAGTATATCCTTGTTATGTTGTTAACCATTGTGTGGTAACAGGATGACAGGACCCACTACTTGTGCGCAAACACAACAAGGGAAGGGCGTTTCAACTCCAGTGCCCCACTCTCAGGGAGAGCAGGCTGAACCCTCTGGTTCTCATGGTACGCAAGGTGGTCACCAGGAAGAGGAGCTTCCTCCACCACCCACCCTGGCTGATGTGCTCATGCAAATTGAGCGCAATCGGATGGACCACACGCGCATTTTGGAGCAAATTACGCGCAATACTTCCTCCACTGCTACGCCAGCTGTCAGAGCAGGAGGCCATCATGTGCAGGGAAGTCTTGCTGATTTTCAGCGGACCAACCCGCCGGTGTTCTCTAGTTCTCAAGATCCGATGGAAGCTGAAGACTGGCTTCGGACTATTGAGAAGAAACTGTTGATTGCTCAATGTTCCGAGAGGGAGAAAGTTTTATTTGCTAGTTACCAGTTGGACGGAGCGGCTAGCATTTGGTGGGAGAATCTTCTTGCCATTCAGTCTGCTGGACATGTCCCTACTTGGGATGAGTTCATGGAGGCCTTTCGTGAAGCTCATATTCCTGAGGGAGTAATGATGATCAAGCAGCAGGAGTTTCTCGCTCTTAAGCAAGGGCGGAAAACTGTGACGGAATATCTTCATGAATTCAACTTCCTTGCCAGATATGCCCCTGATGATGTTTCGACTGACCTTCGTCGTCGGAACCGTTTCTTGAATGGGCTATCTGAGGAACTCCAAATGGCGGTGGCATTACATGACTTCCGAAACTTTCAGCATCTAGTTAATAAGGCCATTATTGCCGAAAGTAAGAGTAAGGCTTTGGAGGAGTCACGCAAGCGACAGAGGACTTCTCAGTTTGTTGCTAGTGGCAGTTCGCCAAGGCCTCGCATGTGGTTGCCTAGACCTCCGTGAGCACCAGCTCCTTTTTCTTCGAGGCCGGCAGTGTTTGCACCTCGTCCATCTCCTCCCACTACTCATCCGAGGCCTAGTGGAAATCGGCCACCTACTGTTGTCAATGTTAGGCCAGGCGTGATTTGCTATCATTGTGGACGCTCGGGGCATTTCGCCAACCAATGCTATGCAAAGGCACGTGGTATACTACCTGTTCAACCTTCTCTAGCTGTCGTGCGTCCTGCACCATCTCTCCAGGCCGTGGTCAAGCCTGATCCAGTTCCAGTCCGTGGTCATGTGAATCAGATTACCGCTGAAGAAGCAGCTGATACTCTTGAAGCTGTCCTTAGTATGCTCCTAGTTAATTTTAGTACTGCTGCTGTTTTATTTGATTCTAGAGCATCCCATTCTTTTGTTAGTAGACAGTTTGTTGCTCAACATCAGTTAGTTGTGCATCATCTTCATCCACCGCATAGTATCCACTCACTTGGATCAGTCTTTATGACTGATCAAGTCTGCTGTAATGTCAACATAAATATTGAAGGGGTAGACTTTTGGGCAGATTTGACTGTGATAGATTCTAAAGGGTTGGATGTTATTTTAGGAATGGATTGGTTGTCCAAGAACCTTGGGCAAATTAATTGTGCCCAACGATCCATTTCTTTAACTAATGAAAGCGGCACTTCAGTCGTTTTTCAATCCAGGACAGTGGATTCTCATCTTTGTGCTCACCAAGTTGATGCCACTCCTTCATTGGAGTCAGTACCAATTGTTTGTGAGTATGTTGATGTTTTTCCTGAAGACCTTCCCGGAGTGCCACCAGATCGGGAAGTGGAGTTCGTAATTGAACTAGTTCCTGGAACTGCTCCTATATCTAGAAGCCCTTATCGAATGCCTCTCAATGAGCTGGTTGAATTAAAGAAACAACTTGGAGAATTACTTGACAAAGGATTTATTCGACCAAGTTCCTCACCTTGGGGATGCCCGGCCATCTTTGTCAAGAAGAAAGACAATACTTTGCGGATGTGTGTGGACTACCGTCCGTTAAATGAAGTCACCATAAAAAACAAGTATCCCTTGCCTCGAATTGATGATCTTTTTGATCAATTAGTTGGAGCCCGAGTCTTTTCAAAAATTGATTTGCGATCGGGCTATCATCAAATCAAGGTTCGAGCTGAGGACATCTCAAAAACAGCCTTTTCTACTCGTTACGGGTTGTACGAGTATACTGTCATGTCCTTTGGCTTAACAAATGCTCTAGCTTATTTTATGAATCTTATGAATTCAGTGTTCATGGATTTCTTGGATAAGTTTGTTGTCGTGTTCATTGATGACATTCTTATTTACTCCAAGTCTGACAAAGACCATAAGCAGCATTTGAGACTTGTGTTGGAAACACTTCGCAAAACATCGGTTGTATGCTAAGTTTAGCTAGTGTGCCTTCTGGCTCAAGCAAGTTGTATTTTTGGGACATATGTTATCTGAAGGAGGTATCGCTGTTGATCCAAGTAAGGTACAATATGTACTAGACTGGAAACAACCCAAGAATGTTCCTCATATCCGAAGTTTCCTTGGACTTGCGGGTTATTACCGTAGGTTCATTGAAAATTTCTCGAAAATTGCAAGACCTCTGACTCAGCTTTTGAAGAAAGAGAAGAAATTCGAATGGTCAGCTAAGTGTGATGAGAGTTTTCGGCTTTTGAGAAAACTCCTGACCGAAGCTCTAGTTCTCACCCTTCCGGATATTCATAAGAGCTTTGATATTTACTGCGATGCATCTCGCCATGGACTTGGTTGTGTGCTCATGCAAGAAGGCCGAGTGGTGGCATATGCATCCAGGCAGTTGCGACCTCATGAAGTTAATTATCCTACTCATGATTTGGAATTGGCTGCTGTAGTTCATGGATTGAAGATTTGGCGACATTATCTTCTCGGTAATCGTTGCGAGATCTATACTGATCATAAAAACCCAAAGTACATATTCACTCAAGTTGATTTGAATATGAGACAGAGAAGATGGCTTGAAATGATCAAGGACTATGATATGTGTATTCATTATAATCCAAGCAAAGCCAATGTTGTGGCTGATGCTTTAAGCAGAAAGTCACAATGCAACTGCATGTCAGCTATGCCTATGGCTAAGAGTTTATGTGCTGGTTTTCAGCGTTTAAGTCTCGAAATGGTGGGAGAAGGATTTCTCGCTGTCCTAGAAGTGGAGCCCACACTTGAAACTCATATTCTGGAAGCTTAGAAAACTGATGTCGAGGTAGCTGAGATCAAGGGAAATTTGAAGGCGGGTAAAGCCAACGAATTTTTTGAAGATGCCCGCAGTGTCATTCGATATCGCAATCGTTTGGTGGTACCTGCAGATCCTCAACTAAGAGGTCTAATTCTTAAAGAAGCTCATAACTCCAAATTTTCCTTACATCTTGGGAGTACCAAGATGTACTAGGATTTGAAGAAAATGTTTTGGTAGAGCCAAATGAAAAAGCAAATTGCTCAGTATGTTGTTGAATGTGATATTTGCCAAAGAGTTAAAGCCGAGCACCTGAGGCCAGCTGGTACCCTTCAACCTTTGCCTATTCCACAATGGAAATGGGAAGAGATCGGTATGGATTTTGTTACCGGTCTTCCAAAGACTCCGAATGGATCCGATGCCATTTGGGTAATCATTGATCGTCTAACTAAGGTGGCTCATTTTATTCCTGTCAAAACCACGTTTAATGGAAAGCAATTAGCAGAGCTCTATATTGCTAGGATTGTTTGTCTTCATGGTGTTCCAAAGGTCATTATTTCAGACCGAGGGTCTCAGTTCACTTCTTATTTCTGGAATAGTCTCCATCAAGCTATGGGAACTGAACTCTCTTTCAGCACTGCATATCATCCTCAGACTAGTGGTTAAACTGAGAGGGTGAATCAAGTGATGGAGGATCTACTTAGAGCCTGTGTGCTATCATATGGCAAAAACTGGGAGAAATCTTTGCCATATGTGGAGTTTTCCTACAATAATAGCTACCAAGCAAGTATTCAAATGTCACCTTTTGAAGCTTTATATGGGAGAGCTTATAGGACTCCATTAAATTGGTCAAAATCGGGTGAAAGACCATTCTATGGTCCGGACTTGGTGATAGAAGCAGAAGAGCAAATTCGCCTGATTCGAGACCATTTGAAAACTGCACAGTCGCGTCAAAAGAGCTACGCCGACCATCGTCGTAGTGAGTTAAGCTTTGAGGTGGATGACCATGTTTATCTTAAAGTGTCACCGATGAAGGGCACTCATCATTTTCAGATGAAAGGAAAGCTAGCACCTCGTTATGTCGGACCCTTCCGAATCATTACAAAACGAGGAGCTGTGGCTTATCAATTAGAACTACCTGAATCTCTCTCAGCAGTGCATGATACTTTTCATGTTTCTCAGTTGAAGAAATGCATTCGTGTTCCTACTGAGGCAACTGCTTATGAGGGTCTTGATCTTCAACCCGACCTTTCCTATCAAGAGCAACCAGTGCGTATCCACGACGAAATGGAACGCAGGACAAGGAATCGTACCGTCAAGTTCTTAAAAATTCAGTGGGCTAATCATTCTGAGGATGAAGCCACTTGGGAGTACGAAGATCTGATACAGATTGAGCACCCCCACCTCTTTGTTGTTTAGAACTTGCCTTTAAACCAAGAAAGGCAAGGTTAAACAAAGCAATGTAAAAGAAGATGTAATAATAACACCATGTTATTATGTGAAATCTTTCTTTGCTATCTTTGAAGGAAATAAAGACGACAGATGTCGGATTTCCATAACAATCATTTCAGTTTCACTTTTTCCCAACTTCCAACTTATCGGAAATCTCGGGGACGAGATTTTCTTAAGGGGGGTAGGTTTCTAACAGCCCCAGATTTAAGAAACAGTAATAATCTGCTTTATGAACAGTAATGGAATTCTGTTCATAACATTACTGTTCATAATTGAAATTTTGATGTGTTGTTACAAATTAAGAACCTTCCTTTTCTAGCCAAAATCCAAAACCTATTTGAAGTTTCAAAGGAAATACAAGTCAGTGCTTGTATTATGACTGGAAAGTATTTTTATCGAAGCCTAGATAAATTATCTTGCCCAAAGATAATTTTGTTGAATTTTTAGAAATTATTTTGACTTGGAGAAAAATATTTGACTTTGAATAAACTTATTCGGGTTAAGGTAATTATTTATGCATTTTACAAAGTGAAATAGTGGTTTTCAAAATTTATTTGGGAAATATAGGATCCCAGTAGCATTCTTGCAAAATTTCATGATTTTACAAATTTATTTACTATTTCTAAAGCCCCGATCAAACTTTTAAACATTTGAAACCCAACCCCTGGCACTGTAGCGACTCGAACCCAATAAGGTTGGGTCCAACCCGGTGTAATTGGTCTGGCTCGGTCACGTTCGGGCGTGAGCCCAACAATACACGTGACGTGAGTCGTCGATCTCCAAGCGAATGGACGCGATTTGCGAAGCCGCGTGGACTATCCACGTACGCGACGCAATTTCCACCGTTGGATCTTCATCCAACAGCCTCCGATTTTAGCTCAAAATACTAACGCGCCCCAATCATGGCCGTTAGATTTAAATCGTGCGGTGCACCATTTTTGGGATAAACCCCCCCCCTAAAAGGTAAACACTAAAATACACGCGACCGTTAGATCCTCTTTAAGCGGGCGAGATTAGTTGAAGCATTCGGATTGCCCCGAAGAGCTGTTCAATCTTGGCCGTAGGATCTAGATCGGGCGATCAAGAGGAGTGGTGACATTCGGGTTCCCCGAAGGCTCGTTCAATCTCCACCGTGGAATTTTGATCTGATGGATCACGATGGAAGGGCCGTTCGGACCCCCCGGGTTCCCAATTGACTCCCACCGTTGATCTTAGATCCAACCGCGCCTTTCTTTTTGGATTTGAACTCAACGGCGCGCAGTTAAGGCTGACCGTTGGATTTAAGATGTGCGGTATCTTTTCAATTCACGTGCGCATAGTGCCTAGATCCTTGTGACCGTTGGATTTAAATCCTACGGTGCCTCTTCTTTTCACTTAAACATATGTTGGATCTCGATGTGGCCGTCGGATTGAGATCGCACGACCCATATTGATCGATACCGGTTGAATGCATTTTGTTATTCTTATCATCGCCTTCCTTTCAAATCGGACGGTTGTCGTTCTTTTGCTCTTGCGGGTATGGGTGAGGCTGCGGCTGACAGTGGAGCCCACCCGCCAGTCACATGCCTCTCTTCCTCCTCATGTCTGTTCACCGCCGTTGGCTTCGTGGCCGAAGTGGAGGCGTTATCTAGTGATCGTGCAACTATTTTTCGGATATTTAGCATTAATTGGACACCTCATCAGCTCTAGACACTTCTCCTTTACTCCTGTAGCTCAACCTCTATATATATACCCTAGCTTTTTGCTACTGCCATTGTTGACCAAAGAAGCTCTTCATCCTCCTTTTCTGTTCCAGTGGAGTTTCTTGCTCTTACACTTTGCTTATTCATCCTAGATGCTTGATTCACCTTGTAATGTGAGTTTAGCATCTTTTGTAGGTTGAAACTGGGGGTTTATTATCTGTTGGTTAGAGCAGGTTAAGTAGCCCTCTGTTGTTTTTCCTGTTCTGGTGAGTCTAGACTCTAATCCTTGTCATCTTAAGCACCTTAAGGACCTCACTAGTTTAATGGAGCCATTCTCTTGTGCATGTAATATTCAAATCTTCTTTAATATTGAAAAGTTACTTTTCATAACTTTTCGGTCTTTCATGTCGTTTTCAAGCTCTAGGGTTTCTTTTCTTTTCAACTTAACTAGGTCTAAGCCTGTCCCTAGCAGCATAATCAAAAGTTATCTTTGATCATTTTACTTCTAAAGTGAAAAAGATACTAAACCCTTTTTCTTCTGTTTTGTCGGGTGGACCGACAAAAGTGGTAGCATGTCATTTATTGGTTAATCTTGATGATTAATGTTAGCTAGGTATTGATCTAGGGTGTTAACTTACTTAAAATATTAGGTTTAGCTCCAGCAAGAACTCTAAGTTCAAATGTATTAGTGTTTAAACAAAAATCCTCAACCCCTGTTTTTGCCTTTGCTGTCGGCTGAACCTACTCATTATGTAGTAGGAACTTCAAATCTTTACTTTGTCAGTTAGTGAGTAAGTGGTAACATAGTTCACTGTATTGATTAAGAATACTCTTAGTCCAAACCAAATAAATTACTTGCTCTATGTTTAGATCACCAAAACACCCTGCTGTAATCTACCTTGTTTTCAGTTTTCTAAAAATCTGAAACTATAATTTGAACTCCAACCCTAATTTTGTTAATTAGTGGTTGTAAAGGTTAATATGGGTTATTATCTTTATTGGGTAGATATAACTTAAGCATATTGTTAATTATGCATTACCATCTTGATCATACATTTTCTTTTCATTTTTACTTGCTGTCAGTTTTTGTATTCATTAGATCTTATTGTTTCTTTTTAGAATCTGGTTCTTCTGAAGTATTTGATTCTATTTCTGAGCAACCAGAGCCTGCACAAGAAGTATATTACTACCAAGGAAGCATCCTCTCTGCATCATATTGATCCCAAAGTTTTATACAATAGATTTTCAAAATACAGTGATAACTGTTGCATGCTAATTTTTTGAAAATGCCATTGTGATCTGTTAGTAGGTAATTATGACCTAACATTATGGCTTACCTTAAATCTAACCATACACTCAAACTTAGAGTAGTGCTGTATACTACAGCATATAATTTGAGAATTTGCTTAGCCATGCAGTCCATAGAACGTTAGAGTTTGGCAAGATTATCTTGTCAAACATGGGAGCAACAAATAAATTTCAGCCATTTTAACTCTTTGTCCAGTTTCTTTAAGTCAGAACTGAATTTTAAATTTCAATTGATCTGGACAAGAGGATGCTAGTGGTGGTGCCTTCGTGCACGAGATTAGGCATGTGGTGGACTTGTCTGGACCAATTAAGGACTGAACTCTGACTATTCAATTCAAGTCCCCACGTACTTCCACACGCGGTGTATGGGCGTTGTTTGGTTAAGTAAAGGGTTAATGCTATTGAGTTGAAAATATGGGAGTAAGGACATGTGTATTGATCTTGTATGGCATAGATGCTTAGCTGCTTAGGTCTTCGGGCTATGTCTTATGCCATGTGAGTTTTATATCAGTATTAGATGTTCTTAGGAGGGTGAGGGCGTATATGTGTTCTATCGCATGTACGTACCTTAAAGGTGCCGATTGTAATCTAGTATGTGTAGCTAACACAACCTGTATTTCTTTTGATTGGGTCGGCATTCCCGGCGCAACATGTGTGCCCCGGTTAAGCAGATGCTATCAGTCGTTGTTTAAGCGAGATCAGTTCACACATGGGTTATTCAACTCAATAGCGTCAACTTGTTGAAAAATACCAAATCTTAGTTTACCCGGCCGGCATACCAAAGGTTGTGTGCTATTATTCCGGAGGCTTACGGGTTAACTAAGTCATTTTGGAAAAGATGTACACCCCTGCAAGGTATCAAAACTATTCGAATAGCCGTGTCCACGGTCATGGACGATAACATGAGTTGATGTCACCTGTATAGAATTTTGTTTTCAACTACTGTTTGGGTTCTGGTTCAGCATGAGGGAATTCATGCAATGTACTGTTTATATTTACATTTCATTTACATGTATGAGGTACCCGTTAGCGCCGAACAGGGTGACGTTAACGAGTGAAGCTATTTCTTTCCTCCACGCAATAGCCTGCAGGTGATGGGGCCATTGGTGATTTTAGTCGTTTACTCTTTTGCTTCCGCTATCAGATTTTGTTAGTGACCCGGAGTCACTTGATATTGTAGTACTAAACCGAAAATTGTAAACTTATGTTTAATTATGTAAATATATGACTTATATGTGTATGATGCAATGTTGTTTAAGGATATATGTGCAATGGTCATTGATCCTGGGAACCATTGTAAGACATATCCGGGAATCCTGAATATTGGACTTGTTACTTCTTAAATTTATACTTCTAGCATGATCTTTAATAAAGGGGCAGTACTGTTCCTTAATTAAGAATTGTGCTATAGTATAATTTTAATTAAGCACATTTCCAATATTCTGGGGTCCTCACACTCTCCTTGCTCCCTCGGTCCCTCCTCTTCCTCTCCGTCTCCCCCATCTTTCTTCCTCCATGCCAGGCGTTGGCCCTTCTTCCTCTACGCTAGCGTCTCCCCGGCCCCGCTCTCCTCTCCTCCTTGCTCGGCTCACCGGCTTCCTCCCTCTCCTTGGCTCCCTCGGCCAGCACTACGCAAATGTGCCATGTGGGCCGTGCTAGGTTCGTGCCGTGCCAGCCACTATTCGTGTCATGTCGTGCTGGGCCATCCTGCTGGTGTGGCGGCCCAAGCACAGCCCAAGCGATCGTGCCGTGCCGGGCCGGCCTATGAACAATGCGGGCTGTGCCGTGCCTAGGCTGGGTCAACTGTGTCATGCTTCGGGCCGCCCAATAGGCATGACCCATTTGGCCAGCTCTACAATCAAGCATGTTTTCAAGCATGAATCATTTAAAGAAAAATCAACCAAATAAAGATTTCCAAATCTAAATCCTTTGAAAGCTAACGAAGTATCCTTTTAATTTAAAATTGAAATACTTTCATTAGAGAATGAACAAATTAAGGCAAGATCACATATTTGAACAATAGATGACAAATTAAAATTTAGTGATTCAACTAAAGATACATTAGAAATAGAAAAGTCATTTGAGATAGCAATTTTACCCAATCCTAATACCTTTCCTTTTTTATTATCACCAAATTTGATCTTGTTTGTTCCTTTTTCATTCTCGAATGTGGTGAACATCTTTCTATCGTTGGTCATATGTTGAGTGCATCCACTATCAAGCACCCAATATTTTTCATCGGTCTTGTAGTTCATCTACAAACAAGAATCAAGTTTTTTTAGGTATCCAAATTTGTTTGGGTCCTTGGAGGTTAGTGACCAAGACTTTGGACACCCAAATAGCATTTTTTCGCCTAAAATTAAAGTGCCAATAAATTTTACTATTACTTTGACATCTTTAGACTTTCTAAGCATGTAGCAAGAATCGTAAGTGCCATAAGACTTAGTATTAGCAATTAAGCATGTATTTGACAAATGTCGGTATTTATTGTAATATTTACCATTTTCTTTTACAAACCTTGCGGGCTTATAAATTGGCTTCTTACCTTTCTTAGGAATAAACCCAAGTCCTTCCTTATTGAATGAGCATCTTTGCTCACTCAATAGCTTGTCAGAGTTACTTTACCCTTAAAGTATCTTTTCAAGCTTTTACTTAGCTTGGTGACTTGCTCTTTTAATTCATAATTTCCAACAATGAGCAACGAATCACAAACATTAACCATACTATTATTTGAATCTACTTTGGAGCAACATGACATAGATAGCAAATCATCACATGATGTAGACGTGGTAGACATTGATATAGCTTTTGAAGCAACTTCTATTCTAGTCATCTCATTCATTAAATTAGAAGTAATTCCATCTCATCGCACTCGTAGCAACGAATATTGCTATAGCATTTGTTGTCATTTGAGAATTGCCCCTTTTTGCTCTTGTCAAAGTTAAAGCTTCGATATAGACAGCTTCTCATGAATTTCTTCATTCTCATAAGGAGAACAAATTCTTCTTTGGAGTCTTTTTCATCATTCTCTGATTCTTCACTTGATTCTGCTTTCACCTCGAAAGCGGTAATCGTTTTGTTTGAGGAAGAGGTTTCTTAGAGCTCTTCTTTGTTCTTTTTGTATAGCTCATTTGTAATGAGATTTCTCAAAAGACTGGTTTTTATCATTCTTGGTAACTCGAGAGAGTTCAAAAATAGCATCACCAATGTCTCGTGTTTATCCAATAGAGTCATAAGCATTTTGCGCATAATATCAACATCAAGAAGGTTTGTGCCGAGACCTTTGAGTTCATTCACAATGTTGTTGAGTCTAGAATACATCTCGGTGATATTTTCATGAGGCAACATTGTAAATGTCTCATATTTAACCCGAAGCCTATGCAATTTGGCTTGTTTAACTATAGATGTGCCCTCATGAATTTCTGAGAGCGTAGTCCATATCTCATGAATGGTTTCAAGATTGCTCACTCGATTGAACTCATCCGCGTTTAAAGCTCCAAAATGAGTGTTCATCGCTTGAGCATTGAGGTGGGAGTTTCATTCATCAAGTCCCGTAGGATGTAGCGCATCAAGAGCCATAACGAAACCCTCACTAACAATTCTCCATATGCTTGGGCTCATGGCCGTTAAGTAAAGGGACATTCTAATTTCCCAACAAGCATAATTTGAGCAATCAAATAAATGTGCTTTGCCTATTGACATTCCCTCACTAGCCATTCTTTTTCTCTTAGACGGTTAAGTCTAAAAATACAGAGACCAAGCTCTGATACCACTTGTAGGATCAAGGATAACCGACTAGGAGGGTGAATGATATGGGGAATGCCCGATCTTCACGACGTAGGATCGATGATGACTTTGGATCTATGCAACCTGACGAACCGATGGCGCCAACTACTGTCAAACAGCAACCTGCGACAAAAGAATTCACCCAACCACACGCTCGTGATCCCGTCTACCCGATCATACCAAGTAGATGTGTCGCTGCTCCTGCAAATCACAAGGAATCACAAGAACGACGGAATGGCACTACAGATTGGAACTCCCTATTCTAGTGGGGGCAATATTGCTCAAACCCTAGAATCAAGAATATATTAATATCTAAAAAATGTCGTCCCCTTTACACGGTCATTGGCCTTAACTATTTATAGTGCTAACACACGCACCCAAGGCTCCCAGGCCCACACGAACTCAAAGCTCAAGTCGGCTAGAAACCAAACAACCTCAACTCTGACTCAAACTCCTTTTGACTTGGTCCAACCAGGCAACACACGCAAGTACATGGCTTGGTTTCCTTTTGGCTTTGTCACGCAGCACACATGCATGCATCTCACGTGTATATGTGTAATACCCTAAAATATATTCGAAAGGATGTAACCGGGAGAGAATGAAATACTCTGAAAGTGAGAGAAGCAATTAATCGGGAGAGAATAATTTAATCGGTAGAGATTAATTTAATCGGGGGGAAGATTTCTTTAGAAAAGCATCAAAGCAAGAAAAGAGAGGGGGTTTTCCGCATTTAGATGGCAACCTGGGCTTGGGCCTAGGCCCATGTAGGGCTGGCCGGCCATAGGGGGGGAGGCGCCACCCCCTCCCCCAAACCCTAGCCGCCCACCCACCTTTCCTCCCCCTCCACCCCTTGGCCGCCACTTCCCTTTCCCCCTTGCGCCTCCTCCCTGTCCAGCACCTCCCCCATGCCTCCTTCCCCCCTGGTTGCTCCCCCTTGCGCCCCTCAATCTCTCCTCCAAGATCCCCTCCATTGTTGCCGGCCAACAGAAGAAGAAAGGGCACCTTTGCAGCCGGCCAAAGAAGAAGAAGGGAGGGAAGAAAGAAGGGAGAAGAGGAAAAGGTGGGATCGCCATCCGGGGTTCGCAATCTGCAGCGGCTTCAAGGGTAACGACAGGTTCCTCGTGTTGTATGATAGTCATTAGAAGCATTTGCCATTAGAACGATTGCATCGGTTATATTCTGTTCTCTGTTCAATTTTGACCAGTAGCTTGCGCGGCCGATTTCATGTGGTTAGAGGCAGAATTAGGAGTTTGCATCTCCTAGAGAATTGTAGGTTATGTTCTTAGCTTTCGTTGGCCGCCAAGATCGGCCAAATCTGATTAACGGTCTGGGAGATATGATTTTTCTAGTGTTGCTGTCCTGTGGTTCTGTCAGTTTCTGGCAGTCTGTGGTAATTGGGTTATATCTGCTATTTAAAAGGAGAATCAGAGGATCTCAGAATAACGAAAAATGTGGGTAATCTCTGTACCTTTTCATAGAGTTAAAGAAAATGAGATTTGGACTTTCTTAGCAAAAGTTATGGTGGTTTTAGCGTACTGTCCAGAGAACCCGACGAGAATTCTGTCGTCTGATGTTTGGTTTGATAGGGGAAATTAGGGGCAGAATCAAGAGGGCTCCTCAACTAGGTTTATTTAGGTAATCCAATTACCTTTTCAGAAAGTCTAAGAGCATCTTAATTGGACTCCCGAGCAGGAAGTTATGTATTTTAGAATTTGGCTGTTTCAGTAAGCACCAAAACGATCGCTAGAAATTGGGGTTTTGTTAACACTTGAGAGTTAGCGAGTTTTGTTGTATTATTATTTAAGCGCTTGGTCCAGCATGTTGGTCTTAGATTGGGGTACCTTTGTGTTCAGGTGGGGCGCGGTTCGTGGGCAGCACCCTCTTCGCGCCCACCGCTCGCACGGTTGAGGCAAGTATTCGGGCTATTATATGTGTATGCTTGTTTGAAGTGTTTGTGATGTATCGTGATAGTATAGCCATGCTTGCCTGTTATGAGATGAGTACCGTTTACCTTGATGACATGCTAGTATGGTTAAATGGATCTACTGTATGCTGTTATTGATTACATGTCAATGAGAATTTGAGGTATTCTTGCTTATGAATATGTTATCATGGTGCATATGCATGTTGTGGGCATACAGGTGCCTTGGTCACGTGGTGACCAAGCACATACAGTTGAGGTCCCCGTCATGAAGATGATGGGCTTGAGGTCCCCACATTCGTGGAATGTGGGCTATGAAATAAAGAGGTCTCCATCATTAAGTGATGGGCAAAGGTCCCTATACATGTGTTGTATAGGTTTGGTCCTCGTGCTGAGGGCACTGCAAGGGTATACAGCGACGGTTGTATACCCCGCATTACCGGTAAAATGCGAAAAGAGATAAAGTTCAAAGAAGTATTGCATTGGTTGCCTATCATGAGATAAATGGCTATGTTTAGTATAATGCTATTGTGGATTATCGATGCTATGTTTGAGTTCATGTTTATAGCCTTGTTGATACTTGCTGAGTCTTTGGGCTCACTCTTGCTTTGATGTGTTTTAGGTACCAGTGGCAGGAACGACATGCATGGGAGGGAGTAGAAGTTGATGCACTCACTACCTCACACCCTTAAGGCGTTTGCCACTTAGCTTCAATTTATAAACAAATAGACTGTTCGATTATCACCCATAGATGGTTTGGTTTGAGATTCAGATTATTTGTAATAATGAGATTGCCAGTTTTGGTTCATTCATTTGTTATATGCCATGATTTAATGTTGAACTCTCGATATAGCTAATTAAACAAAGGAGGCTCTGCCGAAAATTTGTAGGTTGTGCTAGAATAGTTTAGTTCCAGTAGCATTCCAGGCTCATTGAGAGTTGGGGTGTTACAGTTGGTATCAGAGCGGGCTTTAGGTCCGTGGTTAATAGAAAAATATTAAATTGACACACTGTGCATAGTAGGTGGGGTTGGGAATTACATGGCTTCCGCATTATCTGTTGTTATGTTTCATTTGTTGAGCAATTGTTGAATTGCCTCTGTACTATCTTTCTTGCCTATGCTATGATATGTTATGATAATCTATATCTATGAATCGATTCAATGATTGCCATGAGATGATCATGTATAATCATATGTGATCATATTGTTTATGCGTGTCGATATTGGTGGTTAAGAAGAGGAGGCCGTGGTTGTGGCCTCAGACTTTGTCAGGTCATACCACCGTTCGTGGTAGACGAATAGAGTAGTTACCCAGAATACCTTAGTTGTAGGAGTTAGCGTGAGCTGCTTTAGAAAGTTGATTTCTTTCTTGCCCTCAAACTTGGCAAATTCTTGTTTTGTGGTGGGTGGTGAATTTCTCTTGGGTTCGTGGTTCATGTTAGTTGTTGTACGGTCTCTAATGGTTCTCTGAAACAAATATTGGTTTTCTGATTGTTGAGCTAATTTTTTTTTACTACTTGTGATCTTCCTCAATTGGAAATAATGATAATTCCATGGTGGTTCTTTTTTTTCTCATTGGAAAAGAATGACTCATGTATTTGTTTGATAGTTTGGGTAATGAGAGTTTATGTTGCAAGTTTATTAACATGAGAAAGCTTTGGCTCTATGTGTTCCTTTTGGATTATTTCGAGTGTTGAAGTTTAAGGCATCTCTTTTCTAGTGGAAATTGTTAAAATTCTTTTGTGATACCTTGTTATGGTTAAATCAGATATTGTAATCAAATAACGTGATATGGTATGGGTATCAAGTTGAGTCATTGGTATGGTGCATAATTAAAATTAATTAGTAGCCTTGGAAGTGAAATTGATTAAGTTGATGTTGTATTTTTCTAGTTCTTGATGAACTATATATATGAGTAGTGACTAAGAGTATGTCCATACCTATTTGGAGTCAAAAGAGATATTAAGAAGTATGGATCATTGATGAATTAGTCTGGTCATTAAAAACGTTTAGGTTGATAAATTTGTTGGGCTCTTTGGTTCCCATGGATCAATTTAAAAGTGTGGAAAGGGAAACTAGAGGAAATGCTAGACTTACATATTCCCTAGTATGATTAGTTATTAGAATTGTGTACAACCGGTTGAATGGATAGAATATCGATGGATCTAGAATTTATGGGAGGAGTTCCATGTAGTTCTTCTGTATAGAATGACGCCATGAATTTGGTTGTAGTGTTGATGAGACTTTTGATCGATAGAAGGTTTCGATTTTTGAAGTTTTAGTGTAATTTTGCCAAATCCAAATGTGAGGAGGAACAGTTGAATATGTGTTTGTTAATATCCATGTGATTTGGGAAGAAAAGTAGGTAGCAACTAGATTTCATAATGAAGCCAGTTGATAACAACAATGGTTGTAGTATAACTATTGTGTGTTGAAGTTTGATGATGAGTATCGCTAAAAGTTGAACTGATATGATATAATAGGTGGCTTATGCCCACATGATTGTGAAATAATCGGATGATAATGTGTCCTTGATGAAAAGGTTTTGGTAGGAACTTTTCAATTGTGTAGTAGACCCCTTCTAAACTTAAGAGGTCGATGTAGTGAGGTTGTATAGTTTTGGGTATACTCTCATTTTGAAGATGGGATGAGAAGGTAGTATGGAACAATTTGGTGAAACTTTGGGGGCTTTCTAATGGAATAGTTGATGATAAATATACGTGTTCAGAGTATATTATTCTTGATGTTAGTAAGATTATCTGCAAGAGATTCTGACTTGTGTGTGCGGAGATGATTATTTTAGAAATAAAGTAATTTGATTGTCTTTCGTAATGTGAATTTAGTAAAAGTGTTTCGAGTTTTGCGTTGGTGATCATTTGGACCTCTTGAGTTATGTGGTGATTGAGTTGCTTTGAGGAAAGTGACATGTTGAAAGATTTTATTGGTTCTTAAGTGGTTCCTACGATTTGGTCTTAAGAGCTTATCTTGTTTAAGCGGGTAAAGTGATGTAGTAATCATAGAAAATAACTTTCATGGTAAAAGGAAGGAGTGAAGTAAAGAATTTGAGATTTAAGTCGCGTTCAGCAACTTCCATTTATTTGAGTGTAGTTAAACCTTATGCATTTGTTCCATAAGAATTTATCAATTTTCAAAGGGCAACACTTTCTTCGTATTTGTGGTTTGGCATTCGCTTATAGCAGGACTTGAACTCTCAGTTGTTGACTTCTTCTATGTTTTCTGAGTTCTTTGCCTAAGTGATTATTTCCCTTGGTCCTGTACTTACTTCAAGCAGTAAATGTCTTCATTTGCTTTTTCTTTTGAGGAAGGATCCACCAATTCATTTCACATTGGTTTTCAAAGTGTTTATTCAATGTGGTTTTGAGACCTTGGATTGTAAGTTAATCGGGGAGCGTTGAAGGATGAACTAATTTCGTGTGTAATTCTTGGAGAGAATTTTATCTATACAGAATGTTTTGCCTTTGAGGCTAAACTGATTGCATGGTTGCAACCATTAGAACCTATGAAGATTTGTGATCCAACATCCATTGTTCAATTCGGGTGGAACATTAGAATTTTCGAAGGAATGGGGAATCTTACTCGATTTATTAGAGTGTCACGATTGGGTACCTTGCACGGTTGTTGCAGATGAATTATGATGGTGTTGTAATGAGAGTAGTATTAGCAAAGTAATCTGACCGTTAAAGCGATTAATGAGATAGTTGAGATCGTTGGATTATTGCCAGGAAAGACTTGGACTTAGTAAGTAACTCTTTAAGAGTTAGAATCTTTATAAAGATAATTGTGACAAGAAGATGTTCTCATGTTAATATTAATGCGCGAGTATGTATGGATTGTGAAAATTTTAGGGATTTTAATCGAGGTTTTCCTATCTTCTTTATGAGAAGTTCAACAGAGGCGTCTTGGAATTTATTTTGGGCTTTGCATTTTTATGCTAGGACTTGGGTCGCCCAATGATTATGTGTAGAGGAAGTAGATTAAGGGTGGATTTCGAACAGTAGGATGATTATTGATAGAGCCCTTTTTGATGAGGTATATGAATGTGAGAGCTAGGAATTTCAAGTTGTTTATTTCTAAAAGTTTGAGGTGACGTGATTGTGTATGTGTTCTATTTTGAGGTGCTATGGAAGTCATCTGTCAAATTAATCATGTCGATCGAGGAGTTGTTGAGATAAAGTTTTTGGTGGCGTCGATAAAGCCTTTATACGAAGTTGTGGATGATGTATTTCGACTTGAGCGTAATGTTGTGAATGTCAATTTAAAAGAGTAGAGTTAGTGTGTTTTGCGATGAACTGAAACTCCAAGTTGATGGAGATTTATTCCTAAAAGAGATACTGAGAATTTGATACTACCTCAAAGAAGTGAATCGTTTCCTCGATTCTCATTTGAGTTTTGTGTTGTTGACCAATGTTTTTTTTGTAAGTTGGGTTTGACTCGATCTTGGTATGTATGGTTCATATCGATTCAGGAAGATAAAGGTAGTTTTTGATTTGGGCATTTAAGATGATTCCTCCTTTGGTTTTCGTGATGTTTATTCGCAAATTGCCACATGGAAAGTGGAAATGTTTTCGTGATAAATCTTCGATTTCGGATTTGACCCTTTTGGTGGGAAGTTGGTTTTACGTGGTTACGATGAGAATCCTTTCCTTTAAGTTGACTCTGTTTATAGTAGAGTTTGTTCAAAGCGAGTTTTGTTGTGTGTTTCTGGTTAAAGGAGGTGATCCTTGCTTCAGTGAAGAGTTCATTTGAAAGGTGGAACGATGGTTTCGTGTTCTGTGTGTATGTCGTGTGGTTCGGTATCTTTGGTAAGTTTAACCCAAGATACTCTGGCTTGTTCTCGCTAGTTGGCATATCGTCAGATCGCCTCGAGTCCATGCGCGAGTACGTAACGCCATGTATGTTCGTGTTTAGTGCGCACTGGAAGGTCAGAGAGAGTGTTGAGGTTTACACATGGGTATACGTTTGGGTGATATGTTCACGTCGGGTACATCTTGTTGGTTTTGGTTTTCAGTTGTGGTTGTTGTTGTTTTCGAGTAGATGACAGGTAGAATTCGGGGTCGAATTCTGTTTAAGGGGGGTAGAATGTAATACCCTAAAATATATTCGAAAGGATGTAACCGGAGAGAATGAAATACTCAAAGCGAGAGAAGCAATTAATCGGGATAGAATAATTTAATCGGTAGAGATTAATTTAATCGGGGGGGAAGATTTCTTTAGAAAAGCATCAAACCAAGAAAAGAGAGGGGTTTTCCGCATTTAGATGGCAACTGGCTTGGGCCTAGGCCCATGTAGGGCTGGCTGGCCATAGGGGAGGCGCCACCCTCCCCAAACCCTAGCCGCCCCACCTTTCCTCCCCTCCACCCCTTGGCCGCCACTTCCTTTCCCCTTGCGCCTCCTCCCGTCCAAAGCACCTCCCCACGCCTCCTTCCCCGGTTGCTCCCCTTGTGCCCCTCAATCTCTCCTCCAAGATCCTCCATTGTTGCCTGCAATGTAAGAAGAAAGGAACTGTAATACCCCAAAAGTATTTGAAAGGACTTCCGAGAGATTTAATTGTGAGTTAAAGGATTAACTGCTTAGAAGTCAATTTAGGAGGCGAACCTTTGAGAGTTAATTAATTAGGCAACCATCGAGGGGGTTTTCGCATTTTCTAGACAACTGGCCCGGGCTACACGGGAGGCCCATTAGTGGGCTGGCCGGCCAAGGCCCAAGAGGGGCGGCACAAACCCTAGCCCTCCTCCTCCAAGCCGCAGCCCTCCCCTTCCCCCTTTCCTCCCCCAACCGGCCGCCACTTTTCCCCACCACCTCCCTGCCTCCCCTCCACACCTCCTTGCCCACCTCCCCACCTCCTCCACCTCCATTGCTGCTGGCCAAAAGGAAGGAGAAGCTCCATTGCAGCCGGCCAAGGAGGAAAAGAAGGAAAAGAAGAGAAGGGAGAAGAAGAGGGAGAAGAGAAGGAAGAGAGGAGAAGGAGGATCGCCTTCGGGGTTTGTTCGCTGTCGTCCAGCACGTCGTCAAGGGTAACGACGGGTTTCTTGCGTTGAGTGATAGTCATTAGAAGCGTTTGCTAGTAGATCGATTGCATCGGTTAATTTCTGTTCTCTGTCCAATTTTGTCCAGTAGCTTGCGCGGCCGATTTCATGTGGTTAGAAGCAGAATTAGGAGTTTGGATCTCCTAGAGAGTTGTAGATTATGTTCTTAGCTTTCAGTGGCCACCAAGATCACCCAAATCCGATTAACGGTCAGGAAGTTATGAATTTTTTAGTATTGCTGCGCTGTTATTCTGTCAGTTTTGAACAGTCTGTAGAAAATGGGATGAATCTGCTAGTTAAGGTCAAAATCAGAGGACCTCAATATAACGAAAAATGTGGGTAATTTCTATACCTTTTCATAGAGATAAAGAACACGAGATTTGGACTTTCGTAGCAAAAGTTATGGTGGTTTTAGCGTACTGTCCAGAGAACCCGACGAGAATTCTGTTGTCTGATGATTGGTTTGATAGGGGAAGTTAATGATAGAATAAAAAGGGCTCCCCAACTAGGTTTATTTAGGTAATTCAATTACCTTTTCAGAAAGTCTAAGAGCATCTTAATTGGACTCCTGAGGAGAAAGTTATGTATTTTAGAATTTGGCTGTTTTCAGTGAGCACAAAAACGATCGCTAGGAATTGGAGGTTTTGTTAACGCTTGGGAATTTAGTGAGATCAACTGTGTTGCTATTTATGATTTTGGTCCAGTATGCTGGTCTTAGACTGGGGTTATCTTTATGTTCAGGTGGGAGCGCGGTTCCAGGGCAGCACCCTCTTCGCGTCCACCGCCTCGCATGGTTAAGGCAAGTATTCGGGTTATAGCGTATTTTCGGTTGTATGATATGATCGTTGTGATTACTTGTTGTAGCCTTGCACGAATGTTAGTGTAATGAGTTTTCCTTTTATCTTGATGAATGCAAGCTATGGTTAATGTTTCCTTGAGCGTTGCTAAATCTTACATGATGTTATGTACATGTTAAATTCTTGGGTATAAAAGACGTGGGTATGGAGCTTTTGCATGTTTCAAACGTGTTGAGACTTGGACATGAAAGCACGTTTTGATATATGATAGCGAAGTAAGGTTGCTTACATGATAATGAGTATATGATGTATTCCTGTTTATGAATATGTTATCATGGTGCATATGCATGTTGAGAGCATACAGTGTCGTCACGTGGTGATCAAGCACATTGATTGAGGTCCCGTTATGTAGCCGACGGGCTTGAGGTCCCCACATTCGTGGAATGTGGGCTATGAATAAAGAGGTCCCCATCATTAAAGTGATGGGCAAAGGTCCCTATACATGTGGTGTATAGGCTTTTGGTCCCCGTGCTGAGGGCACGTGCAAGGGTATACAATGACGGTTGTATACCCCGCATTACAGTAAAATGCGAAAGAGATAAAGTTAAAAGGTACATTGCATTGGTTGCATTCACATGAGCATGAAGACTATACTTTGGTGCATTGTTTATCTTGGATTATTGATGCTATGAATGTTAACTTGCTTAGCCTTGTTGGTACTTGCGAGTCTTTGGGCTCACTCTTGCTTTGATGTGTTTTAGGTACAATGGCAAGACCGGCATGCATGGGAGGGAGTAGATGTTGGATGCACACACTACCACTCAATCTTAAGAATTACTTATGGATAGTTTGAGTTTCAGATTAACTGTAATAATGAGAATAGCAAGTTTTGGTTATGTTTATAAGACTATCTCGCATGCTTGAATGAACTCGATTATGATTATTGATATTTGCCTTGATTAATTGTGGAACCTCGGTATAGTTGACTATACTAAGGAGGTTTTGTCGAGATTTTGTAATTGGACTTAGTTTAACCTAGTTTAATTTAATTTTAGTAGCATTCCGGGCTCAATCTTTGGTGGGTGTTACATTAGTATCGAGCGGCGGTAGGTCCGTGGTGATTGGATTTACAACCTAGGCAACTTAAATTGCTAAAATTTTGTAATGGTTAATGAACTTATAAACTGACACACTGGTGCAGATGAGGATGGGATGGGTCAAGCATTGCATTTACGCATTTGTTGAGTTGTATTAATGATTCTGCTTTGAGATAATCTGTTATATCTATAGTATAATACTATGGTTATTATGTGTGGGGTAACCCATGTTGAGAGGTGGAGGTAGTGGTTGTGGTCTGAGCTATACCAGGTTACACCACCGCTCGTGGTATCGAATAGCGAAGTACCCACACGAGAGATCGAGTACAAAGGCCGATAGCGAGAATCTTTAGAAGAGTTGTTCTCTTCCCCGAATTTGAATTTGGTCAACTCTTATCCGTTTGCGATTGATGGGTTTCTTTGAAATTTTTGGTGTGTTTCCTTTGGCTTAATTTGCCCAGTAAATCAATTATTGTTTTTTCCCAACCGTTGAGTTATTCTCGCGATTGGCGAACTTTGCTAATTGTCAAGATTGACTTTTGTAGTGTTGGTTTTGTTTTTCTTATTGGAAAGCTTGACCTATTTATTCGCTTGATGTTTTGGTTAATGAAAGTTTCCTTTGCCGATCCTTTAGTTCATGAAGGCTTTGACTCAACGTATCTCTCTGGGTATTTTGGGCGTTGAAGATTAATGGTTGTGTTATGAGTTTCAAGTTGAGTCCGATGTGTGCATGATCGATCTTAACTAAGATCCTTATCAAGGAAAGTTGAATAAGTGGAGGTTGTCCTTTAGTGGTTCTTGATGAGTTGTGACTATGAGTATGACAATATTTAGTTGGAATCAATAGAGTTATTAAGAGGTGTGGTATTTTGACGAATTGGTCTGATCGTTAGGATTGTGGAATCGGGTAGATGTATTGGATAGCATGGAGTAATGTATCTCTATGGATTAGCCTACCCATTAGTGATGGTTTTGTTAAGAATGTGTTTGAACGATGCCTTAGAGGATATCAAATTTGGAAATTTTCTTAAACAAGTTACTTGATGATCATACATAAATGCTAGATTGAAACATGTATATTAGATTAGACGAACGTTGAGGTAACATGTTGTGAAACCTCTGTTGTCTAAAGCGATGAGATTATTAATTGTTGACTTTGTGTTTATAGAAGGTTATATGACTACAAATGTAAGTAGGACCCTATTTGTGTACATGATACATACAATTGACAAATGTTAATGACGGTTGGAGCGGTGTGAGTAACACTAATGGTTGAGTGGGTGAATGAGTAAGTGGCCTCGATAGTGTGCTTTGTAAAGTATCAATTGATAGTATGAACTAAGTTAAAATAGGTTTGTTTCAACCTTGTGGCTTGTGTTTCTTTTGGAGAAATTTATGATGGGATAAGAGGCTATGATGAGTCTCGCTAAGAGTGTATTATTACATTACTAATGTGATTGTCGGAAGGGATTATGATGATAATATTGAATGTTTTGTATAAAGGACCGGATCGCCGCGATGTTGATTAATTGAATATGTTTCTAGTTCGCATTTGTGATCTTTCGCACCCCATGTTGATGTGATAGCTGAATTTGTTTAGAGCAAAGTGACATGTTGAGAGGTTTTATTAGTTCCTAAGTGGAATAGGTGTTGTGATCTTCAAATACTCTTTGCCTGAATTGCCAAGTGATGTCAGTAACCAATGAAAGTCGAGTGAAGTAGAAGTATTTGAGATTGAAGTAAAGTTTCATAACTTGCAGATTATTGAAGATTGTCTAAAACTTTTGTTCTTGCCCATAAGAGTTTTCCCAAATTCTAAAAGCAAGTGTTTTATTCTGTCGAGGTTTGATATTCTCGATTGTGGGACGGCGCCCTCAACTTTGATCATATCTTTGGTTTTCGAGAAATGCTTTATCTCGATTGTTTCTCTTGATCTTGTAACTATTGTAAGTGGTAACGTTTTCCTTTGTGCTGAGATTTATTTCTATTTGCCTCTTCTTCCAAGAAAGGGTTAACCGATGTAACATCCCAAATTTCAGAGCTTAAAAAAATCTTTTAAATAGTTAGTAGGGAAAAATTCACCATTTGGATTTATTTGAATTTGATTTCAAAAGCTTAATATTGGACTTTACAATCAAAAACAATTAATATGAATAATCCCAACATGAACATTAGCCAAAACTATTTTATTTGGGTTCCTTGTGCTCAGATATATTTTCTAGATTTTTCTAGAAATTTTTCTGAGTTCAATTGCTATTTTCTATTGCTTATTTGATTTTCTGGTATTTTCTAAAATAGAAAAGCTATTTAAAATCTCAGAATAGTCTTGGGCCGAATCCTTCCGGCTCGGCCCATCTCCTTCCCGCTTTCCCCGGCCCATCTCCGCGCCGCAGCCCGCCTCCCTCTCTCTTCCCGCGCGCTCCCGGCCCCACGGCCGCTACACTCGCTTTTCCCGCACGCGCGCACTGAGCCGCTCCATTGCTCAGTGGACCCGCCGCCGCCACAAGATCGTTTTCACCGGGACTCTTCCCGTGTCCGAGCCGGACAACGCCGCCGCCGCCTCCTCGCGGACTCTTCCTCCTCCGTGGCTATTTAAGGCCCGCGCGCGTCAAAATCTTCGCACCGCCTTCCGCCTCCAAAACCCTAGAGCCGCTCTCGGATTGCGCGCAACCGGGAGAATCGAGCCTCTCAACCTCGCCGCCGCCAAGAACCTTCTCCGCCATCTCGCACCGCGTCGGTGAGCCTCGCCTTCCACGCCACCGGATTCGAGGTCGCCGTGGTGTGGGCTTCACGATGCGCACCTCATCATCCTCGAGGAGCCCGCAGCGCGCGCCGTTCAACCGAGCCGCCCGCCGCCAACCTCAGCGCGCGCGATTTGGTCATCGCGGAAGCGTCCGACCGTGTCACCGCACTCGCGAGGGTGTGAGGAGCCCGGTGCTACCCTCCGTTGCCGCCGCCGTGGTCGGAGTCGCCGTTGTCGTGCGCGTCCGACAAGAACTCGCCGGCGATGCCGCCGTGTCCTGCCAGCTCATGAGGCACCACAGAATATCACTTGGGAGGAATTCTCTACAGCATTCCGCCAGTACCACGTACCAGAAGGAATTATTGAACTAAAGAAAGATGAATTTCGTGCCCTAAAGCAAGGAAGCTTGTCAGTGTCTGACTATCTCAACAAGTTCTCACAACTTGCTCGCTATGCTGCAGAAGATGTTGCAATGCATAAGGCTCGCAGAGTCGTTTTCTGAAGGACCGAACACCGGACTTCAGTCAACCTCCTTGCACATACCTTCCCTGACTTTCAAGAATTGATCAATAAAGCTTTAGTCATGGAGGATAAGCGCAAGGAACTGGAAGACAATCGCAAACGCAGGATGATCCAAAGAGGAGGCCAAGATTTCCAACAGAGAGCAAGGGCGGTGCCACCGCAGCTTCAACCGTTTTTCCACGTAACTCCGCCAGACACCGCACCAACCTCGGCACCTCGTCCGCTTGCTCGAACACTCGCACTTCAAAGACCGACCAACGCGAATTCAATACCAACAAGTCGCAAGAGCCAAGGGTGTGCTATACTTGCCGCGGCCAGGCCACTATGCAAATCAGTGTCCACAGAGGGGAACGATCACTCCAGTTCGTTTCAACCTTGGAGCTACGCCGACTAAGACCCCGGCACCGGGTCACCAACAGGGAACTTTCCAAGCCCCCAACCAGCCAGGAGGAGGAACGCAGTCCGTGGTCCGAGGCCGTGTTAACCACGTCACCCTGGAAGGAGCACAGGAAGCACCAGACGTCGTACTGGGTAAGTTCCTGGTTAATTCAGTACCCGCATCAGTTTTGTTTGATTCTGGAGCTTCACATTCTTTTGTGTCTGGAGTTTTTGCAACTAAGAATAAGTTGGAGGCTATACAACTTAAGCATACTTTATTAGTTCAATCGCCCGGAGCAGAGCTAAGCTCTAGAGTGGGTTGTTTAGGAGCTAAGTTACTCATAGCTGGAGTTGAGTTTCTAGCCAACCTAATTGTCCTAGATACCCAGACCCTAGATGTCATTCTTGGCATGGATTGGTTATCCAAGCACAAAGCTGTGCTGGATTGTGGCCGAAGAGCCGTAACGGTTGAGAGTACTGATGGAAGGAAAGTGGAGTTTCTAGCCACATCAGTTCGTGAAGGACACTTGCTAGTAAACAGTCTGAAGACCATTGCAATGGAGAGTGTACCAATAGTCAGAGAATACCCAGATGTGTTTCCAGAAGAGTTACCCGGAATGCCACCAGATCGTGACATCGAGTTCGTCATTGATCTAGTGCCAGGGACAGCGCCAATTTCTAAGCGACCTTATCGAATGCCAGCTGACGAGTTAGCGGAAATGAAGAAGCAGATTGAAGAACTTCTCGAGAAAGGTTTCGTAAGACCAAGTTCGTCACCGTGGGGAGCACCAGTCTTGTTCGTCAAGAAGAAAGACGGAAGCATGAGGATGTGTATCGACTACCGTTCTCTCAACGAGGTCACTATCAAGAATAAGTATCCACCGCCGTAATAGATGATCATTCGACCGCATGAAGGGAGCCGAGTGTTCTCAAAGATCGACTTGCGATCGGGCTACCATCAGTTGAAGATCTACCCTAGGGATATACCAAAGACCGCTTTCTCAACGCGGTATGGACATTATGAGTTCTTGGTCATGTCATTTGGGCTAACAAATGCCCCAGCTTACTTCATGAACATGATGAACAAAGTCTTCATGGAATACCTGGACAAGTTTGTAGTGGTGTTCATTGACGATATTCTGGTTTATTCTAAATCAGAGGAGGAACACGCAGAACACCGAGGTTAATTTTGGAGAAACTCGGGAGCATCGGTTGTATGCCAAGTTCATAAGTGTGACTTTTGGAAGAAGGAAGTGGATTTCTTGGCCATGTTATGACCGCCGATGGAGTAGCGATTGACCCAGAAAAGTAAAGGCGATACATCAGGACCACCCAAGACTCAGAACCTTGATTAGCGATTTCTTGGGGATGGCAGTTATTACCGCCGTTTCATCGAGGATTCTCATCGATTGCTAAGCCCTTACGCAATTGTTGAAGAAGGAGAAAAAGTTCACCCGACTCCGGCTGTGAGGAAAGTTTTCAAGAGTTAAAGAAGCGCTTGACCTGGCCCGATGCTGATTTTGCCAGATATTCGCAAGGATTTCGATATCTATTGTGATGCTTCGCGTCAAGGATTAGGATGTGTCCTGATGCAAGAAGGAAGAGCTGTCGCTTATGCGTCAAGACAATTGAGACCCCACGAGGAGAATTACCCTACTCACGATCTGGAATTAGCCAGAGTGCATGCTTTAAAGATTTGGCGCCATTACCTCATCAGTAATCATTGTGAAGTCTACACAGATCATAAAAGTTTGAAGTACATCTTTACCCAGTCAGATCTGAATATGAGACAGAGAAGATGGTTAGAATTGATCAAGGATTACAATCTTGGAATCCACTACCATCCCGGGAAAGCCAACGTAGTTGCAGGCGCTCTAAGTCGTAAGAGTTATCGCAATGCTTTGAAGTAAAGGAAAGTTGCCAGTAACTTTATGAAGAATTTGAAGCTAAAGCTAGAAGTTGCGTCCAAGGACTTATAGCCAATTTGGAAGTACATCTACCTTGGAGAAGCGATTCGTGAAGCACAACCAAAGGATCCCGTGTTGTCGAGATCAAAATCAAAATGGCGTATGAAAATTCAAAGATTTCACCAAGGATGATCAAGACATACTGATTAATGGTCGATCGTGTACCGATATCGATGGTCTAAGACAGTTAATCTTAAAAGAAGCCCATGACTCAAAGTATTCGATTCATCCTGGAAGTACCAAGATGTACCAGGATGTTAAGACCAAATTTTGGTGGCCAAATTTGAAGCGAGAAGTCGCAGAGTTCGTGGCCCTGTGCGACACCTGTCAGAAAATAAAGGCAGAACACCAGAGACCAGCAGGTTTGCTGCAACCACTGAAGATTCCAGAATGGAAGTGGGAAGAAATCGGGATGGATTTCATCACCGGTTTACCCAAGACCCAATCAGGTTACGATTCGATCTGGGTGATAGTTGATCGATTGACCAAGGTCGCACATTTTCTGCCAGTCAAAACCACGTACTCAGGAGATCGCCTTGCGGAGTTGTACATGGCCAGAATTGTCAGTTTGCATGGAGTGCCCAAGAAAATAGTGTCGATCGAGATCTCGTTCACCTCTCTTTTGGCGAGTTTGCATGAAGCATTGGGTACCCATCCGAATTTCGATCGCATATCATCCACGCATGATGGACAGATGAAAGAGTTAATCGATATTGGAGGATATGCCGAGAGCTTGTGCTCTAGCTAACGCCGCCAAGTGGGATAAAGTTTGCCGTATGCAGAGTTCTCGACAACAACGATTATAAGCCTACCGCAAATGTCGCCATTTGAAGCTTTGTATGGCGTGCTGCGAACCCCGTTAAATTGGTCAGAGACAGTAAGCGCATGATGTTCGGGCGAGATATCATTCAAGAGGCAGAAGAACAGGTTGCTATGATCAGAGAAAGATTGAAGATAGCTCACCAAGGCGTAAGAGTTATGCCGATAACCGCCGTCGAGATCTCAGTTTCGAGCCGAAGATTTTGTCTATCTTCGAGTAACCCCGCTCAGAGGTGTCAAAAGGTTTCATGCCAAAGGGAAGCTTGCCCCTAGGTATGTTGGTCCGTTCAAAATTTTGGAACGCGCGGAGAAGTTGCTTACCAATTGAGCTACGCGATCGTTAGTGAGTACATGATGTCTTTCATGTCTCGTGATTGAAGAAGTGTCTTCGTGTGCGGAAGAGCAAGCCCCGTTGGAATCAATTGTTTTGAAAGAGGATCTTACCTACAAGGAGCAACGGTCAAGATCTTGGATGTCGCAGAGCGCCTCACGAAAACAAGACTGCTCGCTTTTGCAAGGTCCAGTGGAGCAACCACTGTAAGGAGAAGCGACGTGGGAGCGTGAAGAAGAACCAAAGCCGAGTTTCTAGCCTTTTCTCTAGCCTTTGAATCTCGGGTCGAGATTCCTTTAAGGGGAGGTTTGTAACATCCCAAATTTCAGAGCTTAAAAAATCTTTTAAATAGTTAGTAGGGAAAAATTCACCATTTGGATTTATTTGAATTTGATTTCAAAAGCTTAATATTGACTTTACAATCAAAACAATTAATATGAATAATCCCAACATGAACATTAGCCAAAACTATTTTATTTGGGTTCCTTGTGCTCAGATATATTTTCTAGATTTTTCTAGAAATTTTTCTGAGTTCAATTGCTATTTTCTATTGCTTATTTGATTTTCTGGTATTTTCTAAAATAGAAAAACTATTTAAAATCTCAGAATAGTCTTGGGCCGAATCCTTCCGGCTCGGCCCATCTCCTTCCCGCTTTCCCTGGCCCATCTCCGCGCCGCAGCCCGCCTCCCTCTCTCTTCCCGCGCGCGCTCCCGGTCCCACGATCGGCTACACTGCGCCTTCACCGCACGCCATGTGTGAGCCGCTCCCGCGCTCGGTGGACCCGCCGCCTCGTCAAGATCGTTTCACCGGGACTCTTCCCGTGTCCGAGCCGGACACTGCCCGCGCCGCCGCCTTCCTCGCGGACTCTTCCTCCTCCGTGGCTATTTAAGGCCGCGCGTCAAAATCTTCGCACCGCTTCCGCTCCAAAACCCTAGAGCGCCTCTGATTGCCGCAACCGGGAGAATCGAGCCTCTCAACCTCGGCGCCGCGCAACCTTCTCCGCCATCTCGCACCGCCGTCGGTGAGCCTCGGCCTTCCACGCCACCGGATTCGAGGTCGCCGTGGTGTGGGCTTCACGATCGCGCACTCATCATCCTCGAGAGCCCGCAGCCGCCGCTGCCGTTCAACCGAGCCGCTCGCCGCCAACCTCAAGCGCGCGCGATTTGGTCATCGCCGGTAGCGCCCGGACCGTGTCACCGACTTCGCGAGGTGTGAGAGCCCGGTGCTACCCTCGTTGCCGCCGTGGTCGGAGTCGCCGTTGTCGTCGGCGCGTCCGACAAGAACTTCGCCGGCGATGCCGCGTGTCTGCCAGCTCGGCGGCCGCGTGCGCGCCTGCCGCCGTCGTCGCCGCGTGTCGCCTGACCACCAACCCCGTCGGCAGCGTGGCTACCCACGGATCCTCGAACAAGGCTCGGTGGACTTTGTCCACCGTGAGCGAGCCACCGACGGTGGGACCCACTGCCGATCCACAATCCTCCCGTCCGAACGTCTCCGCTGACGTCAGCTTGCGCAATAAGTCTGATTTTCCTTTAGGAAAATAATTCGGGAAATTCATGAAATACTGATTTTCAGCATTTTATGTATTTTCAATCTTCCAAAGCTCATAACTTTTGCATCCTAACTCCGATTGAGCCCATTCAAATTTCTAAATTTGTCTAAATTCGAGATCTACCTAATTATTATTTTTATTTAATTTTTGGAGTTTGTTTTGCCTCTGTTATTTATTTGTTTTGTTGTTTTTGCTTCGTTTGTGCGTAGACGTCGATACTTCGGGAGTTTTCGTCGAAGAAGGCTTCAACCAAGTTCAAGACCAGTACATAGACCTATTCCAAGGCAAGTCATACCTTTGATCATATTGAATCCCAGTTTTCCCAAATTACATTGTGTTAAATTATTGCATTTACTTTAATTATGTATTTAAATGCTTTTGGGCTAGTTATTGACCCAAATTGTTATGTCCACCTTGCCTACTTGTATACCTTAATCTTTTGTCGCCCTAGATTGGTTTATTATTTAGTTGGTATTAACATATTGCCAACATGGTTGGTTAGACCGACTAGAATTGCTTAGCCATGCTACGAGTCATCATATCATATGAGTGCAATTATGAAATTGACTAAGTGACTATGGAACTGTGTGATAAAACTGTGTGTGCTGTGTGCTATTACTCGTGATGGCATGTGTTGCACTAAACCAACTGGGTGGTAAAAGATTTAGACCGAGGCAAGTGGTGGATCTTTGTGTGAACCGGTGGCTTTGTGATTGGGATTTATCTGTGTGGTTTAGTTAGAAAAGCTGGAAGTCTTGCCTTGGTCAATTAAGGACTTAACTTTGTGCGCCATTGAACCCGAGCATCAGACGACCACATGTCCGTGACAGGCCTAACTTAGTAGGTTACGGAGTTTCAACATTGGGGTTCGTGGATAGGTTAAGCTTTGTGATATGGGACTGTGTGATTAAGAACGTCAATGTTGAGACGAAGTTGCCGAACTGTTATGTTACGATCAGTGCTAGCTACACTAGTTGTATCGTGTGGGTAAAGTGTACAAACCTCTGCAGAGTGTTAATCAATCTATTCGAATAGCCGCGTCCTCGGTCATGGACAACGCTCGGGGATTTCACATGAGGGGTAGTGTTCATAAAATGTGGGAATGGGAGCTGTGTGATCTCAATCATATGGCTGTGTGAATAAATCAGTTTAGCTGTGTGTCTTTGTGGAAACAACTGATAAATTATTATTGCTTATTTGTTTTAACTTATGCTTTCAATCTATTATTTGTATTCAATTGCAAATGTTGCATTTCTGCAAAATAACCACAGAAGCCATTCCTTTGGAATAAGCCTGCATCTATATATTGCATTCTGTGGTGTGATTTGCGAGTACGGTTGTGTACTCACGCTTGTTGTAAAACTTGCGTCCAAACCTACAGAAGTGGAGGAGTCTTCGCCTGCTTTCGAGGAGGAGTTTGTGGAAGAAGGTTGATCGCTAGGTCATCGATCCCGATCGGTTGCCTCGTGGTGTCTTGATTGAGTTTGCGAGTTTATTTCGTTCACGTGCAAAGATTTCTTTAGTGTTAGCCTGCGTGGCTTAATAAGTTGTAACCCCGACCTTAAGGTCAAAACTCTAAGTTGTTACTCAAACTATTCGCTTATGTTATATTTCGCTTGTGTGGATTGATATTCACCTATGTTACCATGTGTGCACTAGCGTGATCCTCGACTAGTGCGAGAATACACAGAGGGTCCAGAATTGCATTTTTGGGTCTCGACAACCGATCTGTATTGTAAAGTCTCGTAGGTGGTGTTTTGGCATCTAGACAGTGGTGGTCTAGTAGATGGTTTGGTGAACCCTTAGGTGTCGGGTTGTCCGAGAGGCCCGGAGTAATAAATCGATTTATTACAATAATCCTTGGAGAGGATTTGAGTTAAAAGAATATTTGTCTTTGGAGCTAACAGATTTCGTTGTCGCAACTAGTAGGACCTATAGCGAGATGTAGTCCAAGGTTTGGTGTTCTTTTTGACCGAGCATTAGAATTAGCAAGTATGGAAATCTGGATCAATTTATTAGAGTATCACAATTTGGTAGTATTGCGAGGCTATGAAAGTTATTCTTGATGATGTGGTTTAATGAGAGTGGAATTACCAAGTAATCGAATCACCATGTCAATTAATGGGATAATGGAAAATGTTGAGTAACGTTAAGAGTGATTTGGCTTTAAATGAGTAACCTTCTGACAGTTATAATCTTTCTAAAGGTAAACTGGTCAAGAAAATATTTTTTTTTCATGATGATGTTAATGAGTGAGTATGTTGGAATTGTGGGATTTTACGGATTTAATCTGAGGATTTCCCTATCTTTTATATGAGAAGTTCGTTGTAGGAGTCTTGGAGTTTAATTTGGGCTTTGCATTTTTATGCTAGGACTTGGGGCACCCAGTGATTATGTGTAGAGGAAGTAGATTAAGTGTGGGTTTCGAACAGTGGGATGATCATTGATAGAGCCCTTTTAGAGAAAGTATATGAATGTGAGAGCTGTGAATTCCAAGTTGTTTATTTCTAAAAGACTGAGGTGATGTGATTGCGTGTGTGATCTATTTTGAGATGCATTGGAAGTCATCCACAAATTAGTCAGTCGATAGAGGAGTTGTTGAGAGAAAGTTTTGGGTGGCGTTGATAGAGTTTTTTTACAGAGTTGTGGAGGATGTATTTCAACTTGAGTGTAACGTTGAGATTGTCAAGTTAAGAGGGATGAGTTAGTGTGTTTTGCGACGAACTGAAACTCCAAAGTTGAGAGAGATTTTATTCTAAAAGAGATCTTGAGAAATTGATACTTCCTCAAAGGAGTGAATTGTTTCCTCGATTCTCGCTTGAGTTTTGTCTTTGTTGACCAATGTATTTCGTAAGTTGAGTTTGACTCGATTTTGGTTTATATGGTTCTTATCGGTTCGGGAAGAATAAAGGAAGTTTTGATTTTGGGCATTTAACATGATTCTTCCTTTGGTTTTCATGATGTTTATTCGCAAACTACCACTTGGAAGGTGGAAGGGTTTTCGTGAAGAAATTCGATTTTAGATTTGACTTTTTAGCACCGCTACTGTAACGCTTTAGTTGCGATATGAATCCTTCTTTTCAGATGGGTTTTGTTGGTCAAAGAGTTTGCTTAAAGAGAGTTTTGTCGTATGTTTTCGGTTAAAGGAGGTGGTCCTTGCTTTAGTGAGGAGTTTATTTGAGAAGGTGGAACACGAGTTCGTGTTCTATGTGCATGTCGTGTGGTTCGGTATCTTTGGGAAGGTTAACCCGAGTTACATTGGGTTGTTCTCGCTAGTTGGCGTATCGCCAGGACTGTCTCGAGTCCGTCTTGCGGAGTACATAACGTCATGTATGTGCTTGTGTTGAGTGAATACCTGGGAAGGTCAGTGAGAGTGTTGAGGAATAGATATGGGTATACGTTATGGTGTTATGTTTACGTCGGTCTTAGCGAGAAGAGACTTGGGAGGTAGTCTCGCATGATCAAACTTTAACAAAAGTTTATCACGTCGGGTACATCTTGTTGGTTATTGATTTTCAATTGTGGTTGTTGTTGTTCTTCGAGTAGATGACAGGTAGAATTCGGGGTCGAATTCAGTTTAAGGGGGGTAGTATGTAATACCCCAAAAGTATTTGAAAGGACTTAGGAGAGATTTAATTGTGAGTTAAAGGATTAACTGTTTAGAAGTCGATTTAGGAGGCGAACCTTTTGAGAGTTAATTAATTAGGCAACCATCGAGGGGGGTTTTCGCATTTTCTAGACAACCTGGGCCGGGCTGCGCGGGAGGCCCATTAGTGGGCTGGCCGGCCAAGGCCCAAGAGGGGGCGGCACAAACCCTAGCCCCTCCCTCCTCCAAGCCGCAGCCCCTCCCCTTCCCCCTTTCCTCCCCCAACCGGCCGCCACTTTTCCCCACCACCTCCCTGCCTCCCCTCCACACCTCCGTGCCCACCTCCCCACCACCTCCACCACCATTGCTGCTGGCCAAAAGGAAGGAGAAGCTCCATTGCAGCCGGCCAAGGAGGAAAAGAAGGGAAAAGAAGAGAAGGGAGAAGAAGAGGGAGAAGAGAAGGAAGAGAGGAGAAGGAGGATCGTCTTCGGGGGTTTGTTCGTCGTCGTCCAGCACGTCGTCAAGGGTAACGACGGGTTTCTTGCGTTGAGTGATAGTCATTAGAAGCGTTTGCTAGTAGATCGATTGCATCGGTTAATTTCTGTTCTCTGTCCAATTTTGTCCAGTAGCTTGCGCGGCCGATTTCATGTGGTTAGAAGCAGAATTAGGAGTTTGGATCTCCTAGAGAGTTTTAGATTATGTTCTTAGCTTTCAGTGGCCACCAAGATCACCCAAATCCGATTAACGGTCAGGAAGTTATGAATTTTTTAGTATTGCTGCGCTGTTATTCTGTCAGTTTTGAACAGTCTGTAGAAAATGGGATGAATCTGCTAGTTAAGGTCAAAATCAGAGGACCTCAATATAACGAAAAATGTGGTTAATTTCTATACCTTTTCATAGAGATAAAGAACACGAGATTTGGACTTTCGTAGCAAAAGTTATGGTGGTTTTAGCGTACTGTCCAGAGAACCCGACGAGAATTCTGTTGTCTGATGATTGGTTTGATAGGGAAGTTAATGATAGAATAAAAGGGCTCCCCAACTAGGTTTATTTAGGTAATTCAATTACCTTTTCAGAAAGTCTAAGAGCATCTTAATTGGACTCCTGAGGAGAAAGTTATGTATTTTAGAATTTGGCTGTTTTCAGTGAGCACAAAACGATCTCTAGGAATTGGAGGTTTTGTTAACGCTGGGAATTTAGTGAGATCAACTGTGTTGCTATTTATGATTTTGGTCCAGATGCTGGTCTTAGACTGGGGTTATCTTTATGTTCAGTGGGAGCGCGGTTCCAGTGGGCAGCACCCTCTTCGCGTCCACCGCTCTCGCATGGTTAAGGCAAGTATTCGGTTATAGCGTATTTTCGGTTGTATGATATGATCGTTGTGATTACTTGTTGTAGCCTTGCACGAATGTTAGTGTAATGAGTTTTCCTTTATCTTGATGAATGCAAGCTATGGTTAATGTTTCCTTGAGCGTTGCTAAATCTTACATGATGTTATGTACATGTTAAATTCTTGGGTATAAAAGACGGGTATGGAGCTTTTGCATGTTTCAAACGTGTTGGAGACTTGGACATGAAAGCACGTTTTGATATATGATAGCAAGTAAGGTTGCTTACATGATAATGAGTATATGATGTATTCCTGTTTATGAATATGTTATCATGGTGCATATGCATGTTGAGAGCATACAGTGCCACTGTCACGTGGTGATCAAGCACATTCGATTGAGGTCCCGTTATGTAGCCGACGGGCTTGAGGTCCCCACATTCGTGGAATGTGGGCTATGAATAAAGAGGTCCCCATCATTAAAGTGATGGGCAAAGGTCCCTATACATGTGGTGTATAGGCTTTTGGTCCCCGTGCTGAGAGGGCACGTGCAAGGGTATACAATGACGGTTGTATACCCGCACACGATAAAATGCGAAAGAGATAAAGTTAAAAGGTACATTGCATTGGTTGCATTCACATGAGCATGAAGACTATACTTTGGTGCATTGTTTATCTTGGATTATTGATGCTATGAATGTTAACTTGCTTAGCCTTGTTGGTACTTGCGAGTCTTTGGGCTCACTCTTGCTTTGATGTGTTTTAGGTACAACTGCAAGACCTGCATGCATGGGAGGGAGTAGATGTTGGATGCACACACTACCACTCAATCTTAAGAATTACTTATGGATAGTTTGAGTTTCAGATTAACTGTAATAATGAGAATAGCAAGTTTTGGTTATGTTTATGAGACTATCCCGCATGCTTGAATGAACTCGATTATGATTATTGATATTTGCCTTGATTAATTGTTGAAACCTCGGTATAGTTGACTATACTAAGGAGGTTTTGTCGAGATTTTGTAATTGGACTTAGTTTAACCTAGTTTAATTTAATTTTAGTAGCATTCCGGGCTCAATGCTTTGAGTGGGTGTTCTGACACCTTTCTACCGCCAAAGAAGAAGAAGGAGGGAAGAAAGAAGGAGAAGAGAAGGAGAAGAGGAAAAGGTGGATCGCCATCCGGGTTCGCAATCTGCAGCGGCTTCAAGGGTAATGACAGGTTCCTCATGTTGTATGATAGTCATTAGAAGCATTTGCCATTAGAACGATTGCATCGGTTATATTCATTCTCTGCTCAATTTTGACCAAGAGCTTGCGCGGTCGATTTCATGTGGTTAGAGGCAGAATTAGGAGTTTGGATCTCCTAGAGAATTGTAGGTTATGTTCTTAGCTTTCGTCTCCGCCAAGATCGCCCAAGTCCGATTAACGGTCTGGGAGATATGATTTTTCTAGTGTTGCTGTCCTCTGGTTCTGTCAGTTTCTGGCAGTCTGTGGTAATTGGGTTATATCTGCTATTTAAAAGGAGAATCAGAGGATCTCAGAATAACTAAAAATGTGGGTAATCTCTGTACCTTTTCATAGAGTTAAAGAACATGAGATTTGGACTTTCGTAGCAAAAGTTATGGTGGTTTTAGCGTACTGTCCAGAGAACCCGACGAGAATTCTGTCGTCTGATGTTTGGTTTGATAGGGAAATTAGGGGCAGAATCAAGAGGGCTCTCAACTAGGTTTATTTAGGTAATCCAATTACCTTTTCAGAAAGTCTAAGAGCATCTTAATTGGACTCCCGAGCAGGAAGTTATGTATTTTAGAATTTGGCTGTTTGAGAAGCACCAAAACGATCGCTAGAAATTGGGGTTTTGTTAACACTTGAGAGTTAGCGAGTTTTGTTGTGTTATTATTTAAGCGCTTGGTCCAGCATGTTGGTCTTAGATTGGGGTACCTTTGTGTTCGGTGGGAGCGCGGTTCAGGGCAGCACCCTCTTCGCGCCCACCGTTCTCGCACGGTTGAGGCAAGTATTCGCTATTATATGTGTATGCTTGTTTGAAGTGTTTGTGATGTATCGTGATAGTATAGCCATGCTTGCCTGTTATGAGATGAGTACCGTTTACCTTGATGACATGCTAGTATGGTTAAATGGATCTCAGATCTGTTATTGATTACATGTCAATGAGAATTTGAGGTATTCTTGCTTATGAATATGTTATCATGGTGCATATGCATGTTGTGGGCATACAGGTGCCTTGGTCACGTGGTGACCAAGCACATACAGTTGAGGTCCCCGTCATGAAGATGACGGGCTTGAGGTCCCCACATTCGTGGAATGTGGGCTATAAAATAAAGAGGTCCCCATCATTAAGTGATGGGCAAAGGTCCCTATACATGTGTTGTATAGGCTCTTGGTCCCTGTGCCAGAGGGCACAGGCAAGGGTATACTGCGACGGTTGTATACCCCGCATTACCGGTAAAATGCGAAAAGAGATAAAGTTCAAAGAAGTATTGCATTGGTTGCCTATCATGAGATAAATGGCTATGTTTAGTATAATGCTATTGTGGATTATCGATGCTATGTTTGAGTTCATGTTTATAGCCTTGTTGATACTTGCTGAGTCTTTGGGCTCACTCTTGCTTTGATGTGTTTTAGGTACCAGCAAGGTGAACGACATGCATGGGAGGGAGTAGAAGTTGATGCACTCACTACCTCACACCCTTAAGGCGTTTGCCACTTAGCTTCAATTTATAAACAAATAGACTGTTCGATTATCACCCATAGATGGTTTGGTTTGAGATTCAGATTATTTGTAATAATGAGATTGCCAGTTTTGGTTCATTCATTTGTTATATGCCATGATTTAATGTTGAACTCTCGATATAGCTAATTAAACAAAGGAGGCTCTGCCGAAAATTTGTAGGTTGTGCTAGAATAGTTTAGTTCCAGTAGCATTCCAGGCTCATTGAGAGTTGGGGTGTTACAATATGCATGTATGTGCATAGGAAACATGCAACCCATACATGCATGCAAACTCCACGCCAATAATTAATGTGCAGCAGCAACCTTGGTCATGCACGGTCCTTCCTTGTTTAGTTCGGTACATGCATGCAACACATGTGCAGCACCTCGTGCACACATGGGTGCATGAATGCATGCAACTCATGCGGCCTTTATTTCTTGTCCACGTATGTATTGTCTTCTTTTGGTGTCCTCATCCTCCTCATGCATAAACCTGAGAACAATTAAAATACTAACATTAGGTAGTAACCAGTTCTCATATAAAGTAAAACCAAAATCAACTAGGAGCAAGTTCACATGTTGATTAATCTTTTTGGCTCGTACTCGTGTAATCGGTCCAATCGGCGGGATGTCCTCATCAGTGAATAGGAGGTTTTAAGATTTTTCGACTAATTGACACTTTTAAACAAAATTGTTTTAACAAAGCTCCCTAGCACAATAGGAATGAGTAGAACCTACTAAGTTATTTAATACAATTATGAATTATGTCCAAACTAGATACAATTATAGCTAACCAATTCTACACAATTAAATTGCTAGAAATGTAAATACGGAAGAAGTAAAGACAAGATTAAACCACAATGGAGATAACAGAGTTTTTCCCATGGTGTCGAAGACTTGCCGGTCTTCATTAGTCCACATTGAGGAAGCTTGAACGAATCAAACCAACTCCACGAATTAAGCCTCAATCCTCGATAACTAGAGTTGCTCTTCCTCCACTTCGGAGTTGGTGAGCACAACACCAATCACAATCCCTTGCCGGGTTACTTCACAAACTTCCTTAAAGCGATCACTGTGCAACTTCTTCATCAAACCGTCTAGGTGCCGGCAAGCACCAAGAGTGACAAATCATAGCACTCACTTGAAGACTATCAAGTGCCTTAGATGATCAACTAATGATGCAATGCATTAATAGCTCTTAACTACCTCAAAATATGAATTCAATGCAAAAGAGTAGAAGAGAGAGCACCAAAACTCAAGTGTATTCAATATGGGTCAGAACTAATGAGCTTGATGCAGGTGGGGTGTGTTTATACCCCTCACCACAAGATCTAGTCATTACAACTACTTTCCTGAAAAAAATCAAGATATGCGGTAGTACCGCCGTTGAAACCCGGTACTACCGATTTTCGATGTAACAGTCAGAATAGTGGCATTTAATGCTCTGAACTAGCCGTTATGAAATAAAGTTACGGTACTACCTGCTTCGCGGTAGTACCGCTTGGCTAGAACAGAACTACCGATTTCCAGATATCAAGAAACTCAGAAAAACACCTTCTTTGGAAAAAAACATACCACCGATAAAATATCGGTACTACCACACACCAGTAGTACTGCTCAGATTATGCCGTCATACCGATTCTCAAGGGAGATCAAAACTCCCAAAAACACTTTCTCTGTTATACACGTTCCGCCATATAAATACTGCGGTAGTACCGCAATTGAAATGCGATCGTTCCGATTTTCAGAATGGACCAAAAACACTTAAAAACACGCTCTCTGGAAAATACGTACCGTCATATAAATATCGGTAGTACCGACCTGAGGTAGTACCACAATTGAAATATGGTTGTTCCGATTTTCAGAGAGGATAAAAAACACTTAGACATATGCTCTCTGAAAAATACGTACCGCCATATAAATATCGGTACTATCGACCTGCGGTAGTACCGCAGATTACTTGTAGCCATACCAATTTTCAAAATATTTTTCCAAAAGCTTAAATCAAGGCAATGCATGAATCCTAGTTGATCAATAAGGCACAAAAATAGTCTCTCAAGCTACTAGCCATGACCATTCTTTATAATATGACATTTATCCTATAAATCCAGTCTTTTCTCCAAACACCATGTAACACCCTGGCTATTCGGAAGCCAAGATGTCACCTAAAACATCTAACATACATCCATAATGCAGAAGAATTTGAACTAAGTATTTCAACTAAAGACAGCATTAAATTAAACAGGACATGGTGAAGGTATCATTCCTTCACCTTCTAAGTTATTTAATCACGATCATCAATAAAGAAGGTTCACACGCATAATAAATCAACATCCATGTGGAGAAGGTATCCTTCCTTCACCAATTATAATTTAATTATTACAGTTCATCATTAACGAATGTAAGATAGAATTAAATTTAATCTTGAACATGAATAGGATGATGTGAACAGTAGTGCGTGTCTACTCCTCCCAAGTGAGCCAACATCGGGGTTACCTAAAATAAACAAACAACGCAAGAGTGAGTCCATGACTCAGTTAAGTACAAGTGAAAGAAAAAGAACACATATACAAACAGACATCACCATTTAAGAATGCGAACCTTGCATCGAGTGAACACTTATGAAAACATGAAATGAATGAATGTAATCAAGGATGGACTGCACACATGCATATACGGTATAGTGAGTGACACACCGTCGGTGTTCACTTAAGCCCGCACCTTAACAAAAGTGCGGGGATCCAAGTCCTATATGAAGAACGTTTCATATAGGTGTCCAAAGTCTGCCCATACCGGAATTGATGGGTCTTACGTGCCCATCTTTGGAATTGATGGGTCTTTCAATCCACTCCGTGGACGGGACATGACAATGTCCAAATTTGCCCACATTGGAATGGTGGGACTTACAATCCACTCCCGTGGACATAACATGAATAAAAGGATGCATGATATGAACATGAACGGTGATAATACCATCTCTCGTATATACTCCACATAATGAAAGAACATAACCAATTCGCATCTCGGGTAACACAATATGTCACACTATATTCATGAAAACATTCACAATCACAAAGACTCAAAAGCAACAAAGTACTTGCCTTCCGCGTTGCAAGCGTTGCGAACAACGATGGCGCTCCCAAACCCGTAGCCTCGTGGCTAAACAATTAAATAACGAAATAAGAACAACATAGAATCCAACCCGAATTAATAGTCTACAATACCCCTTGAACTCCCAAGGAATCGCCATAAAACCTAATCTGAAAAACAGGCTGCAACCCAAAAGCGTGTCGGGACAGCAGCACGAAAATGACAGTAGTTAATGACGTGGGACTCGAAATGAGATGAGTCCAGATCCTACCTCATCTTAACGAACATATCTATAACATTCAAGTTGATGAGATTTCCCAATTCGGCCAATAAACTTCTCTAATAAAGAAAACAAAACAGCAGCACAGCTTCTGTCTGAACAAACAGGACAGCAATACTAAAACAACCATAACTTTTAATCTACAACTCCGAATTGAGCGTTCTTTAAAAATCTGAAAAGTTTATGAAATTACCTACAATAAACTAGTTGGCACGACATTCAAATTTTGCCTTTAACAAAAAGTGGCACACGGGTCAAAACTAAAGATAGAACCTGACATACAATCTGGACAGACTGATCTACAATCTGGACAGTCACAAAGAAAAGTGCATAACTTTTGATCTATAAATCCAAATGAGGTGTTCTTTATCAATCCTAAAAGCTAGTGATAGCACCTTCAAAATTTGTTATGGGCAAGACCTCTGAATCACCCTCTAACTAGGCCATATATCAACCTAAACAGAGACTGCTAATTCTCGTCAGGATTCTGGACAGCAGATATTAAATCTATCATAACTTTTGACTCGAAAGTTGGAATTAGGTGATCTTGGCGGCCACCGAAAGCTAAGAACAAGACCTACATATCTCTAGGAGATGGGAAACTCAGATTCGGCCTCTAACATCACGAAAAAGTCCACGCAACAATCTGGACAGAATCGAATTTCTACCCGCAGCAAATCGATATAATCAAAATTGAACCAAAACACATCTACCACTAATCAAACGATGAGGATCAGCACTCGTTACCCTTGTAGCAACCAGGACGTAGGTGGGAGAACCTTGGAGAAGATGATCTTCCTCCTCCTTTCTCCTTCTCCCTTCTTCTCCTTCCACCATGGCCGCGGCACCTGAGCTTCTTCCTCATCTTGGTAGAGCAGCACGGAGGGGGCTGCTACAGTACCGCGCATGCTACAGTGCGGCGCGGTACTGTAGCAGAGGGTAGGGTTTTGGGAAGGAGACCCCTTCTTGACTCCACTACAAGGCCGGCCCACTTGGCTAGGACACCTTGGGCTAAAAGCCGAAGGTCCAATCCTCTCTCAAATCCTGAATTTTCTTTCAATTTTCCTCTAAACTTTAATGCATTCAAATTTGAATAAATTTCTCTTCCGAATAATATGTTCTCTCTATTTGATATTCGAGGTATTACACACCAAGACCAGTAAAAACTAAAAAGAGTCCTTAGGCTATACAAATATCTTTGTATTGATCCATGTTGATCTTTTATCACATTTACATTTCCAAGGGCCTTGTTATCAATCAATCATCAGGACTTTTTACCTTTAACACATCTTAGCACATATGTTGATCCCTTAACATAATGTTGACATTAATTACCAAAATCAATTCTGAGTGTCTAGATACTTTCAGATGTGTTAACTGTTCCTGTCTCGACGGTTTTCTCCGAGTCTGCTTTCAGTCTTTCGGAAGAATATTAGAGGAGAGAAGAATAACTCTCACAAGTGAGATAGTGGAGATACTTCTAGCTATGAACAAGCTGATTCACGAACACAATACTTTGTGGAAAATCCACAGTTGTCGAAGGTTTTTGAAAATCTATACCTAGACACTGACACATAGAACAAGGATGTATGTAGTGCTACAGGCTATACTCCTTTTCCTTTGCTAAGGTTTTCTCATGTTGAGTTTTTACTTGGCAAAGGTTTTAACGAGGCAACAATTTGAACATTAATAAATCTCTTTATTACATTTGCAATATGCTTGTCTCATTTTTTACAATTTTTATATCTATTTCTGAATTCTACACTTTTTTTTTAATTTTTTATAATTTTTTTCTGATTTTTTTATTTTTGGGGCCTAACTTGCTAAGTGGGCTGAACATGCCCTTTAGCCTAAACAGGCTCGTGCTGGCTTGGCACGACATGAATGACCGATGGGCCATGCCTGGGTTGCCTCCCCGACACGTGGGTCGGCACGGCACTGCCCACCTAATAGCTGGGCCACGATGGGCTGTGCCGAGATGGGCCAGGCCGCATCGTGCCCGTGCCGGGCTGCCCATTTGGCCAACACTAGAGGATTGGTTTTTGGTTATTGGTCCGGTACCATTTTAATTGGAGATGTTCTTATTATCGTAGTTCCTTTGATTTCTCAGTCATTGGTACACAAATAATGTTTTTGTCACTGAAAATGTGTGCAATTTTGGTTATGCCATCAAGAATATACACATTTCGTTTTTGTGGAATGGAAGCGGCAAAAGAGGAATGGAAGCAAAATTTTGAGTGGGAAAAAACGAAATATGCATGTTCTTTATGGTATAACCAAAATTGCACATATCTTTAGTGGCCACTCAAAACGTGTGCAATATCGTTTCTGCCATCGAAAATATACTTATTTCTTTTTTGGCATCCTTTCATTAGTACCTATTTCATTTTTGCCACTTCGTCCAATTTTTCGTCAAGTCAACGGGGATTGACCACAAAAAATGCAAAAATATCATATATTTTTTTGAAAAAAATGAAACAAATACCAGAAAATGTAGAAAAGTCACACGTGCACGAACCTTTCTATTTCCTAATGTACCACGCGACGTCAACGCTGCCATCGACGGTTGTCGTAACCTCGACGGCGTCTTGGAGCCAACGACGGCGACCTCCATTACGCCATGTTCATCTTTGTCTCCAATAATTTTATTTTACAGTAGGCGCTTGCACTGTGGACTTCCAATGATTAAAGTAAGGAGTAACATTGGTTCGTTGCTGAGAAGATAATGTTGTTTTTAGAATTTTTTTATGAGGCTACTGTTTCTTTCTCCGTTGTCTACTATCCAACATCTCCTATCAGTGTGCATAGTATTTTACAGATTCCTACTTAATTGAAAATGTATGAAAATGACTTAGTTTTACGCGATGCTATTGTTGCTATGAAAACTAAATACCTTAAATATTAGAGAGAAATCCCTTACTTATATACATTTGCATTTCTTTTAGATCCTAGAGGTAAAATTGATGCATTTGGTAGTGTATTTGATCTTCTTAGAGCATCTACAACAGTCCACGTCAGCTGTTACTAAGGGGTTGCCACATCAGCATTTAGGTGATGTGGAGGAGAGAAGGTGAGGTTGTTTCTAGATGAAGAAACTATCAAATTGTTAATACCAAGACACAAGAAACAACCAAATACTCTATTGGAGATTTACTTGTTACCTAAAAACGTGTTTTGTGGGTCCCGCTGTCTTAAAGCAAAATATTCACCCGATTATTTGTGCAGTCCAACTTTATTATTGATATGAGAAATGAGCTAAAACATGTAGCCCACAAAGTTATACTTCATTATTGATCATCAAGAATCATGCACACTTGTAGCAATTAAAGTCTTAGATACAAGCTCCAGAAACAATCCATTGGAAAACTTGTTTCTTTTTATTAGATTGAGTACTCTCTTTCCTCTTAGTAACAAACTAAGAAACAAACTATTGTAGATGCTCTTAGTGATGCTACAGGGCTAGACTATACTAACTATTTTGCAGAAGTTCATTCTCGATTATATAAGGTTTACCACAGGTATGAAAATAAGTTCTGGAGAGTTCGCTCGCAATGACCTCCAGTAGCCCCTTCCTTAAGTAGCAAGACAAATATGTGGGGCAAGATCTTCGGTGGCTCTTCCTCCAGGTCTTCTTCTTCTACACCGCCGTCTTCTCAGCCAAGACCCATAAAGAGTGGAAAACTATCCACCTATCTGGACAATGGTACGGTGGATTTCAACTCAGAAGGCTTTGAAATTTTGTAATGATGGCAAGCCCATAAGTTAACATATTTCGTGCTATTCATACTTGCATATGATGTGTTAACTGTTCTTATCTCGACAGTTTCCTCCGAGTCTGCTTTCAGTTTTTCTGGAAGAATATTGGAGGAGAGAAGAATAAGTCTCACAAGTGAGATAGTGGAGATACTTCTAAATGTGAACAAGCTGATTCACAAACACAACACTCTGTGGAAAATCCACAGTTGTCGGAGGTGTTTGAAAATCTGTACCTAGACAACAACACATAAAACAAAGATGTATATAGAGCTACAGGCTATACTCTTTTTCCTTTGCCAAGCTTTCTCATGTTAAGTTTTTACTTGATAAAGGTTTTAACGAGACAACAATTTGAACATTAATAAAGCTTTTTATTATATTTTCAATATGCTTGTCTTATTTTTTTTTATATAATTTTCATATCTATTTCTAAATTTTACATATTTTTATGATTTTTTTTGGATTTTTTCGACTTTTTCGAGCCTAACGGGCAAAGTGGGCCAAATAAGCCTGTCGAGATAAATGGGCTCATGCCGGCCTGGCACGACACCAATGGCCGATGTCGTGCCTGGGCCGCCTCCCCGCACGGCATGACCCACCTAATAGCCGAGCCACGATGGGCTGTGCCCAGATGGGTCGGGCCGCATTGTGCTCGTGTCGGGCCGCCCATTTGGCCAGCACTAGAGGATTGGTTTCTGGTCATTGGTCTGGTGCCATTTTAGTTGGAGATGCTCTTATTTTCGGATTTTCTTTTATTTCTCGGTCATTGGTAGACAAATAATGTTCTTGTCGTTGAAAATGTGTGCAATTTTAGTTGGAGATGCTCTTATTTTCAGATTTCCTTTTATTTCTCGGTCATTGGTAGACAAATAATGTTCTTTGTAGTTCACAATGTGTGCAATTTTGGTTATGCCATCAAGAATATACACATTTCGTTTTTGAGGAATGGAAGCGGCCAAAGAGGAATGGAAGCAAAATTTTGAGTGGAAAAAAACAAAATATGCATATTCTTGATGGTATAACCAAAATTGCACATATCTTTAGTGGCCACTCAAAATGTGTGCAATATTGTTTCTGCCATCGGAAATATAATTATTTCTTTTTTGGCATCCTTTCATTAGTGTGTATTTCATTTTTTCCACTTCGTCCAATTTTTCGTCAAGTCAATGGGGATTAACTATAAAAAATATGCAAAAATATCAAATGTTTTTTTTGAAAAAATCAAACACATACCATAAAATGCAGAAAAAGTCAATGGGGTCACTTCTGAACAATTTTTTAAATTTTTAATCAGGAAAACTTTAGCAATGATTCATAAAAGTTAAGGAAGATTAAACCGTTTTTCTTAGAGTATTTTTTCAAGAAATTTTCCCAGTGTAATTTTAAAAAATTAAACTAAATTGTTCAAAAGTTATTCTTAAATTTTTAATATTATTTCTCTATTTTTCTTGAGTTTTTCTGATATTTCTAAGATTTCTCTTTTTATGATATTTTTTTTTTCATATTTCTTAACGGTTAATCCTGGTTGACTTACATAAAATTTGACTCGGTGGTAAAGACAAAATGTGCACTGACTGACAGAAAGATGACAAAAACAAAATAACCAGATTTCCAATGGTAAAAACGATATTGCACAAATGTTGTGTGGCAAAACAAAATTTTCCATTTATTTTCAGATGATTGTAAACAATAGGAACTCATTCTGACACGTCAGACGCTTGAGTTCGCAACATCCACCTTCTTAAAAAATAGTAGTCAATCTAGACCGTCTAAGTTTGAATCGGATGGCCAAAACGGTGGGAATGGCAGATCACTGTGCTATTTCCCTGGCATCTGCATCGCCTCTGCCCGTGCCCCCGCTTGTGCCGCTGTCGACACCACCGCGACCACCACAAAGGCACAAACCATCGACGCTGCCCTCGACATTGCCGGAATCACCACGCCGTCCTAGAGCCGACAACGACACGTCCTCTGCTCGTGCTCATGTTCGAGGAATGTAACACAAACACGCCAAAATTAATCGACACATCACACGTGCACGGACCTTTCTATTTCCTAATGTACCACCCGACGTCAACGCTGCCATCGACAGTTGTCGAAACCTCGACGGCGTCTTGGAGCCAACGACGGCGACCTCCATTACGGCATGTTCATCTTTGTCTCCAATAATTTTATTTTACAGTAGGCGCTTGCACTGTGGACATCCAATGATTAAAGTGAGGAGTATATGCGCTGTGCACACGGGAAGGACTGTCCAGCCAGCCCAACGTAAAACGGTGATCCTCGTCGTGTGCGCTTGTGCTTTGCGAGGCGATTACGATGACCCCAAACGCTACAACCTGCCAAAACCGGCCTCCCAACCCGACAACGCCTGGAAACTACGACGCCCAGCTAGCACTAGCCGCTGCACGCCAATCCATGGAGCGCGCCGATGGCTGTGTTTGGAGCGCGCCGGAGCTGCCGCTGCGCCGCATGCACTGGGCGCCGTCGTATGGCGCCCATGGGCGCCTCCGCTGCGCGAACGCGGCCAGCGCGATGCGCGCCGCCCGGGAACGCAGCCGGAACTAAAATTTGCATTTTAGCCCCTGAAACTTGCGCCACTAGAAAATACTTTTTCCGTAGAAAAGAGCCTGGGAATCCATTTTTTTAATCGATTTTTGCATTTGAAGCATGTTTAACTTTGTTATTGTTATTTCTATGCAATTTATTTACTGTGATTATTTATATTGCTTTTAATCACCTGAAAATAGCAGAAAATATGAAAAATGCATAGAAAAATACGGGATCACGAACCGAGGAGTTCAAGAGCGGTGTGAGAATTTTGCAACCATTTTTATGCAGATTACTAGCATTAATCCTATGAATTTTTGCATGAATATGAATATGATTGGCATCACGAATCGAATCAAGAACTGACGAACATGGCAGATTTTGTATAAAATTAATAACAATCTTCAGTTCGTGGTAATGTAATCAAGGATGAGAGAAGATTGAGAAGACTCTCCGCCTTTCACCGACAACGGTGCAATCCGCATAAGCAACTATCGTCAAGCGGCTACATGAAGTATGCCGAATTAATTGGCGTCATGCAAGTTGCGTAAACTCAAGATGATATTCTAAGAAAGAACTTCATCTTGCAACCACCCGAGAGCAATGTTGGCCATGAAGCCACCGCCGCGCTACTAAGGTGATGAAGCCTCTCACGAATGAGGAGGAACAAGAAGGGTAGGTCGTAAGCGTCGCACATTATTGATGCTTTCCAAACAAAGAAGAAGCGCAAATGATAGCATGAGGCATACCTCGCCATTGCAGGCACAGAGGATTCACATCCATTAGTTGCACTTATGAATGTGGACAGCCCAGTAGTAGCCCCCATCATCCCTCCTTTGGACATCGCAGCGGCCACAGCCATAGCTGCCCAAAAGGAGAAGATCGCGCATGAAGCCGATTAAGGCAGAAGTTCTGAATACGCCCTATTAGATCTAGTGCACGCATTGCACTTGAATCTTTTATAGAAACTTGCAGTTTGTAATTGAAGCAGAATTTTGAATTATTGAATAATGGTTGCAAGCTCTAGAAGAGCAAAGCATTAAATTCTTATTATGAGTCTGCAAGACTTATTTTCCGTCTTTATAATAGCAAGTTACGTTACGATATCTGAAGTATTTTTTTTATGTGTTGCTTGCTTTCTGCTACATATTAATAAAGTACATTATATTAGAACACGTGTGGCGCCCTATGGAGGAAGTGTGCTTAGCATGTAGCGGCACAACGAATACCATCCTGAGAGAAATGAAAATTTTCGATCAATCGGCAAGAATCTTGTGTAGTCTTACGACAATCGTGCAATGATACTTGTATAATAGGCTTAGGAAGGGCCATAATTATACTCTCAACGGGCACAACTTTGGTCATTGAAGAAGACTTGTTGTACCCAAAATTGACTAGAACTCTCAAGGATATTTGCGATAACAGTTTCCATGTAGAGACTGAAGAAGAGTGCTGCAGAATACACACTCATTACAAAGCGTGAAGAAAGTGAAAAATGACATTAGAATGTCTTCCTTCATATGAAACTGGGTTATACTACACTAATATTAAGGCACCTGCAGCCTATACTGCCTTGAAAACCGTATTTAGAAGCTCTGAACTTATCTATCTCTGGCATGATAGATTATGCCGACTAAGTCTTAGGATAATGAGAGATATTATTAACAATTCAGGGGACATAATATGAATGTAAAGAATTTTCCGAATCGGGAAGATTTTGTGTGCCCATGTGCCACCGGAAAATTAATTACTAGACCTTTCACTCTGAAAGCAAAGAATGAAGTCCTGCATCCCCTGGACCGTATCCAGAGAGAACTTTTGCGGACCTATCACATTCGTGTAAGGGCCATTTAGGTATTTTATGGTGCTCATCGATGCCTCCTCGAATGGTCGTAGCAGTATGTTTATTGTCTCGAGAAACCATGCTTTTGCAAAGCCAATCTCGCAGATAATTAAAATTAGAAATATTTTCACGATCATCATGAGAAGTCCACTGAATGGACAACGTAGGAGAACTTACTTGAAGGCATTTGATGATTATTGCATGAAAATGGGAATTAAAGTTGAGCATTTTGTACCGCATGTCCACACCGAATGGACTAGCAAAACTTTGAAGAATTGTAATTTACCAACTACATGTTGGGGACACGCATCTCGCGCGGCTCTTATCAATTCTAGACCGTCCACCTATAACATCCATCCACCTATGCAACTAGCGCAAGAGTCAAAGACCGAAACTACTCATCTTCGCGAGTTTGGTTGCAATGGTTATATACCTATACCACCACCACAAATAACGCAATGGGTCTTCTCCGAAAGTCTGGGATATACGTTGGTTATGAGACAGCATCCATAATCAAGTATTTGGACCCTATGACTGGAGATTTGTATAATGCCCGATTCGCTGATAGTACATTAGATGATGTTAGTTTCCGTCATTAGGGGAAATCAACCCTTGATGATAATGTCGGAAATAATGGAAGTCTAGAAGACAATTGAAGTCCGAAGATAATTGAAATCTATGCATATGACCGCGCACTAGTGAAGCAAATAGAGAAGTCGAAGATAATTGCAGTCCGAAGATAATTGAATTGAAGTCGAAGACAATTGAAGTCGAAGATAATTGATTTGCAAATATTAGCGAATCACCAGACCACTTTTAGTGATTTGAAGAGCGTGACCAAGTAGCATTTGCACGCACGCAATGCACCGGAGAGGTTGAAATACCGATGAAGGTATCCCTAATCCCGTCCTAAGGCCTCTGAAGGGCGAGAACTCCGGCCTCGAATCCGAAGTAACCGGGACGCTGGTGAAAAAGGATAAGAAGGACTTGACACAGCCGATCACCGAAGTGCCCCAGAATTAGAAGGGGAGCCAGTTGAGACCTGGCATCGGTATGGAACCTTCAGGAAAGGCATACCAGAATTGAACATCCCCATGAAGGGAGACATCAGCATGAATGTAAAAGCACACATCGGAGCTGAAAAACTAAAGGGACTTGCCCCGCAATTGGAAGCAGCGGTGAACAAGTAGAAACATTAAAAGAATCGCCCCTTGAAGAAATAGCTATAAGCTTTATGACCTTAGGAGAATATTTGAATATGACAACAGCCAATGTCGACATTTACTTTGCAAAGAAACTTGCCACAATCATCAATCTTGATTGAGCTCATCGCGTCATTGAATGAAAGAAAATATCAGATTGAGAAGATTGAGAGAAGGGAATTATTCTCTCGAATAAAAGAAGAGCGTTTGGGCTAAGCATACGCCTCCCCTTGTGCACCCGCAGCAAGGCCATTCCGGTCATGGCGGAACTCCAACAATGGCGGTGAACTCACCTCAGTGTTTGGCTTCAACGGATGATTCACCACATCCAGAGTCATGTGGATTGAATATTGCAAACCCTACTTTTTGTATGAAGATAATGCAGACTTGTGTTGCACAAGTGAGATGGGTTATGTGAAGAGTCCTCTCACAAAGCATATCAACCCCAAGTTCTTCTATGCTCATGAATTGCAATAGATGAACGTAATCAAAGTACTGCATACTGAGTCATGTGAAGAATCATGCAGATTTGTTCACTAAGTCACTTCCAACATCTAGCTTTGAAAGGTGCATATGTGGAAATTGGAATGATGAGACTTAGAGAAGTGCAGAATTCAGGGGGAGAATCTTCACAAACTCATTAGTAAAGCTTGATCACGAAGATCGAGTACCCAAAGAGCAAATCCTGAAGATTAAATGAAATTAGGTGGATTGTACTCTTTTTCCCTTGACGAGTTTTCTGAAGTTTCTGCTAAGGTTTTAATGAGGCAATTCATGCGGCATAGCGAACATGGTTCATGTACTCTTTCTCCAAATTTTTCCCTGGGTTTTATGGGTTTTGACGAGGCATGGGCATGAAGGATGAGTGCCCAAGGGAGTATTAGGAAGCCGGCCGCGGACCGGAGTCTGGCCCCAGTGGGCTCTCATCCCAAACCCTAGCTTGGTCGTAGCTATAAATAGGGGTGCTATTCATTGTAAAGGATTGATCGATGGATGAAGGAATAAAGAGAAGCGAAGTCCTCTACATCTACGTGTTCTATCTCTTATTCTGTTCTTGTTGTTCATGCATTGTTCTTACGATTCTGACGGCTTCACTGCAGTGCAATCGGCTGGAATTTGGACTGCGCAAGCGACGGTTCCTCAACAACTACGACGCCCAGCTAGCACTAGCCGCTGCACGCCAATCCACCCGGGAACGCAGCCAACAACCTCACCTCACCGCGCGACGCAACGTCGCGCAAACCCCCACCTCGGCATGGCCAGGCCAACCCCGCCGAATTCAACGGCCATTTCGCCACCGCCGAACCGACCGCCACGCTGCCGCACGCAGCTTTCAAGCAATCGAACCACGCATACTGACCAAATCCGCACGTCTAATCTTCCGCTTTCACCACCGATACGCACCCGCCCGTCATAACAGCCTGAACCGAAGCGAATCCAGTCAAATTTGCTACTAATTATTATGCGGTGATGACGCGCTGCCCGAGCGGCGAGGGCGTGCACGCGCGCTGGACGGCGCGGTCGCTGGCCGGCGCCTTCCTCGACCTCGCCCTCGTCTACGCCTTCCTCTGCGCCGCCGTCGCCGCATCCGCCGCCTCCCGCCTCCTCGCGCTCTTCGGCCTCCCGCTCCCTTGCACCTGCTCCCGCCCCCACCTCCCCTGCATCCTCACCTTCCTCTGCTGCTACCCCTCACGCGCCCTCGACTCCCTCCTCCTCTCCCTCCGCTCCCGCTTCCCCTTCGCCACCTCCTCCCCCGATGACGACCGTCAAGAAGAAGAGGAAGAAAATGAAGAGGAAGAGTCCGTCGATGGGGAAGAGGAAGACAATGATCTGAGGCTGGAGCTGGAGGAGGATACGGACGCGCGCGGGGCGCTGCAGCGGGAGCTGGAGAAGGAGCGCAGCGCCGCGGCCTCGGCGGCCGAGGAGGCCATGGCCATGATCATGCGCCTGCAGAAGGAGAAGTCAGCGCTCGAGATCGAGGCGCGGCAGCAGCGGCGCACCGCTCGGTGCGCCTTCTACGAGGACGAGGTGGAGGAGCTCCGGGACATCGTGCTCATGCGGGAGCGCGAGGCCCGCGCGCTGCAGAAGGAGGTGGAGGCCTACCGCCGGCTGCTCGGCCTTGCCGGGGAGGACGACGAGGATGAGGAAGAGATGGTGACGCCCCGCAGTATCGTGCTGGAGGGTGAGCCGAGCTCTTCCAGTTCGGCTAATAAGAATGTGGGGAATGATGGGATGGTACATCTGGGAAATGATTCTGTGTTAAGCTTCAAGACGGCATTCTTGCGCGAAGAATTGGTGTCACCAATTCATGTGGATCATATCGAAGGTGTAAGTGAGGATAGGTTGCCTGTTGAGACACTCGGGAAAGTTCCTGTAGTTGGATCAAAAATGGGGATGGATAGTTGCGAGGATGATGGCACAGAAACAGTTGAAATTCTCCCCCTATCCGCCCGGAGTTTGGATCAAGGTGGTGATGGTGATGGTGATGCTACAGCTGGTATGAAAGCTGTGGAGGATCTGCCTGATGAGTTTCAGGAGGTAGAGTTTGGAGGTATACATAAGATTGGTCATGATCTTGAGGGAAGTGAGAACGATGCAAATATCTACGATGTGCATGTAGTTGATGATATATGCTTCGTGACTGAAGGTACGAGTTATGGAGAAATGGAGCTCAATTGATGATTGCTATATATTATAGGGCATGTGGAAGCATTTTTTATATCGTAACAAACATAAGCCTACAAATTTATTTGTGGAAGGTCTTGGTATCCCGTCCATGTTACAGAATTGACCTAAAATCAATTCATTTAAGACATTCCATGTGTGCATGTTTATTGCTTGTTTTGCTTAAATTTTGCTGTGTTCCTGGATTAGAACATTGATAGAGGATATAGTTTCTTTTCTGCTTAGCATGTCTGCACTATCTCCTATGGTTCCCATTTTTAAGTGACAGTTTTTATCCTATCAATTTTTTATGAGTTTACACCTGAAGTATTGGTTGCTACTATTGATTTTTTTGTTACAATTACTTCTGTATCTTCTAAAATTGAGATGTATTGTGTGCCTACATCCTTTTGAACTTTGTCTTGTGATACCTTTGAACAGTTCTGCATGTGTCTAGTCCATACCATAACACATTTGGTTCATGTCTATCCCCGTGCTGCATTTGGTGCTTCGCCAGTATGATATGTTCCTACCATGGTTGACACATTCACTGTTTGTGCAGAATTTGTCCTTTTTCATATCTTGCAAAGGTGTTTGAGTTTGATCTTGAAATTTTGCAAAGATATAGAACATTCCCTCCCTATATATGGTAAAAATAAATTTGAGAAATTTTGGAAACTTTCACGCTTGGTTTTCACAGGTTTTAAATACTTAGCTGGTTTTCACAGGGTATTTGGCTTTCTTAGAAACCATTTTGGTCAGTTAAAACTGGTACTGAAAATCATTTGTTAATATGCAGTTAAGGGCCTGATTGGCCGAAGTTTCTCAGATGCAACAATGCAAGCAGAGAAGTTGCAGAATCGAGCTGCTGCAGATGATCTCCTGGGGAAAAGTCTGAATGCCATTAAAGGTGCACAGGACAAGATACGGCTTGCGGCAAATGAAAGGAGGCAGTCGTTACAGTTGCAACTATTAGAAGACATAGCTAACCAACTTCAAGAAATCAAGGATGCTGCAGAAGCAGGGCGACACTTGCAATGTGCTTCTCCTAAAAACTCCAAGAAAAGCTAGGTCAGAACTAATTACTAAATGCAATTATCTTTAGTTTCTTACTTTTTTGAAATATGTTGTTTCTTGTGTTCCGTATGTACCTTAACTAATATCTTTAGTGATGCATCAATGGGACATTTGAAAGGACTTCTGGTAGAAGTGATAATCTATATCTACAAAGGCCACACAGGTCCTTGAGGCCTTTCTAATAAGGCAGCTTATTAAGCTTATAGCCTTTTAATCCAATAAGTAAACTTAGATAGGCTGCAGAAGCTGCTTGAATAAACCTAGAGTATCTAGTAACATTTTTCAAACTTAAGTAAAGCTTTGCTTTTTAGTCTAAGGAGGCCATAACCTTAGAAGTTAAGCCCACCTTATGTTTAAGGTGTAATGCTCCAGGATCCAAAACACATTGACTAATTGGGTAGTTGGGTTTTTGCCCCCAGTTTGGTTTTTGCCCCCAGTTTGCACACAACGGTTAAGTGGTTAACCCAACTTTGTATGGTTGTCTCCCTAGGCAATATATACAACACTCTCACCCTATCTTTCTCATATGCAATTAATTCCATGCACTACCAATCCTCATTAGGCCAAACTGAGCTGGGGGTGATTTCTTCAGGCCCCTCTTCATTTTGTTTTCTACATGAGATTTGCTCAGACATAAAAATTTAGGATTTATTTTTCTTTCACCTTTTCTTGTTAAAGGTATTCATTTCAGGACACACTAATAAACAAACATATTTTCCTGTCTTTTTGTTTGGAAACGTTGCATTGGTTTAATAGATTAGATTGTAGCTACCAATATGTTAGTCTGATAATTTAATGTTCAAAAGCATTTCTACAGTTGCTGGTATATGTTGTAAGATAGTAATTGATAAAATGTCGGAGCTATATTATGATATCTAATTAGTTCTTAATATCGTGCAATTCTCAGCAAGTCTTTCTCAGTGAACTACTCTGTTCCTAATTGAAGTGTCGAATTCATTTGCTGTCATTTTTAACTCCTTGGACCCACTAGCCACAAATTACACAATGGATTACAACTTCCTAGGATATTCTTGTACCTGTATTTCTTATATCATGCGATATGAAGGAATTGTATATCATGTGATTGCTGAATGGATAAGACACTGCTTGTTACATGAGAAATGGTATTTTCAATTTACACTATCAGGAGATAAGTGCAGTGGACTGTTTAGGGAGAGCTAATCCATTTGACTAGCTAATAATTCTTGAAACAATTTCATCTCTCTAGCTGTAACTACACCAGATTTGTTTTCTCACATATTGGTCAGTACTCTGTTGTTAAGCATCCTTGTTACCCTGAAATGATAAACTGTTGTTACGTTCAGCATGACACAATCTGTTATTACTTTCTCAGCACACGTTCATAAATCAGAAGACCTGATCCCATCAGTATGAATCAATTTAATTGAACCTAAATCAACTACAGTTGGCCATGGTTGGATGCAGATCGGGTTACTTCACAATTTTTTCAGTTTTTTCTTGCGAAAGCAGATAAGCACTCCCAAAAGTAAGTAGAACTAAATAGAACCTATTAAAAATATGAAAATATCTATGGACAAAAATAATGTAGCTTTCGAATTATATAGGCTGTGATAGTTCATTAAAAAAATATAGGCTGTGATGAAGCATGTTCGCCAACAGTTTGTGGAACAGATCACAGACATGACTTTGTTTAGTCATATCTGTAAAAATGGTAAAAATGCATTGACCGAGTGACAAATTGGTATCCCATTTTTGTGGACCCACTGGAATGGCTTTGTTTTCCTTTTTGTTTTGTTTGAAAGTTTCAGCACATGAAATTCCAAATTTTTCCATGAAGGATGCAGCATTTGACTTTTGCCATATTTTTGCAGGATATAGGCATATTACGTCATGGCAACAAGGTTGATGATGTAAATACTAGTTTTTGTTTGTAGTATTGATTTTGTTGCATCATTAAGGTTTGTTTGTTCTTTTAAATAAATATGGATTTTTATTGATGTACATGCACATAAAAAGGAGATTAATTTGTTGTTTGTAATCCTCTATCTAGTTTAAACGGGTAGCATGGTCAGTATGTGTGTTCTCATTCGTGAGACAAGAAGATTGGTACTTGCTTTTGTGGTACCAATCAAGAAAGAAACAGAGAGAAGTTTTACCATATTGTTTACACGAAGCAAGCTGTTTCAGTTGTCGCCAGTTGTTTCAGTTGTCGCCTACGGCATGAATCTCATGGGAGTTCTTCCTGACTTTCATTTCTGGTAGTTTGCTGTGTAACCCAACGAACGATATTCAACACCAGGTACACTAGCCATCGTTGTTCAGTGGCTAAAGAATTGGAGGCACAGCCTTTTGCAGAGCTGGTGAAGTGTGTGCTTTCTTCTATAATATTCCGGATTGAGTGATGGAGGAAACATCCAAGCAGCTGCTCAGTTTGTCGCTGTTGTTCATGAGTACAACTGTACAAGCTGGTGCTGTTCCAACCCCTGTGGTACAAGCTCTAGAAAGTGCCCTGTTGGAACATGCTTGAGCCTTGATTCTAGCTGTTTATAGAAATGGATTACATACTCTAAGCATTACATAACAGTTTTAATTACGTAATCGTAAATAAAAGACGGCATAGAGATAAGAGTAAATTTGTTCAGAACTATCACAATCGTTCGCGAGTTGCAAAATACCATCGCGAACAAGGTTAATTGTGCAAAATACCATCGCGAACAAGGTTAATTGAAAAATATCATCGCAAACACAAAAAACTCTAGAAAATGTTATTGTCATCATGTTTTCCATCCAAAATAGCCATTAGAGACTTTCTTAGAGCGAGAAATTTTCAGAAATATCAACATTATCCCTCCTAGATAATAGTTCGTGAAAACACGGATTAAATCCGCAAATATACCAAACAAATCTAAAAAATTCTAGGAAAATTCATATCAATTCCCTTGGACATTTTGCACTTATAAAAATTATTTTCAACTTAAATTTGGTTTTCATTTTTACACATTAAATAATTTTTAAAAGCTAAAAAATACCTTTTCAACTAGAAAAATAGCAAGATGGCTCTAACAAATTTATAAAAATTTTAGATTAGTTAAATAGGGTATTTTAAGATTAATTAAAATAGTCTCAACTTAAATTTGGTTTTAATTTTTACACAACAAATAAATTTTTAAAGCTGAAAATACTTTTTAAACTAGAAAAACAGCGAGACAACTCTAAAAATTCTATAAAAAAATCCAGAGTAGTTAAATAGGGTATTTTGAGCTTAATTAAAATATTCTCAACATAATTTTATTTTTTGTTTTTGAAATACAATTAAATTATATATTTTTTATTATTTTTTGAATTTTTTTTTTGGATATTACAGCATTTCATTTTGCACATCCCCCGAGCCAAGCCTCACCAACACTATCTTTCACCATGGGTGACGGTATGTGGAGGAGAAGCAAGCGTAGAATGACATGTTGAACTGGCCTTAGGAAAAAAAAGAAAGAAAATAAAATAAAATAAAATAAAATAAAATAAAATAAAATAAAAGAAGAGTGAGTCTTACCATTGGGATGGAAAATGTGACGACAATAGCATTTTTCAGAGTTTTTCGTATTTGTAATGATATTTTCCTGTCGACCTCGTTCGCGACGATATTTCGCAAACGCGAACGATTGTGATGGCACTGAACAAATTTACCCTAAGAGATAAAGAAGTCCTGAATTAGTCCTTAAACTTGGGATCTTTTTGGGGGTCTAAACGTCATATATGTCCAAGCAAAGAAAGATTTGACGCGCCAGGTTGCATGTTTGCCTGATTGCGCGCAGAAACTGGTTTGCACCTGATATGTTGAAAACTCAAAATGATTATGGTACATGTTCAATGCTATTCCTTTCTATTTGAGGAAAACAAGAAATATATAGTCAATACATGACCCCATCACAAAAATTGTTGTTCCATGTAATTTTCTCTTTATGATTTGCAAGCATCCAAACTAAACAACATCAGTTGCAAAATGACCATATCTTTTTCCCACCGGTGAAAGTGTATGGTAGATTATATTAAAAGAAGAGAAAATTGCGCTGTAGGTCCTTAAACTTGTGAAGTTGTATCAATTAGCTCTCTGAACTTGTATTTTACTTTTTTAGCCCTCTGAACTTGTGAGGTTGTGCCACTTAGCTCTCTGAACTTGTGATGAAGCAAAGTTCGTCGGATGCGACACCGACGATTTCGTCCCCTCCGAGTCCAGTGGACTCGTCCCCGCTCCGTTCCGGTCGTGTTCATCGTTCCAGTCATGTCACACTGAAAAAACGGATTATTCGGGCTCGGGAATGCACCGTGCTAGCATCTTCACCGGAGCTCCACCGTCGCAACTTACCGCCGCCCTCCTCTGAGTCGGCCGTGTGTGTGTGTGAGAGAGATACATTCCCAGTGCCATTTGACTGTTTGCTAATAGAAAACACTTTTTCCCCTGTACGAAGTCCATTTGACCGTTTGCTAATAGAAAAGACTGAACTAGCGAATCACCGTGAGAGAGAGAAGTACTGTGCCCTTGGTCTAGCACTGAGAATGTACTTCTCTCTCTCACGGCCGACTCAGAGGAGGCAAGGGCGAGGGTGGTGGTAAGCTGCGACGGTGGAGCTCTGATGAAGACGCGAGCACGGTGCGTTTTCGGGCCCGAGGAATTGTTTTTTGTTGGCGTGAGGTGACGGGGACGATAAATATGGTCGGAACATGGCGGTGACGAGTTCATCGGACTCGGAGGGGACGAAGTCGCCAGCATCGTATCTGGCGAATTTCGCTTCAATGCAAGTTTAGGAAGCCAAGTTGCACAACCTTGTAAGTTCAGAGAGCTGAGAAAGTAAAATGCAAGTTCAGAGAGCTAAGTGGTATAACCTAACAAGTTCAGAAACCTAAAATTTTCTCTTAGAAGAAGTAACTGCTGCTGATTTACTCTTGACTGACATGAATGCATGTTATGTACATTGGTATTTGGTGACTCTGAGCAGATGTATTTCTTTGGAGCAAACTGTATCAATAAAAAAAAAATGGCCTATCGATCCAAGCTACATATACCTTCCTATGTTACGTTTATGTGTGATCCTATAATTTTTTATGTCACACTACAAGTCCCCACCCTTCACTAATTCACTTAGTTGTCTACGACAACATAAAGCGGAAACTACTTTTGGTCAACTTCTTATTTTTATGGCATCTTTTTTGGACAGAATTGTTATCTTGATCCCGCAAGTCAGTTTGAAGTAAAGCATGAAACAGTCTGTGTAGAATGGATGACCAAATTCCTCATCAATTCAATTTACTCCAGTGAAATAGACCTACTCAAAATGACCAAGTATTGATTGACAGCAGTAGCATTATACAAATGATACACAGGTCTGTCAAGGAGAGATTCAATTCAATGAGCAATTTCACATGATTCCTTCTACCAATATTCCTCCACCAGTGGGTGAAAAAGATATAGCCAATTGACAAACTGTATTGCTTTAAATGTTGCAAATTAAATGGAAAATTGATCCAAAAAATAGAAATACTTGCATGCATAATATATGACAAATTCTTTTTGTCTGTGTAGCTGTTGATGGAGTAGCTCATGTATATGACAAATTCTTATATGTGCTGCTGAGCCTATTGAATTAGCACCCCGTCCTCGTCAAGAATCAAGCACTGAAAAGCTCAAATCAACCGTGCATGAACTCGGGCTGGCTCGTACAAACCATTAGGCATAGATTTAAGCGCAAATAATTGTAAGCACAATATGACAAGTTCTTCTGTTCTGTGTAATTTATTTTTCTAGTCTACCAGAGGAAGGTGAACTGTACATTACAAGCAGAGATACCAAATGAAATTCTTCCGAGATACAATGAAAGTGGAAACTCAGGTTTATGAGAATTGATGTTGGAGCAGTGGTGCGTTTACTTTAGATCGATTTCTTATATTTGGCCGAACTTTTGTTGCAGCCAGCAGGAAGGTAAGATTTTTAGCCATTTGATAGCTGTTGTATTGCTTTACAGGTTGCAAAATCAGATAATAATTATACAAAAAGGAAATATTCCAAGCATATTCTGACCAGTTTTTTTGCTTTGTCATTCAATTTCTAGATTAGGAGGGGAAGGTGAACTACACAAGGAGAGATAACAAATGGAATTAACTACTTACAAGGAATGGCTGGTTGTCAATCCAAGCATCAAGTAGGCAGCTAGCAAGTAGATGAAAGGATGGACATGACTCTGCTAATGTAAATAAGTCAAGTTGCTTGTTTGGTACCTGCACATGGTATGCATTCCTCATTCCTCATTCCTCATTAAGGATTGGCTTAAGCACTCATGACTGTTCTGAATTTCTCTTTGAAGGTAAAATTTTATCCATTCCTGATCTGCTTGGGACGCTGGCATCTGAAGTTCATGACAGTTATCAAATCATGTAACAACCATAAGGTCGCTATCAAATCAATGAAATGTAACGTTGCAAGTGGAAACAAGATCAGTACATGTAACAGACGGTTTATAATGGTTTTTATATATTAAGGTAGTAATTAGTTTAGGATTATTTTGTTTGAAAAGTATTTTTCGGCTCTACAATGAAATTGCGATATTTTTCTTAGTATCAGCATGGAAATTAAATGAGTAACAATAAAATTGTAGATAGCATGTACCAGCTTATTGTTGGTTCAACGCCTTTTGCTCCAGGGAAATAGATATGCTAAATGTGACGTGAAAATGTTAGGTTTTGCTGCACACAACAAAGCACAACAAAACATGCATGACCTCACCCTTGTTGTGTACATGGTGAAGGGACTGTTGATGGTAAGATTTGGCATTTATAATGGTCATTGCAGTGCGGATTGGTCTAACGATAGGAGCTTAAAGCTACTGCTGATTCAACTAATATTCGGTTTTGAATTGAAAGACAGAATGGCCTCAAAGACCTCCTGAGAGGTCCTGGACGACCCCTACAAAGACCTCCTGGGTGGTCCTGAGCAACATCCACAAAGACCTCCTGGGAGGTCCTGGAGGGTGATCCTTGCAATACAGGAGGTCCTGGCCTCAAAAACCTCTTAAGAGGTCCTTTACAAAGACCTCCTGGGAGGTCTTAGAGGACGTCCTGGGTGGTCCTGGATGATTTCTACAAAGATTTCCTGAGAAGGTCCTGGAAGACATCCTAAGTAGTCCTGAGCAACATCCACAAAGACATCCTAGGAGGTCTTGGAAGGTGGTCTTTGCAAAATAGCCAAAATATGGTCTTTGCAAAGCAGCAGGTCGTGAGGACAAGGAAAGGCGTGGCGAAGAGAAGCCATTCGATTTAGATCGGGTGGTTCAGAATGATGTGAACATTCGGACCATCCGAATCTTCATTTCAGTCAAATCGTTAAAGCTAGATCGGACGATTAAAAACACCCGGGAACGTTTCGACTGTTTGGACCTCCCTTTTGCAATCGGGTTGTCCAGTTTTAATCGGACGGTCTGCAAGAGTGAAGGTACGAGCGCTAGACCAAATTACGTGATAGAGATTATTAGTGGGAACTTACGTGATCGAATAGGAAATATTTATCAGTTATAGAAGGTTTGGAGATTAGTGGCATAGCCGAATTATATTTGTGATTCTTGTTCGGTTTTAGGAGTCCTAATCTCTTACGGCTAAGACCTGCCGCCCTTTAAATAGAAGAGGGTCATGGCTAATTGAAATCATCACCAATCGATCAATACAATTTGCACCTACTATTTTTCTACTGTAGTTTCCTTGTAATCCTGTTCTCTCTTCGATCTCTCTCTGCTTTCTTGTTCATGGCTGGGTTCTAGAACCTAGCTAAGGCAGCACTGCCGCTCAACACCACGACTAGCTCCGCCTAGGTGTTGTGCGCTGTGGTTCTTGGCCAAGTTGAACACTAATGTCTCCTGGGTTCGGTTTGCTGCTATCCATCCAAGGACGTCGGCTGGTTCTTTCGCGCAAGGAAGGAGCACGTCGTCGTTTTGCTGTGCACTGTACTGCATCGAAGCAAGCTATTGTGCACAAGAGAATGAACAAGGGACAACAAAGCTTCGACAGTACTTGTCCAAGGCTGGATTGATCGAGTTCAGGCCATGCTGAAGTATTTTTTACACGAATTTGCAAGTTGTGTGTTGGTGCTTCTTTGTGTCATATTTTTGTGCCAACATATTTTGGCGACTCCGCTGGGGAATCAATTTATTCCCTAGCCATGACGAACGGATCCGAAGTCAACACCGACAACGTCATTGTGCTCGCCATTGAGGAGCTAGATGAGGAGACACAGCGAGAATACAAGAAGCACAAGATGGAGTTCGACAGGCGTTTGCTTCGCGTTACCAAAAGATGAGACAGGGTGTTATCCGGAAAGGAGGATAGTTCACACCTGTCTACACCAAGCCCGAGGTAACTCCCATTGTGAGTAACGTGTCTCTTACTGAAGAGCAAGTTGGTTTGATGATTGATTAGCAAGTAGGTGCTTCTGTATCTAATACCTTGGATAAGTTGCTATCTAGTCGTCTTAAGGCTATGGGTCTTGAAGTGCAAAGTGAAAAAGATCTGAAACAACCCGTTTTGCCTCATGCTAATGCTTAATGTTAGCAATGATAGCAACGTTTAGCATGGCTCCTTGCTTGTTAACACATCGGCAACAGGTGTACCATCTAAAGTTATACCGCAGGGTGTGCCGATACAACATATACATAGCCAAACTAATGCGTTAAGTTCGGTTGATCACAGTGCATCATCACATGCTATTCCAAATATTGCTATGCCCAAATCTGCAGCCCCTATGCCTTCATTGTATACAAATGCTAATATGATCAATTCGGGTGCGCCTAATGTTGGCAATTACACTAGTATGGGAGAAATTTTAGCAAATTTGCAAACACCTTTGTATCGCACTGTAGCATATAGTATACCTCCCATGCCACCTCAAGGTTTTGGCATTCTATATGGTCCACTACCTGCTGGTAATTTCAATAGTTCTCCACAACATATAACATATGCACAGCCAAACCATACTACATGTGCCTATGAGACACCTCAACCCAATGTTTTTAGGCCACAACAATCAGTTGATGTGACACTCACTTGGGCTACGGCTGAGCCATATATAGGGACTGAAAATGTTAGAGAGTAGGTGGTTAATGTTTTGAGAGAGCAGTTCGGGGTAGAGCCCAAAGGTAGAGCACGTGCGTATCAAAAACCATACCCCGATTTCTATGATAATGTTCAGTATCCCGGAGGATTTAGAGTGCTTGAATTTATTAAGTTCACTGGAGATGATGGTAGAACCACTTTAGAGCATGTTGGTCAATTTATTTTGCAGTGTGGTGAAACTAGTGCTAGCAATGCATTAAAACTGAGATTGTTTCCTTTATCATTGTCTGGCCCTGCATTTACCTAGTTTACTTCTCTGGCACCTAATTCTATTTATAAGTGGTCTCAATTAGAGCAAAAATTCCATGAGTATTTTTATACTAGGGACACTGAGCTTAGATTGTCACATTTAACATCGGTTAAACAGAAACACAATGAGCGTGTTGCTGATTATATTCGAAGGTTTAGAGATACAAGGAACCGATGTTTTAATTTGACAATTTCTGACAAAGACTTGGCTGATCTAGCTTATTCTGGTTTACTGTCTCAATTAAAAGAAAAGCTAGAGAATCAGGATTTTCTAGATGTTAGTCAAGTATTACAAAAAGCTCTGGCTCAAGAAAGCCGGGCTAAAGAGTCAAGAAATTTTCAGAGGTCAAATGATAAAGTAAGAGTCGATCGTCCTAACATTCACATGCTTGAGTATGAATCTAAAAATTTGGACGATGATGATGTTGATGTATGTGTGGCCGAATGGGATTGATCTTCAAAATCTAAACCATCCGTTTGCTCAGCTTTAAAGCCAGTTCCACAAAAGAATCGACAAGAAGAAATTAAGTACACTTTTGATGTCACTAAATATGATAGAATCTTTGATTATTTGCTACAAGTGAAACAAATCAGATTGCCTGACAATCATGTTATACCAACACCTGAAGAATTGAAAAGGCGTGCGTATTGTAAATGGCATAATTCTTATTCTCATGCCACTAATGATTGCAATATTTTTCGTCGACATATTCAATCGGCCATTAATGAAGGACAATTGAAATTTACTGAAAGCCCAAAAATGCAGCTAGACCACAATCCCTTTCTTGTCAATGTGATTGATTTTGAGAACAAGAAAGTGCTTGTCCGGCCATCTCAGGCCGAATCTACAAAAGGAAAGAATGTGGTGGTAAACGAGAGGGGCACATGAACATCAAATTCTGGGGCTATGCAAAGTGTTAGGCCAAAGATGATCAAACCGAAAAGCCCAGAAGTTGAGCGTTGGAAGGTTAATAAGGGTAGGGGCAAGACCATGAAAAAGGTTGAAAAACCGAAGCCCATGTTTAAAGCACTTCTGGCTAAATATAAGGATAGTAAGGCTGGACACAAGGTCGCTAGTCGGCCAAGTAATTTCAAGCGACCGAGATCACTTACAAAGGAAGAGTTTGATGGTCGGGATCATCGTCGAGAGGACTTCCATGCAGCAGCGCCGTATCCTCCTTTTGGGCCACCAATGCTCGTCCCATGGGGTCCTCCTGCTGTTGGTTTTCCTCCTTGTCCACCGTGGGGCTGGTGTGGTCCATGGATGGCGCCTCCAATGCCTTTTGGACTGTTCCATCCGGGGTGGACAGCACCAAGAAGGTCTGTGTTTGATAGGTTATCGCATCCTAATAATGACCGTTTTGATCAAAGAAATTGGTCTTACGATGGGAGAGATAATAAAGTGGTGAAGAGAGATAATAAAGTGGTGAAAAAGGTGTATCATGTCAAGGGTAATGGTAATTTGGGTGAAATGTTAGATTTGAATGTAAAGGCAAAAGAGTCGATTATCGAAAAGGAAGGGAAGCAAAAACGATCGGCTATCGGTGTTTCAAGTATTAGCAATGAGAAGTACACGACAACAGTGGTAGTACATGGTTCGGATACGAGCAGTAGCGCATCTACAGTAGCCACGGATAGTACCATATCTACAGTGCTCACGGACATCAGTTTGGCTACAGTTTCAGCTACAGTAGCAGCCGAGCAAACCACATCGTGTGCTAATTTTGAAGCACCAAAACACAGTGGGGAAAGTTAAGGAAAAAATATCTTTGCTGTCCAGGACAAAGCCACAATCCCGTTGGTGTCCTCTCGGTCTTTCTCACTCCCAAAAGAGAAGGTTGCAGTGGCTGCGCATGCAAGAGCTTAGAGAGGCTAGAGCAAAGAAGGTGAGAGACAAAATATTTAACGAAGTAAAGCCTATGGTGCCTGTCTGAAGAGAGTGGTGGGTAAAGTCAGTTGAAACACCAGTTCAGGTACCTAGTGATGATGAGGATGATTCGCTGGATTATGAGGGGTCTCCAATGATTAAAGGTGATACTCCGCCTCGTGAAGGTATGGATATTAATATGGTGTTTACATTGCCTTTGGAGTTTCGGGCTGCTAGTGAGAGGTTGCCCAGTTATGTCTTGTCCCTAAAGAAGCTATTTTTGAAAAGCACGAGGAATCGAGCCGACATTTGAAACCATTATATGTTAGGAGGCATATCAATGGTAGGCCGATTTCTAGGATGTTAGTTGATGGTGGGGCTACCGTGAACTTGATGCCATATTCAGTTTTCAAGAAATTGGGGCAAGAGGGCAACGAGCTTATGAAGACTAATTTGATGCTTAATGGTTTCACAGGTGAGTCTACGGAGGCCAAGGGTGTCATCTCTATGGAACTTACTGTTGGGAGCAAGACTCTACCTACGGCCTTCTTCGTCGTTGACGTGCAAGGTAATTATACTGTTTTATTGGGTCATGATTAGATACATGCAAATCGCTGCGTTCCTTCTACCCTACATCAAACTTTAATACAATGAATTGATGATGATATAGAAGTGGTTCGAGCGGACACATCGGCTTGTGTTGCTTTGGTCGATGCTTCAGCTGATTGGCATCATGGTGATGTTCAATGTTTGACGGGTCTAGATCATACTAGTTATGACTATCTTAGTGTTACTAAGGATGGTTTTGTACCCGTGTCTGTACAATCGGCCTCCACAGCTTGGCTTAGTAATATGATGTTATAAATGAGTAAAGAAAATGGTTTAGAATGATTGCAATAGCGTACAGACAATATCGGTCAAACAATAACGATATTTGTGAAGCTATTGATGATTTTGATGAAGTAGAAAAGTTAGGACAAGATTTCTCGTCAGCTGACCCATTAGAGGAGGTTGATATAGGCGATGGGACATTCCTAGGCTGACGTTTGTAAACAAAAATATGTCTGCTGAATATAAGAGCAAAGTGATAAAATTGCTTAAAAAGTATGTTGATTGGTTTGCTTGGGAGTACCATGAGATGCCGGGACTCAACTGAGAATTAGTTGAGCATTGGTTGACTATTAAGTCTGGTTTTAGGCCTTATAAACAGCCATCTAGAAGATTTAATCCAAATATGTATGATCGGATCAAAGAAGAAATAGATCGATTGTTGAAGGCTAGTTTTATTAGGCCATATAGGTATGCTAAATGGATTTCTAACATTGTCCTGGTTGAGAAGAAGAATACTGGTGAGTTGAGAGTATGCATTGATTTTAGAGATTTAAATAAGGCCACCTCTAAAGATGAGTATCCTATGCCTATAGCTGTCATGTTAATTAATGATGCTTCAGGACATAGAATAATTAGTTTCTTAGATGGTAATGCTGGTTATAATCAAATTTTTATGGTCCAAAACTGTAATACCCCATTTAATTAAATAAATAATTCAAGGATTAGAAGAGGTATTTAAGAGTGAAATTTCAGAATTTAGTGAGGTGAGGAGAGTAGTGGGTCGCCGGCCCATAGCCCAAGTGGGGGAGCCCAACTTAAGAGGGAGGGGAGACCCAACCCTAGGGTTGCTACAGTAACTTCGCCCAGGTATTGTAGCACCACCACACTGTAGCAATCCGGGTACTGTAGCAATCCGCTTCCTGCTGCCATGCAAAGAGGAGAAAGGAAGGAGAGGAAGGAAGAAGAAGAAAGGAAGAAGAAGGGGAGAAGGAAAAGAGGAAGGAAAGGAAGGAGCCTCGCTGGGTCTCCGCATTCGTCATCTCATTCTCCAAGGGTAACCCATGATCCTGTTCGATTAGTTGTATAGTTTCGTGATTTGGCAATATCGGTATTTCTGTTTCTTCAGGACAGTTCATGTTAGATCGTCGTTTTGTTTTAGTTGCGGGCCGATTCAGCTCTGGACTTCTCCTAGAGAATTGTAGAGGACGTCGTTAGCTTTCGATGAAGTATTAGATCGCAAAATTTGGACCTCTGCAGCAGAAGGTATGAATTAATTGGTGGGACTGTTCTACGAATCTGTCGGTAATCTGACAGGTTTCAGTAATCTGTCTTGTTCATGTTAAATGGAGAATCTGAGGAGCTCAATATAACGCAAGTTGTAGATATTTGTTGTAGATTTCAGGGAAGCTCAAGAACGCAAAGTTTGGACAAACAAGCTAAAAGTTATGATAGTTTTACTGTACTATACAGAGAACCTGATGTGAAAACGATGTTCTGTTAATTGGCTTGATAGGGATAGTAGTTAGCCGAATCAGGAAGGCTCACCAACTAGGTTTAGTTGGGGAATTTGATAACCTTTCAATGAAGTCCCAGATCACCTCATTTGGACTAATGTACTAAAAGATAAGAATTTTTTAACATGACTGTTCCCAGAGGGGTCATTTCAGCATTCTGGAATTTGAAGTCGGGGTCGCGTTTCGAGTTATTGCTAGTTTGTGCTTACTTTTATAGTTGTTTGGTCCTTCACTGTTGTCTTAGTATGTTTTTAAATGAATTTAGGTGGGGGATTAGTCCTGGAGGCATCACCCTCTTCACATGCTCTGTTCTCACGCGGTTAAGGCAAGTACTCTGGTTGATGGAATAATTATGAATGGTTGATAGTGTGATTTGTATGATTAAGGATGGTGAATGCTGGAGATACGATTAATTGTTATTCATGAGTGATTGTTCATGTTTGCTATTATTATGAATATATGTGTTATTCATGGATGCTAGAATGCTATGAATGTCAAACGATGATGAATGCTGGAAGTATGAATAAGTTTATTCGTGTATGACGTTGTTGTGAATACAAATTTATGATGGTTTAAATTTTTGTTCATGTGCATCATACTATCATATTGGAGGCTCGGTCACGTGGTGACTATGCATATTCGAGGTCCCCGTCATGTAGATGACGGGCTTGAGGTCCCCACATTCATGGAATGTGGGCATTGAAAAGAGGTCCTCATCATGAAAACGATGGGCTTATGGTCCCCACACTTGTGGAGTGTGGGCTTGAGGTCCCCTTTACTTGCGGAGTATTGGGCAATTGGTCCCTGCGCTTGTGAGCACAGGCATGGGTATGCAGCGATGGTTGCATACTTTGCATTACCGGTAAAATGCAAAAGTAAAAGAGAAAGAGAAAGTGCACTTGAGCATCTTGCATAGCATGAGCATATGACATGTTTATAATAGAGACTGTAGATGGATGTTGATGATTACAGTTGTTTATGTTATTATTGCTATTTATTGTACTTGCTGAGTCTTTGGACTCACTCTTGCTGTTGTTGTGTTTTTAGGTACCCCTTTACAAGAACGGCATGCATGGGAGGGAGTAAGACTTAGAGTGGTTGCACAATGGCACGAACTACTCACATTTGAATTAATAGAATGATAATTTAGTAGATCAGAAACTTGCTTAAAGAATTCTTTATGATTACTCCCTCTGCTTGGAATAATTTGTAATAGAGTTGATTAGAGGATCATGGATGTCCTTTTGTTTATGCTTGTAGTTGTTTAGCATGCTATGGATGATATAATGATGATTAGTGTAGTTTTGGTGGTCTCTTGTTGGGACCTCCGGTTTAGTAACTAAACAAAGGAGGTTCTGTCAGATTTTAGAGAATTGTATCAATGTTAAAATGGTTATAGTGTTAGTTTAGTAGCATTCCAGGTCTTTGTCAGGCTGGGGTGTTACAAAAATGGCCTTTCGATGTCCTGGTTTTGTTGGTTTGTTTGAGTGGGTTGTTATAACTTTTGGTTTAAAGAATGTCGGTGCTACTTATCAAAGGGCTATGAATTTAATTTTTCATGATCTACTTAGTGTTATCCTAGAGGTATACATTGATGATATAGTTATTAAATCATATGGTATGGATCATCACTTAGTCGATTTATGTTTAGCCTTTGAATGAATGCATCGGTATGGTTTGAAAATGAACCCGCTCAAGTGTTCTTTTGGTGTGTCGGCTGGTAAATTCTTAGGATTTATAATACATGAGAGAGGCATAGAAGTAGATCCTAGCACAATAGAGACTATTAAGAAAATAAAGGCGCCACAGTGTAAAAGAGATATGCGAAAGTTCCTAGGAAAAGTGAATTATTTGAGGAGGTTTATATCTAATTTGTTTGGTAAAGTTAGTGCATTCACTCCTATACTTCGGTTAAAGAAAGATACCGAATTTACTTGAGGGGTAGATCAGCAACAAGCATTTGAGGAGATTAAAAAGTATTTATCTACACCTCCTGTGTTGAGGGCGCCTAAAGCCGGGACACCATTTCGACTATATATTGCTACAGAAGAAAATGTCATTGGCGCTATTTTGACACAAGTAATAAGTGGTAAGGAGTATGTGATTACTTACTTGAGTCGGCGTGTCCTGGGAGCTTAAACGAGGTATATATTTATTAAAAAAATTATGTTTATCCTTGTGTTATGCTTGTACCAAGTTGAGACATTATTTGCTATCTAGTAGTTGTGTAGTGGCATGTTAGACCGATGTTATCAAATATATGTTGCAAGGGCCAATTTTAAGTGGTAGAATCAGAAAGTGGGCTTATGCATTAATAGAGTATGATTTGTCTTATGAATCTTTGAAATCTATGAAAGACGAGATTGTAGCTAATTTCATTATTGATCATAAGATTGATAATGATATAGAGCTGATTGATTATTTATCTGTACATCCATGGAAATTGTATGAAACACCCCAGCTCAACATTGAGCCTGGAATGCTACTAAAATTAAACAAAACTAATACCAATTACCAATTTTCGGCAGAACCTACTTTGTATAGTTAACTATACCAAGGTTCCAACAATTAACCATAGCAATTAACAATAAACTCCATATTCAAGTTCATTCAAGCATGCAAGATAATCTAATAAACAATAACAAAACTTGATATTGTCATTATTACAATTAATCTGAAACTCAAAAACCATTCATAAGTGATTCTCAAGCAGTTTACTTATTGTTGGAATAAAACTAAATGGCAGTCGCCTTAAGGATGAGTGATAGTGAGTGCATCCAAACATCTACTCCCTCCCATGCATGCCGTTCTTACCAGTTGTACCTAAAACACATCAAAGCAAGAGTGAGCCCAAAGACTAAGCAAGTATCAATAAGGCTAAAGCTAAGTTCACAGTCATAACATCAATATACCAAAATAAATATTACACTAAACATAGCCTTCATGCTCATGTAATGCGACCAATACAATGCACCTTTTAAACTTTATCTCTTTTCGTATTTTACCGGTAATGCGGGGTATACAACCGTCGATGTATACCCTTGCCTGTGCCCTCTCGCATAGGGACCAAGAGCCTATACTCCACAAGTATAGGGACCTTTGCCCATCATCTTCATGATGGGGACCTCTTTATTTATTGCCCACATTCCACGAATGTTGGGACCTTAAGCCTGTCATTTACATGACGGGGACCTCAACTATTTATACTTGGTCACTACGTGACCAAGTCTCAATCATACTTAAAACTTGCATAAGTACTATGACATCATCTTTCATACATAAGAATTCAACGTGTACATAATAACATGTAAGCCTTAACAACATACAAAGGAAACTTTAACCATAACTTGCATTCACCAAGATAAATTGAAACTCATCACAATAACATCCATGCATGGCTATTACAAGCAAAACACAAACAGTATCAGCATACAAGCATAAATATACTATAACCCGAATACTTGCCTCAACCGTGCGAGAACGGTGGACGCAAAGAGGGCGCTGCCCCTGGGATCACGCTCCCACCTGAACATAAGTATAACCCAATATAAGACCAACATACTAGACCAAAAGCATAAATAACAACACAATTGAACTTGCTAAACTCCCAAGCGTTCTAGCGATCGATTTGGTGTTCACTGCAGACAGTCAACTTCTAAAATACATAACTTTCTGCTCAGGAGTCCAAATAAGATGCTCTAATACTTTTTGGAAAGTTAATTAAATTACCTAAATAAACTTAATTGAAGAGCCCTTCTGATTCTGTCATTTACTGCACCTACCAAGCCAATCTACAGAACGTCAATTATCACGTCGGGTTCTTTGGACAGTACACTAAAACCACCATAACTTTTGCTACGAAAGTCCAAATCTTGCGTTATTTATCTCTCTGAAAAGGTATGGAAATTACCTACATTTGGCGTTATATCGAGATCCTCTGATTTTGTCTTTAACTAATGGCTTAACCCAGTTTCCTACAGACTGTCCAAATATTGACAGATCAGCAGGACAGCGACACAAAAAAATGCATATCTTTTGATCTGTATGTCGGAATCTGGTGAACTCGGCGGCCACCGAAAGCTAAGAACATAACCCAACTATCTCTAAGAGGTTGGCTCCCTAGATTCTGCCTCTAACAACATGAAAACCGTCGTCCAAACTACTGGACAGAACACGATCTATTAAACCGACGCAATTCAATCTACCAAACGACATCAACCGCAACTACTACGCATCAACCAACAAAGAACACGCGACGTTACACCTTGTAGAATCGCAGAAGATTGATGACCTTGCCCTCGCGAAGTTGATCTCCTTCCCTCGCCTTTCTCTTTCCTCCTATGGTCGGCAACGGGGAGCACCAATGCCGGCTGCAGGGAGCACCAATGGGGGAGGGGTGGTGCAAGGAGGGAGGGAGCCTCGAGGTGAGGCCGCCAGGGGAAATGGCGCAAGGGGGGAGGCAGCCCAAGGGCAAGGGGCAGCGGCCAAAGGGAAAAGGGGGAGGGGAAAGGGGGGGTATAGGGGCGGCTAGGGTTTGGGGGGGAGTGGCGCCCCCTCCCTTGGCCGGCCAGCCCACCTGGGCCAAAGCCCAGGCCCAGGTTGCCGTGAAAAAGCGGAAAACCCCCTCTCTTTTCTTGCTTTGATGATTTTTTGAATTAAACTTTCCCTCGATTAATTAATCTCTACCGATTAAACTAATCTATCCCGATTATTTGCTTCTCACACTTTCGGAGTATTACATTATACCCCCCCTTAAACTGAATTTGACCCCGAACTCTACCTGTCATATACTCGAAAACAACAACAACCACAACTGAAAATTAATATCCAACAAGATGTACCCGACGTGAACAACTTTGGTTAAAGCTCGATCATGCGAGACTACCCCCCAAGTCTCTTCTCGCTCAGACCGACGTGACCATAACACCATAACGTATACCCATGTCTATACCTCAACACTCTCTCTGACCTCTCCAGTACATGTATCGGATGAGACTCCAAGATGAGATCTTGCTCGGTGGTCAACGGCGTTAACGAAACCTCGAACTCTGGATCTCCCAGGTACTCACTCAACACCAGAACATACAAGACGTTACGTACTCCGCACACGGACTCGAGACAGTCCTGGCGATACGCCAACTAGCGAATTCCCGTAGCTAACTAAAACAAACCAAAGTACCTTGGGCTAACCTTTCCCTCAATACTGAACCACACAACATGCACACAGAACACGAAACTCTTGTTCCACCTCTCAATTGAACTCTTTAATGAAACAAGGATCACCTCCTTTAACTAGAAATACACAACCGAATTCCCTTTAAGCAACTCTTTTACCGACAAAACCCATCTAAATAAGAAACATTCACATCGCAACTATGCGTTACCAGCTCAGGTACTACAGAGTCAAATCCAGAAATCAGAATTTCATCAAGAAAACCCTTCTACTTTACAAGTGGCAGTTTGTGAATAAACGTCACGAAAACCAAAGGAGGAATCATTTTAAATGCCCAAATCAAAAACTTCCTTTATTCGTCCTGAACCGATAAGAACTACACATACCAAAATTGAGTCAAACTCAACTTACAAAAGACATTGGTCAACAGCACAAAACTCAAATGAGAATCAAGGAAACGATTCACTTCTTGAGAAAGCAACAATTTATCAGTTTCTCTTTTAGGACTAAAATTTCACTCAGACTTTGGGATTTCAGTTCATCGCATAACACACTAACTCATCTCTCTTAACTTGGCATTCTCAACGTTCCGCTCAAGTCGAAATACATCATCCACACCTCCATATAAAGGCTCTATCGACTCCACCAAAACTTTCTCTCAACAACTCCTCTACCGACAGGATTAATTTGACAGATGACTTCCAATGCATCTCAAAATAGATCACACACGCAATCATATCACCTCAATCTTTTAAGAATAAACAACTTAGAATTCTCAGCTCTCACATTTATATACTTCATCAAAAAGGGTTCTATCAATGATCATCCCACTGTTCGAAATCCACCCTTAATCTACTTCCTCTACACACAATCCTTGGGCGATTAAAGTTCTAGCATAACAATGCAAAGCCCAAATTTAACCTCCAAGACTCTTATAACGAACTTCTCATATAAAAGATAGGAAAATCCTCAGATTAAATCCCTAAAATTCCACAATTCCAACATACTCACTCATTAACATCATCACGAAAATATTTTCTTGACCAGTTTACCTTTACAAAGATTATAACTCTCAGAAGGTTACTCATTAAAACCAAATCATTCTGTAATATCCCGTATATCGGTAAGAGAGAAACTTGTTTGGAAGAGAAAAATTAAATTAAATTTAAGGATTCTGTTAGAATTGGGAATTTGGGCCTCCAGCCCAAGCTAAGGGCTGTCTTTGGCCGGCCATGAAGTGGGCCATTAAGGGGGGGAGGCGCCCCTAAGGCCCATGGCCCAAGCTGCCCCTTTTTCCTCCTAAAACCCTAGACAACCACCCATGTTACTGTAGCACGGTACTGTAGCGCCGCCAGGTACTGTAGCACGCCCCCATACACCCCTTCATCCTGCTGCCTTTGGCCAAAAGGAAGAGGGAGAAAGGGATTTCGGCAAGAGAAGAAAGGAGAAAGGAAGAGAAGAGAAGGGATCTTCTTCGGGGTGTTTTATCAGCGTCTTCCTAGGATTCTACAAGGGTAACGAATACCGATCCTCGCTGCTTGATTAGTGGTAGATGCGATTTGGTTCATATTTGATTAGATCGAACTGCTGCGTTCAGAAAATCAATTCTGTCCAGAATGTTGCGGGGTCTGTTTCGTGGTTTTGGAGGCCGAATCTGAGATGATCATCTCCTGGAGTTATGTAGGTCTTGTTCTTAGCTTTCGTTGGCCGCCAAGATCACCTCATTCCGACTTTCGAGTCAAAAGTTATGATAGATTTATTATCTGCTGTCCAGAATCCTGACGAGAAATAGCAGTCTCTGTATAGGTTGATTTATGGCCTAGTTAGAGGGTGATTCAGAGGTCTTGCCCATAACAAATTTTGAAGGTGATATCACTAGCTTTCAGGATTGATAAAGAACACCTCATTTGGATTTATAGATCAAAAGTTATGCACTTTTCTTTGTGACTATCCAGATTGTATGTCAGTCTGTCCAGTTTGTATGTCAGTTTCTATCTTTAATTTTGACCCGTGTGCCACTTTTTGTTAAAGACAATATATGAATGTCGTGCCAACTAAGTTATTGTAGATAATTCGATAACCTTTTCAGATTGATAAAGAATGTTCAATTTGGAGTTGTACAACAAAAGTTATGGATATTTTATTTTAGCCGATATTTCTGTCAATTAATTCAGTCAACAGATTTGAGCCGTAATAAATTTTATTAGAGGCAAAATCTGAACTTTTGCCCAACTAGAGTATTGTAGATATGTCAGTTAAGAATCCATGGAAATTGGTCTCACCTCATTCCGAGTTCCAGACCAATAGATATGTCAATTACCGTGCTGCTGTCCAGAATTAAGTTATGTCAGAAATTGTTGATTTCATTTTAAGTTTTGTATTAATGACTAGAGTCATCGTGAAGCGATGTTTAACGTCGATTAGTAGTGTTGGGTATATTATGTCCTTATTGAAATTATTTTACTTGTTTAGGAGGTGAAGCCTCGGGTTTAGGAGTATCACCTTTGCCGACTAACGCGTCAGCATCGCGAAGGCAAGTACATTGCCACCCTTAATGATTGTGATTGATGAATGTTTATATGGTCATGCTGTGATTTGGTATGATACGAGAGAAGATGGATTGTCTATGTTCTTTCATATGTGTTGAATCCATGTTTTGTTATCATGTCTTTCAATATTAGTATTTCATTCTATGCATTCATTATGCATATTTCCTCCACGAAAGTGGATTGCAAGTCCCACCATTCGGTGTGGGCGTGTTGGACATTGTCATGTCCCGCCCACGGAGTGGATTTGAAAGACCCATTAATTCCGAATGGGCATGTAAGACCCATTAACTCCAAGATGGGCAATGTTGGACACCCGTATGAAACGTTCTTCATACGGAAGTGGATCCCGCATTTTTGTTAAGATGCGGGCTTGAGGAACACCGACGGGTGTTTCACCGGCTATACCGTATTGTAACACCGCTATCCGGAAGCCAAGATGTCACCTAAAACATCTAACATACATCCATTATGCGGAAGAATTTGAAATAAGTATATCAATTAAAGACAAAGATTAAGATAAACAGACATGGTAAAGGTATCCTTCCTTCACTTTCTAAGTTATTTAATACTGATCATCAATAAAGAAGGTTCACACGCAGTAATAAATCAACATCCATGTGGAGAAGGTATCCTTCCTTCACCGATTATAATTTAATTATTACAGTTCATCATTAACGAATGTAAGATAGAACTAAATTTAATCTTGAACATGAATAGGATGATGTGAACGAGTAGTGCGTGTCTACTCCCTCCCAAGTGAGCCAACATCGGAGTTACCTAAAATAAACAAACAACGCAAGAGTGAGTCCATGACTCGCAAGTACATTTATCAATAAGATAATCATTCAATATGAATAAGACAAACTCATCATCGTGTTCGATCACATCACAACCGATTACATATGACATGATATGAATGCTCAAAATCAAAGGAATGGATCGCACACATGCATATACAGTATAGCCAGTGAAACACCCGCCGATGTTCACTCAAGCCCGCATCTTAACAAAAATGCGGGATCCACTTCCGTATGAAGAACGTTTCATACGGTGTCCAACATTGCCCATCTTGGAGTTAATGGGTCTTACATGCCCATTCGGAATTAATGGGTCTTTCAAATCCACTCCCGTGGACGGACATGACAATGTCCAACACCGCCCACACTGGAATGGTGGGACTTGCAATCCACTTTCGTGGATGAAACATGCATAATGAATGCATAGAATGAAATACGAATATTGAAAGACATGATAACAAAACATGGATTCAACACATATGAAAGAACATAGACAATCCATCTTCTCTAGTATCATACAAAATCACAAAGCATGACCGTATAAACATTCATCAATCACAATCATTAAGGGTGGCAATGTACTTGCCTTCAGCGATGCACGCGTTAGTCGGCAAAGGTGATACTCTAAACCCGAGGCTTCACCTCCTAAACAAGTAAAATAATTTCAATAAGGACATAATATACCCAACACTACTAATCGGCGTTCTACCCTGCTTTCCTGATCACTCAAGTCATTCTTACAAAGCCTAAACTGAAAACAACGATTTCTGCCATAAACTGTATCTGGACAGCAGCACGTAAATTAACATAACTCAAAGTCTGGAAGTCGAAAAATGGTAAACCCAATTGCTGTAGCTTCTTAACTGACTAATCTACAATACTCTAGTTGACGTGATAAATCAATTTGGCCAATTTAATGGGTTAATAAATGCTTGAACTTTCAGTACAGAAACTGTCAACAGAATGAACAGCAGAATTAAAAAGATCATAACTTTCATTAGGTAACTCCAAATTGAACGTTCTTTACCAATCTAAAAGGTCATCGAATCCTCTACAATAACCTAGTTGGGTGAACTTTCAGTTTCAACCAATTTCCTTTCAAAATTTAGGAAATAACCAGACAATTTATTCTCGTCAGATTTCTGGCAGCAGGTACTAAAACATCCATAACTTTTGACTCAGACCTCGGAATCAAGTAAACTTGGTGGCCACTGAAACTTAAGAACGAGGCCTACATATCTCTAGGAGACCAAACCTTCAGATTCTGCCTAAAAATAACCGAAACAGCCTCTTCAACCTACTGGACAGGATCGATCTTATTGAAGACAGACTGGAATTTATTAATTCTACTCGCTCCCATAACGAACAACTTCTAGAAATCACTAGAACACCCCGTTACCTTTGACGACGTGTGAGACGACGCTGAGCGAGCCTCGGAGAAGACGTTGGTGGTGATTCCCCTTCTTCTTCTTCTACAGCCCGCAAAAGCTTTCCCCGTTCCTCGCGAAAACCGGCAATGAGAAGGGATCAACTCCGCAGCGAGGATGTCGTCTTGAGGGCCAGCACCATGGGGAGATGTCGGGGAGGGGAGGAGGCAGGGCGCACAGAGTGGGGAGGCAAAGGGGCGGCGGCCAAAGGGGAGAGGGAGAGGGAGAAGTGGGGAAATTAGGGTTTCCCCACCCTTTATGTTGGCTGGCCACTAGATGGGCCTATGGGCCCCATGGCTGCCCCCTTGGCCCATGGCTGCCCCCTTGGCCCACAAATTTCTGACCTGCTGGCCAAAGGCCTCAGGCCCAAAACTGAAAGAACAGATTTAAAAGTCAAAATTTCTATTTAAAGAAATTGAATTCGCTGAATTCTCTCTAAACGGAGACGGAGTATTACATTCTACCCCCCTTAAACAGGATTCGGCCTCGAATCCTCACACAACTCTACACGAAGAACAACCACAACCGAGAACTAACAACGGTAACCACGCACGTGGTGTACAAAACCGATAACACTCACGCACGCGAAACTCCAACTTACCAAGTAGCCTCCCTTGGACCGAAAAAATACCACAACACAACGACATAACACGACGTGCGAACTAACACTCAACCCGGTACTTCCGGTACTCACTCAACACGAGAACATACAAGACGTTACGCATCGTGCATGGACTCGAGACACCTGGCGAAATGCCAACTAGCGAAAACAACCCAATGACACCGAACCACACGACAAGCACAAAGAACACGAACTCTTATTCTACCTCTCAATTGAACTCTTCATGAAAACAAGGATCACCTCCTTTAACCGAAACATACAATCAATTCTTTTAAGCAAACTCTTTTACCGCAAAACCATCTGAATAAGAAAGATTCACGTCACAACTAGATGTTACCAACTGAGTACTGAAGAGTAAAATCCAGAAATCAGAATTTCATCACGAAAACCTTTCCACCCTCCAAGTGGCAATTTGCGAATAAACGTCACGAAAACCAAAGGAGGAATCATTTTAAATGCCCAAATCAGAACTTCCTTTATTCTTCCTGAACCGATAAGAACCACACATACCAAAATCGAGTCAAACTCGACTTACGAAAAACATTGGTCGACAGCACAAAGCTCAAGCGAGAATTAAGAAAACGCTTCACTAATCAAGAAGACATTTTTTTTCCTTAGTTTCACTTTTTTGGAATAAAACATCTCTCCAACCTTGGAATTCGAATTCATCGCATACCACACGGTCTCAACCATCTTCATTTAATATCCTCAAGTTAGGCTTAAACCGAAATACATCTTCCACACCATTGTAGAGAGACTCTATTGATTCCACTGAATACTCTAGACAACTCATTCAACTGATGACATTAATTTGATAGAAGGCACCAAAGCACCTCAAAAACCCATACAATCTCATCACCTCCAACTTTCAGGAATAACACATCGTAATCCTCGTACACCCGCTCATGAACTACATCGAAGGGTTCTATCGACAATCATTCCACTACGAGAATACTCCAGCTTTTCTATCTCCTCTACACACAAATCTTTGGGCGACCAAAAGTTTAGCATGAAAATGGAAAGCCCAAATTTAACCTCTCGAGACCTCTACAACGAATTCCTCTTAACAAATAATGAAATCATCGGATCAAATCTCTAAGATTCCCTAATTCGACATACTCACTCATTGACGCCATCAGAATCATTCATACAACATCACGATACTTTCAATAGTGTTACTCTATAAAATTGATTACGGTTTCCATACATTTGATAACCCCAACATTCCAACATGAACCAAGGTTCTGAACTACACTATACCATAGGTCCTACTTAGTCGAACAATATACAATTTTACTTCAAACCATACATTCCATCCGAATCAACTTCCTCCAAGAGGATCAGTCAAAACCAACTCATCTTCTATTACTCCTCCAATAGTGGGTAGCAAAATCTCACCCTACAATCACTTAACCACCACCAAACAAACAACAACTTACGAGTTGTAAAACTTTCAAAGACAAAACGGTTGATCCTTTCTCAAAAGACAGAGGCGAACAAGAACAAATTTCACCACACAGAAAAAAAATGTTGCTGCTCGCAGTGAGCACGAGACCAAAAGAAATAATCTGGTAACGAAGATCTGGGAAAACGAAAATTGAGTTCACAGTGGAGTGCACGCATCCCTCGAAAAGGGAATAGCAAATAACCACCAACAAGAAGAATGACATTGCGATTGAAACTTGACAACTCTTGAGTGAAGAGAGCAAAGGTTTATGAACAATTCAAATAACCACTAGTTACAAAACTTGACTCAAATTCTCAAATATTCCTTCTGCACTCTTTCCTTTAACACTGGAATTAATTCTTTGACTCACATCGCTTTGCCACAACGAACAAGATAAGGTCTTTAGTCCAAACCACAAGGACTAATTAAGAACCAATAAAAATTCTTCAATACGTCATATTTGTTCAGAACAGTTCAACTACACAAGAAACATGAGATCCAAATAATCTCACCACCAAACTCAAACATTTCCAATTACAGATTTCATGAAAAACAAGTGATTAATCTCTCTTAAAGGACCCAACATAACTTCTTTGATTGCAACCTCACGTTGTCAACTCAAACCAAAGAGCCTTTAGAGTTAAACCACACAAATCTCTTAAGAAGCAACAGACAATCCAATACCTTAATTTATTTAAAATAATTTCAGCTACGGATGATTCAATAGCTCAAAGAAAGTATCACTAAAGCTAAACTTGAATTATTCTCATCGAACGATATCACCAAAGGCGATCAAATTACTATGGGTATTAACATCAATTTCACAACAACAATTAGAAAACACTTCAAAAGACCCACATGAAAAGAATGAGTTGATTCTTTCTCAAAAGAAGAGACAAATGGAAACGATTTTCACCAACTAGAAAACTCATCCACCACTCTGACCGAACATGGGACCAAGATAAGAAACCAATTAAGCAATGAACTCACAGAACATAAGCGGAGTCCACGGTTGAACGCATAAGCCTCACAAGAAGAGAATATCGAACCTTAATGAGATAAGAACAAATAAGTATTCAAAATCAAGCACTTGCATCATCAAGAACCATTGCAACTTTGTAACATATCGTTACTCGATAAACTTCATTTACCACATAAAGCCCGAACCCCAAAGATCATGAATACAAATTCAAATTTGATCATTTAGGAAATATCACCATGGGTGATCAAATTACTACGAGAATTAACCTCATTCTCACATTTTGACGATTTAATAACATCGACAACATACACTAGTACCAAGAATCACAAACTTTATTACTCCATCCTAAAACTTCCCAAAGGAACACAAACCACAAGGTTGAAACAAATTTATCATAACAAGATTATGCTAAGCAATAACAATATCACAAGGCACGCTATCAAAGACTACTTACGAAATTCATCTACTCAATCGTTGGTGTTGCTCAACACCTTCTTCAAGCTTATTAACAATCGATGATTGTACTAATCACACGATACATACAAGACTAATTCCATTTGCAATCACATAACCATATATAAACATAGATTCACATTTCACCTTTGTTCAGAAATCATTTCAAAACATGATTAAAGATTCACTAACATAATTTCCTATAAACAAGATTTCATGAGTCGATACACCAACACCCATCTGGTACTTTATACAAGTTTCAACAATTTTAGCATACCAGGAAATAGATAAATCTAACTCTTATGTAAGATCTATAGGTTCTGAATAGATATTGTCAGTCTTTATTTAACATACACCATGAATCAAATACAAGGACATTTCAAATTAATCAATTTCACTTTCATGGATGGTAGTTAAGAATAATTGATTTGCACCATGCTAATAACCCGACTTGGTAACTCATATCGTAACAATTTATTCGCTTAGTTATAAATTCTCAATTTAAGCATGGCAAGACACCACAAAAGGATTCTAACACTTTACTTCAGCAAAAGAGAGACTTCAAACCTCAACGCTCGAAGTAATCCAAAAGAAACACATACAACCAAAGCTTTCCCATGCAAACGAACTTATAGCGGGAAACTCTCACTAACCAAGCTATCAAACGAGTAAATGAGTCATTCTTTTGTAATGAGAAAGAAGGAGTAACCATGAAAACATCAATCTTGCCAATTGACAACGATCACAAGTAGTAGAAGCAACTCAACAGTCAAAAAGCAATAATTATTTCAGAGAACCAAGAGGGATCTTTTGAAAACCATAAACTATCATGAACCACAAACCCATGAGAAATTCATCAACCACCACGGGACAAGAATTGCCAAATTCAGAAATCAAGGAAGAGAACAACTTTCTAAAGCAACTCACGCTTGACACCTGAAACTATGGTACTCGGGGTAACTACTCCTCTAACCACGTTACGGAAGCGGTGGTGTAACTCAGTGAACCCAGAGTAACAACCACGACCTCCACTTCTTGTCATCCGTTAACAACATGCTTCACCAAAATACTCCCTTATGAATATACAGGATCATCTCATGACAATCATAGTATTAGTTCATAGATATTGAATATCATAGCAGATCATATATTACCAACAAGGATGATAGTACAGAAACAATTCAACAATTGCTCAACAAAATGAAACATAATAACAGATATTGCGGAAGCAATGCAATTTTCCAACCCCACCTACTGTGCACAGTGTGTCATTTTAATAACTTAATTACCACGGACCTAAAGCCCGCTCTGATACCAACTGTAACACCCTGGCTATCCGGAAGCCAAGATGTCACCTAAAACATCTAACATACATCCATTATGCGGAAGAATTTGAAATAAGTATATCAATTAAAGACAGCATTAAGATAAACAGGACATGGTAAAGGTATCCTTCCTTCACTTTCTAAGTTATTTAATACTGATCATCAATAAAGAAGGTTCACACGCAGTAATAAATCAACATCCATGTGGAGAAGGTATCCTTCCTTCACCGATTATAATTTAATTATTACAGTTCATCATTAACGAATGTAAGATAGAACTAAATTTAATCTTGAACATGAATAGGATGATGTGAACGAGTAGTGCGTGTCTACTCCTCCCAAGTGAGCCAACATCGAGTTACCTAAAATAAACAAACAACGCAAGAGTGAGTCCATGACTCAGCAAGTACATTTATCAATAAGATAATCATTCAATATGAATAAGACAAACTCATCATCGTTCGATCACATCACAACCGATTACATATGACATGATATGAATGCTCAAAATCAAAGGAATGGATCGCACACATGCATATATCAGTATAGCCGTGAAACACCCGCCGATGTTCACTCAAGCCCGCATCTTAACAAAAATGCGGGATCCACTTCCGTATGAAGAACGTTTCATACGGGTGTCCAACATTGCCCATCTTGGAGTTAATGGGTCTTACATGCCCATTCGGAATTAATGGGTCTTTCAAATCCACTCCGTGGACGGGACATGACAATGTCCAACACGCCCACACCGAATGGTGGGACTTGCAATCCACTTTCGTGGATGAAACATGCATAATGAATGCATAGAATGAAATACGAATATTGAAAGACATGATAACAAAACATGGATTCAACACATATGAAAGAACATAGACAATCCATCTTCTCTAGTATCATACAAAATCACAGCATGACCGTATAAACATTCATCAATCACAATCATTAAGGGTGGCAATGTACTTGCCTTCCGCGATGCGACGCGTTAGTCGGCAAAGGTGATACTCCTAAACCCGAGGCTTCACCTCCTAAACAAGTAAAATAATTTCAATAAGGACATAATATACCCAACACTACTAATCGGCGTTCTACCCTGCTTTCCTGATCACTCAAGTCATTCTTACAAAGCCTAAACTGAAAACAACGATTTCTGCCATAAACTGTATCTGGACAGCAGCACGTAAATTAACATAACTCAAAGTCTGGAAGTCGAAAAATGGTAAACCCAATTGCTGTAGCTTCTTAACTGACTAATCTACAATACTCTAGTTGACGTGATAAATCAATTTGGCCAATTTAATGGGTTAATAAATGCTTGAACTTTCAGTACAGAAACTGTCAACAGAATGAACAGCAGAATTAAAAAGATCATAACTTTCATTAGGTAACTCCAAATTGAACGTTCTTTACCAATCTAAAAAGGTCATCGAATCCTCTACAATAACCTAGTTGGGTGAACTTTCAGTTTCAACCAATTTCCCTTTCAAAATTTAGGAAATAACCAGACAATTTATTCTCGTCAGATTTCTGGCAGCAGGTACTAAAACATCCATAACTTTTGACTCAGACCTCGGAATCAAGTAAACTTGGTGGCCACTGAAACTTAAGAACGAGGCCTACATATCTCTAGGAGACCAAACCTTCAGATTCTGCCTAAAAATAACCGAAACAGCCTCTTCAACCTACTGGACAGGATCGATCTTATTGAAGACAGACTGGAATTTATTAATTCTACTCGCTCCCATAACGAACAACTTCTAGAAATCACTAGAACACCCCGTTACCTTTGACGACGTGTGAGACGACGCTGAGCGAGCCTCGGAGAAGACGTTGGTGGTGATTCCCCTTCTTCTTCTTCTACAGCCCGCAAAAGCTTTCCCGTTCTCGCGAAACCGGCAATGAGAAGGGATCAACTCCGCAGCGAGGATGTCGTCTTGAGGGCCAGCACCATGGGGAGATGTCGGGGAGGGGAGGAGGCAGGGCGCACAGAGTGGGGAGGCAAAGGGGCGGCGGCCAAAGGGGAGAGGGAGAGGGAGAAGTGGGGGAAATTAGGGTTTCCCCACCCTTTATGTTGGCTGGCCACTAGATGGGCCTATGGGCCCCATGGCTGCCCCCTTGGCCCATGGCTGCCCCCCTTGGCCCACAGGCCCCCCCTTGGACCTGCTGGCCAAAGGCCTCAGGCCCAAAACTGAAAGAACAGACGAAAAGTCAAAATTTCTATTTAAAGAAATTGAATTCTGCTGAATTCTCTCTAAACGGAGACGGAGTATTACAGGTATATGCATGTGTGCAGTCCATTCCTTTGATTTTGAGCATTCATATCATGTCTTCATATGTAGTCAGTTGTGATGTGATTGAACCTGATGATGAGATTGTCTTATTCATATTGAATGATTATCATATTGATATATGTACTTGCTGAGTCATGGACTCACTCTTGCGTTGTTTGTTTATTTTAGGTAACCCCTGATGTTGGCTCACTTGGGAGGGAGTAGACACGCACTACTCGTTCACATCACCCTATTCATGTTCAAGATTAAATTTAGTTCTATCTTACAGTCGTTAATGATGAACTGTAATAATTAAATTATAATTGGTGAAGGAAGGATACCTTCTCCACATTGAGGTTGATTTATTACTGCATATGAACTTTCATTATCAATGAACTGAAATAAATAGTTTAGATGGTGAAGGAAGGATACCTTCATCATGTCCTGGTTGTTTTGATACTATCATTAGTTGATTTTATTCAAATTCTCCCGCAATATGGATGTATGTTAGATGTTTTAGGTGACATCTTGGCTTCCGAATAGCCAGGGTGTTACACATTCTTGACATTAACTCAACATTTTCCATTATCCCATTAATTGACATGATGATTCGATTACTTTGTAATCCCACTCTCATTAAACCACATCATCAAGAATAACCTTCACAACCTCGCAATACTACCAAATTACGATACTCTATAAAATTGATCAAGATTTCCATACTTTCGATAATTATAATGTTCCACCCGAAGTGAACAAAAGATCTTGGATCACAATCACTATAAGTTCTACTAGTTGTAACAATGCAATCAGTTTAACATCCAAAGACAATCTTCTATTAAGATAAACTTCTCTCAAAGAACTATATTACGAAATTATTTCATCCTCCAATGCTCATCGAATAACTTACAACCCAAAGTTTCACAACTACAATTATTAAACACCTCAAAAGACTCAGGTGAAATGAATAGGTTGATCCTTTCTCAAAAGAAAGAGCGATGAAATCAATTTTCATCAACTAGGAAAATATGTGCCACCCGTAGTGAACACAGGACCAAGGAAAATAGTCACTTAGGCAAAGTACTCGAAAAACATAAGGGAAAGTCAACAGTCGAGGGCTCAAGCCCTATTGAAAGCGAATATCAAACCACAAATGAGAAGAAGGTAATACTCTTTGAAAATTGATAAACTCTTATGGAACAACTGCATAAGGTTTAAGCACACTCAAATAAACTGCAAGATGCGAAACATGACTTAAATCTCAATTACTTATACTTCACTCATTCCTTTAACAAGGAAGGTTATTTTCTGTTATTACTACATCACTTTGCTAGTTTAAACAAGATAAACTCTTAAAAGTCAAATCACCGGAACCACTTAAGAACCAATAAATCTTTTAACATGTCACTTGGCTCGAAACAAACTCAATCACCACATAACTCAAGAGGTCCAAATGAACACAAACGCAAAACTCGAAACACTTTTACTAATTGAAAATCACGAAAGACGATCCAATTATTTTATTTATAAAGGAATCATCACCACACACACAAGTCACAATCTCTTGCAGATAATCTTACTAACATCAAGAATAATACACTCTGAACACGAATCTTTATCATCAACTATTCCATTAGAAAGCCCCCTAAAGTTTCACCAAATTGATCCCTACAACCTTTTCATCCCATCTTCAAAACGAGAGTATACCAAAACCATACAACATCACTACATCAACCTCTTAAGTTTAGAAGGGGTCTACTACACAATTGAAAAGCTCCTACCAAAACCCTTTCATCAAGGACACATTATCATCCGATTATTTCACATTCATGTGGGTATAAGCCACCTATTATATCATATCGGTTCAACTTTTAGCCATGCTCAACATCAAACTTCAACACACAACAGTTATACTATAACCATTGTTGTTATCAACTGGCTTCATTATGAAATCTAGTTGCTACCTACTTTCCTTCCCAAATCACATGGATATTAACAAACACATATTCAATTGTTCCTCCTCATATTTGGATTTCGGCAAAAATACACTAAAACTTCAAAAACCGAAATCTTCTATCGATCAAAAGTCTCAACAACACTACAACCAAATTCATCGCGTCATTCTATATAGAAGAACTACATAGAACTCTACTCATAAATTCTAGATCCACCGATATTCAATCCATTCAACCGGTTGTACACAATTCCAATAACTAATCATACCAGGGAATATATAAATCTAGCATTTCCTCTAGTTTCCCTTTCCACACATTTAAATTAATCTATGGGAACCAAAGAACCCAACAAGTTTAGCAACCTAAACGACTTTAATGACCAGACTAATTCATCAATGTTCCATATTTCTTAATATCTCTTTTGACTCCAAATAGGTACGGACATACTCTCAGTCACTACTCATATATACAGTTCATCAAGAACTAGTAGAAGACAACATCAACTTAATCAATTTCACTTCCATGGTTACTAATTAATATTAATTATGCACCACACCAATGACTCAACTTGATACCCATACCATATCGAGTTATTTGATTACAATCTCTGATTTAACCATAACAAGGCATCACAAAAGGATTTTAACAATTTCCACCAAAAAAGATATGCATTAAACTTCAACACTCGGAATAATCCAAAAGAAATACATAGAGCCAAAGCTTTCTCATGTTAACAAACTTGCAACAGAAACTCTCCCTACCCAAACTATCAAACGAATACATGAGTCATTCTTTTCCAATGAGAAAGAAGGAACAACCATGGAATTATCAATATTGCCAATTGAGGAAGATCACAAGTAGTAACAACAGCTCAACAGTCGAAAGACAATAATTGTTTCAGAGAACCATTAGAGACCATTGAAACACAACAACTACCAAGAACCACGAACCCAAGAGAAATTCATCATCCACCACAGAACAAGAATTTGCCAAGATTTGAGGTCAAGAAAGAAAACAACTTTCTAAAGTAGCTCACGCTCAACTCCTACAACTATGGTATTCGGGGTAACTACTCTATTCGTCTACCACGAATGGTGGTATAACCTGACAAAGTCCAAGGCCACAACCACGGCCTCCACTTCTTAACAACCATTATCGACACGCATAAACAATATAATCAAATATGATTATACATGATCATCTCATGGCAATCATATAATAGATTCATAGATATAGAATATCATAACATATCATATCATAGATTAACAACAAGAAAGATAGTGCAGAGGCAATTCAACAATTGCTCAACAAATGAAACATAACAACAGATAATACGGAAGCAATGTAATTCCCAACCCCACCTACTGTGCACAGTGTGTCAATTTAATATTTTTCTATTAACCATGGACCTAAAGCCCGCTCTGATACCAACTGAAACACCCCAGCTCATCATTGAGCCTGGAATGCTACTAAAATTAAATTAAACTAAACTAAACTAATACCAATTGCCAATTTTAGAGAACCTCCTTTGTATAGTTAACTATACCGAGGTTCCAACAATTAACCATAGCAATTAACAATAAACTCCATATTCAAGTTCATTCAAGCATGCAAGATAATCTAATAAAAAATAACAAAACTTGCTATTGTCATTATTACAATTAATCTGAAACTCAAAAACCATCCATAAGTGATTCTCAAGCAGATTACTTATTATTAGAATAAAACTAAATGGCAGTCGCCTTAAGGATGAGTGGTAGTGAGTGCATCCAAACATCTACTCCCTCCCATGCATGCCGTTCTTGCCAGTTGTACCTAAAACACATCAAAGCAAGAGTGAGCCCAAAGACTCAGCAAGTATCAATAAGGCTAAAGCCAAGTTCACAGTCATAGCATCAATATACCAAAATAAACATTACACTAAACATAGCCTTCATGCTTATGTAATGTGACCAATGCAATGCACCTTTTAAACTTTATCTCTTTTCGTATTTTACCGGTAATGCGGGGTATACAACCGTCGATGTATACCCTTGCTTGTGCCCTCTGGCATAGGGACCAAGAGCCTGTACTCCACAAGTATAGGAACATTTGCCGATTAAACTAATCTATCCCGATTAGTTGCTTCTCACACTTTCGGAGTATTACATTGTATTTTGATGGCTTGGTTTGTAGAGAAGGACAAGGTGTTGGTATTGTTTTAGTTTCACCTGGAGGGATCATTTTTGAAACATCAGTCTATTTAGAATGTTTTCGTACTAATAACCAGGCCGAGTATGAAGCTCTTTTGTTAGGATTGCAAATTTTCGATTCCATGGGTGTAAAGAACATAAAGGCTTTTGGTGATTCGTTGTTAGTTGTCCAGCATATTTCTAAAGTTTATGAGTGCTTTGATGGAGCACTAAATAGCTATTTAGAAAATTGTTTAGAGGTCATAGCAACTTTGGATGATTTTACTATTAGTCATATATCTAGAGAAGAGAATATTAGAGCAAATGATTTAGCACAACAAGCATATGGTTATCAAGTCAGACTAGGTAAATTATTCATGATAAAAAAACCGATGCTAGAAGGTGCTACAATTTGTATGGCCGAACAGCAGGATGGCAGTTCGAATGCTTTGAAAACATCAAGTGTTGTCAAACCTAATGATTGGAGAAAGCCTCTAATTAGTTATTTAGAAAACCCTAGTCAATCTGTTGATAGAAAGCTTCGGCGACAAGCATTAAAGTATACATTACTTGATGGAGAGTTATATCGCTGGACTATAGATGGATTTCTTTTAAAATATTTAGGTTCGGATCAATCTAAAGTTGCTATGGGTGAGGTGCATGAAGGCATATGTGATACACATCAATCAGCCCATAAGATGAAGTGGTTATTAAGAAGAGCTGGTTTTTATTGGCCGACTATGCTGGAAGATTGTTTTAGATATTATAAAGGGTGTGAGTCATGTCAGAAGTTTGGCGATGTGCAATTGGCACCTGCTGCTATGTTGCATCCTATAATTAAACCATGGCCGTTTCGTGGATGGGGTTTAGATTTTATCGGCCAGATACACCCTGCATCTTCTAAAGGTCATCATTTTGTTTTAGTAGCCAGATTATTTCACTAAGGTTACAGAGGTTGTTTCTCTAAAAAATATGACTCATAAAGAGGTAATTGATTTTATTTTGGAACATATTATTCATAGATTCGGCATACCGCAGACTTTAACTACTAATCAAGGTTCATCTTTTATGTCTCATCAAGTACGAGAATTCGTCGAATCATTTAGAATCAAGCTCCTTAATTCCTCACCTTATTATGCTCAGGCCAACGGTCAGGCCGAGTCAAGTAATAAGACCTTGATTAAGCTCATTAAGAAAAAGATAGAGGAGAATCCTAAGAGGTGGCATGAAGTGTTATCTGAGGCATTATGGGCTCATCGTATATCTAAACATAGTGCTACAAAGGTAACACCGTTTGAATTAATGTATGGGCAAAAGGCCATTTTACCTGTTGAGGTAAATCTGAGTGCTCTTAGATTGGCCAGGCAAAATGATTTTCGGTCGTAGATTACCATAACTTGATGATGGATAGGATAGATGAAGTTGCAGATGAGAGATTAAAAGCTTTGAGGGAGATTGAGAAAGATAACGTGAGGGTAGCCAAGGCCTATAATAAGAAAGTGAAGAAAAAATCATTTCAAATAGGAGACTTAGTTTAGAAGACGATTTTACCTATTAGGTCTAAAGATAATAAGTCTGGGAAGTGGTCTCCGAATTAGGAAGGTCCATATAAAGTTGTAGAGATTGTTCCTGGAAATTCTTATATAGTGCAATGTTTATAGGGAGATAGGTTGCCTAAAGCTCTTAATGGCAAGTATTTGAAAAAGTACTATCCGAGTGTTTGGCAGGATGCTTAAGAAGCACACATGGCCGATGAGTTATTTATCATTGTCCTAAGAAGCATACATATGGCCGGTGTTTAATCATCGTCCTAAAGAGCAATTGAAGATATTATTGTTTTGTGTTAAACATGTTTGTTTTTCAAAAAAAAGGGGGCATGTGTTGATGGCAAGATTTGGCATCTATAATGGTCATTGAAGTGCTGATTGGTCTAATAATAAGAGCTTAAAGCTACTGCTGATTCAACTAATATTCGGTTTTGAATCGGAAGGCAGAATGGCCTCAAAGACCTCCTGAGAGGTCCTGGACGACCTCTACAAAGACCTTTTGGGTGGTCTTGAGCAACATCCACAAACACCTCCTGGGAGGTCTTGGAGGGTGGTCCTTACAAAACAGGAGGTCCTGGCCTCAAAAACCTCTTGAGAGGTCCCGGACGACCTCTACAAAGACCTCCTGGGAGGTCCTAGAGGACGTCTTGGGTGGTCCTAGACGATTTCTACAAAGACCTCCTGAGAAGGTCCTAGAAGACATCCTAGGTAGTCCTGAGCGACATCCACAAAGACATCCTGGGAGGTCCTAGAAGGTGGTCTTTGCAAAATAGCCAAAATGTGGTCTTTGCAAAGCAGCAGGTCGTAAGGACAAGGAAAGGCGCGGCAAAGAGAAGCCATTCGATTTAGATCAGGTGGTTCAGAATGATGTGAACGTTCGGACCATCCGAATCTTCATTTCAATCAGATCGTTAAAACTAGATCGGACGATTAAAAACACTCGGGAACGTTTGGACTGTTTGGACCTCCCTTTTGCAATCAGGTTGTCCAGTTTTAATCGGACGGTCTGCAAGAGGGATAGTATGAGCGCTAGACCAAATTACGTGATAGAGATTATCAGTGGGAACTTACGTGATCGAATAGGAAAGATTTATCAGTTATAGAAGGTTTGGAGATTAGATGGCATAGCCGAATCATATCTGTGATTCTTGTTGAGTTTTAGGAGTCCTGATCTCTTATGGCTAAGACCTGTCACTCTTTAAATAGAAGAGGGTCATGGCCAATTGAAATCATCACCAATCGATCAATACAATTTGCATCTACTATTTTTCTACCGTAGTTTCCTTGTAGTCCTGTTCTCTCTTCGATCTCTCTCTCTGCTTTCTTCTTCCTGGCTGGGTTCCAAAACCTAGCTAAGGCACCACTGCCACCCAACACCATGACTAGCTGCACCTAGGTGTTGTGCGCTATGGTTCTCGGCCAAGTTGATCCCTAACGTCACGTGGGTTCGGTTTGCTGCTATCCATCCAAGGACATCGGCTGGTTCTTTCGTGCAAGGAAGGAGCACGTCGTCATTTTGTTGTACACTGTCCTGCATTGAAGCAAGCTATTTTGCACAAGAGAATCAACAAGGGACAACAAAGCTTCGACCAGTACTTGTCCAAGGCCAGATTGATCAAGTTCAGGCCGTGCTGAAGTATTTTTTACACGAATTTGCAAGTTGTGTGTTGGTGCTTCTTTGTGTCATATTTTTGTGCCAACAGGGACAACATAAAGATTTACTACTATGCTATCTAGCTCGTTTTAGTTAATTTTCGTTTGGCCCTAATGGGTCTATAAATTCATCTACCTCTCTTTACCGTCTTGTAATAGGCGCCTTCCCTACCATTGTCCTGTGAAAGGAAAACCATGCACTTGTAGCAGTTCAGGCAGGCTTCAAATATTGATGCAGTGACATCCTTTGATCTCTTGGCACATGCCTCTGGTTGGACCTAAACTTTTGGATCATTTTGGTCCCTCATGTTTAGAGTTATGTGCAACTTTGGTCCTTCTATTAAAAAAAGAAATCATGAACCGTCGTTATGTCCTCAAATAAATGATATATTTGTGTGTTTGGATCCACATCTCAATTATACAAAGAGCTTCCTTGGAACAATGTTGAGGGTCGAACGGAAGATTCCAAGGTTCAAAACTAAAGGACAAATGGGGAGCTTCCTATCAAGCATCGAGTCTAAATCAACCAGAAATCAATATCAAATCAATTAAAACTTGGTAGCAAATGTATAAACACTAACAGATCTCATCAATCACCAGACTCTGAGAGAACGAGATCCACAAAAAGAAAGAAAAAAATCCACCAGATAGAACCACCTAGAATTGCCAGTTGAGGATAGAACTACACTCATGGAGCTATATAGTCGTAGCCTGAGTTATAGTCCCATCCGGTGTCTAGATGTTGGACAATGATCCGGATCCTCTGTATACTGTAGATGCCCACTGTGTGAATAGTGTTTCATGAGAGAGCGAACAGAGCTATGTTGTAGTACTATAGTAACAGTGAAAACACTGTAGCAAATAGTGTAGCAAAAGCACTGTAGATTTTCGATCGGATAGTAGAGATCGCTCTTAATGCCCATTCACTGTAGATCCTTTTGTAACACCCTGGCCCGACATGAGCCTGGAATGCTACTAAACAAACTCTAATAATTCTAAACTAGACAATCTTAATAAATTTCGGCAGAACCTCCCTTGTAAAGTTAATTACACGAAGGTTCCAACACACAGATAATTCAAATATTAATCAAAACTTTCATCCAAAGACATCAAAAGATAATCAAGGACATGCTAAGTATCTAACATAACTAGAGATATATGAAGTTCCACTACTCATCATTATTACATTTAATCCATTGCAAGAGACAAAACATAATAAATCTTTGAGCAACTCGCCCAATTACTAAAAACAATTACGTTCTGAAGATCATTCATCTTTATTTAGTTCACGTGGCATGTGTGTGACTAGCAGACTACTTCCCCCCATGCATGTCGTTCTTGGCTCGGGTACCTAAAACAACAATAAAAGCAAGAGTGAGTCCACAGACTCAGCAAGTACATAAAGAAACTATAACATCAGCATCCATGTAAAGGAGATCAACAATAACACGTCTCATATGCAAATGCAATGCTCAAGGATCATTTCTCTTTATCTTTCTGTGTGCATTACACCAGTAATGCAAAGTATGCAACCGTCGCCGCATACCCATGCCTATGCGCGCACGCACAGGGACCAATTGCCCAATACTCCGCAAGTATTGGGGACCTCAAGCCCACACTCCACGAGTGTGGGGATCTCGGGCCCGTCACCTTCATGACGGGGATCTCAAAGGAAAAATATACTTGGTCACCACGTGACCAAGCCTCAACATGATCTCAATATGCACATGCTCATCCTTTATTCATCATCAAATTACTAAAAGACGATAACAACATACAACCATAGAGCATAGACATATTGGAGCATCCACCAATCTTAAACAATCATCATGCCAACAATCTCACTATGCTATCACATATCGGAAAGCACACAAACATGACCAATCAATCACAACCACGAATCAAACAATGCACTTGCCTTAACCGCGTGCGAATGGAGGACGTGAAGACGGTGCTGCCTCCGGTACCAATCCCCCACCTAATACATTAAGAATATAAACTAAGACCATAATAACGAAAAACATGAATTAAATAAGCGAACTCATCAAGTAGCAAATTTGCAACGCGATCCCGACTCCGCTTTCTTAAGTACTGAAATGCCCTCTGTGAACAGTCAAGTTCTAAAATTCATATCTTTCTGTACAGTGGTCCAAATTAGGTGTTCTTGGACTTCATTGAAAGTTAATCAAATTTCCCAACTAAACCTAGTTGGTGAGCCTCCCTGATTCGGCCATCTAAAATCACTTTTAAACTGATTAACAAAACATCGATTTCACGTCACCCTTTCTGAACAGAGCACTAAAACTAACATAACATTCAGCTCGTTTACCCAAATTTCGTGTTCTTATGCTTCCCTGAAAGCTACGACAATTATCTACAACTTTTGTTATACTGAGATCCTCTAATTATCCCTTTAACTAATCGAAAAGGTCAGATTACTAAAACATTTCAAAATGCTGACAGATTCGCAGGACAGTCACAGTAAATAATTCATAACTTCTGCTGTAGAGGTCCAAATAATATGATCTAGCACTTAATTGAAAGCTATGGACGTCCTCTACAACTTTCTAGGAGATGCTCAGAACAGAATCTGCACCCATCTATGACAAAACGCCTGTCCAATACAATCTGTCCTGAGGGAACAGAAAACCGACATTGCAACAACAACTAAATACGCATCTAAACGAGGGGAAAACGTGGTTACCCTTGAAGAACCGTTTGCCGGGCACGACGAGCACCCACCAGCGAGCTCTTCCCCCAAAGATGGTCACGTTCCCCTCGCCTTCTTCCTTCTCCAACGCCCGACCACCTCCAGCGATCTCCAAATCGGCAATCGGGGGAGACGAACGGAGTTTGCCGGTAGCGAGGGAGGTGCCAAGGGGAGGGAGTGCAGCAACCTGGGAACCCTAGGCAGGGGCTGCGGCTTGAGGGGAGGAAGGGGGAGGGCGCACGGGTGGAGGGGGAGGGGAGGCAAAAGGGGCGGCTAGGGTTAGGAAGGGGGGAAAAAGGGGTGTCCCCCCTTGGCCGGCCACATATGGGCCCCTTTGGGGCCAAAGCCCAGGCCCAAGTTGGTGGCAACTTCCGAAAACCCCCTCCTCTTACTGCTAACTCCTTAATTTTCCATTAGGTCCTCCTCCGAAACCAAATTTCCAAGTGGTTTTCTTTTAATTAACTAGGTAATCTCCCAAAAATCAACCTGGAGTACTACACCTTTGCACTGAATCCTTCAATGCAGATGATCCCAATCCGTTGGACAAAGGATTGCGGTGGTACTGTGGGGGAATAGCACTAGTGTATATGGTGTCACACCAGAAGATATCAGATCTAGTGACCATCCCTCCACCGCATTTGTGAAACGAGACTTGTGTAGCAGTCGTGGGAGGAGACTATATGATATGGGGCGCCGATCTTCTTGATGTAGGATCGAAGATAACTTACAAGCTTGACTTGACCAACTGTAGTTGTTCACCTGATGCCAATGCATGAACTTGCAACTCTTTAATTCGCCCAATCTCACGTGTACTCCATTCGACAATCAACCAGAGTTTTATCGATCTCTCAATTCCCGACAGAAAGACAGAACGATATTTGTAAGAATAACGCCCTATTCCCCTTCAAGTACTTAGCCTTCACCAAACTCTTGGAAGAATCAAGTGTTGAATGCTATTGATGTGATATCCCGTTAATTGTCAAGTGTTAGAATTGGAATATAACAATTAAATTTCAAAAATCAATGCTTTATGGGAAAAGAGGTGGGCCTTTGGCCCATGAACCCAAGGGGGGGACCCACTTAAGAAGGAGAGGGGGGAGGCTACCCAAACCCTAGCCACCACCCACCCCTTTCCCTACCCTGTGCGCCGCCCTAGCTCCTATCCGCCTGCACCTCCCAGCGCCGCCTCCAGCCCCTAGCAAACAACCACCCCTCCCTGCCCTACTATCGCCTCCTTTTGTGCTTGTTGTAGTGGCCAAGCCACCCTTGGCGCTGATGCTACTAGTGTCCAGAAGAGGGAGCAAGGGATCGACTAGCAGGAAGGAGAAGCAAAAGGGGAAAAGAAGGAAGGTGAATTGAAGGAGGAAGCAAGGATTTGTGCGCTTCGCAACCATTCTTCATCGAATTTCATGGGCAACGATCTGGTAGACCCTAGATTGATCCTAGAGTAATGTTTAATCACAATTTAGATTGGTTTGGTCATGGGTGTTAGGTGTTTCGATATGCCCCAGTTCGTTAAACTGTGAGGCAGAACCTTATGGGGGAATTCGGGGTATCTACACACATAATCAGGATTTTGTCTAGTTAGGAGAGTTGTAGGTAATTTCAATAGCTTTCTAGGAATGTCTTGATCATTAATTTGGGAGTTGTGAGTAAAATGATATGGCTTCGGGAAAGTTACTGTCTAGAAATCCGTTGTCAATGGCAGTTGTCGTAAAGATGGGTTAAATGCATGCAATAGTTGGAAGAATTTAATTTTGGTCATAACTTGAATAAGCTAGATATTTCTTAGTAGATTTCAGAAATATCATTGTTTATTATTTTTCATGTTATAGAAAAATAGATATGAAAATATGAATTAGACTATTCTAGAAATTTCTGGTTTAACCTTCGGGGTTAGAAACGGGAACCTAAATGGAAAATTCAGAAGTTCCACATCAGTAGAATATTTTGCGTAATTTTGTGTATTTTCTATAAAACATATGGTTCATTATATTTGGAGTTCAGAGATGAAAGTTATGGCTGTTTGATCACCGGGACAGAGGGTAGGTCGTCTGGTGAAGTTGAGTTAGGAGTGTCGGTTTTGTGTATAGGTGCAATAGTATTTTGTATGATGATTTTGGTACTGTCGTGGCATATTTTGAATGTATTATCAATTATGAATTCAGGGAGTGTTGCCTCAAGCACCGTAATACAACTTCATCGCCTAGTTTCTAGATGCCAAGAGGCAAGTGCATGGTAGAGTAGTGAACAATGGGTTATTCGCCATGGTCATTGATATTACTTATCATGTTATTTATTATGCTTTTGTTAAGCTTATTCATATATATGATATTGATGATATTCAGTTAATGAGATTATGATATTGAGTTAATAAGAGTGTGATATTGAGTTAATGAGACGAGTTGTGTTAATGAATAGTTATGATATTGCATCATTTACATTCATCATGATAAGAGTGCATGAGCTAGGTCGGTGAGAAAGTCATATAACTATTCTAGTGAGGTCGGTAAGAAAGATACATGACTAGTATGAAGTGCTCTAGATAAAGTCCTACATTTGTATGGACTAGTTAAAGTCCTACAATGTGGAACCCCATCCTAGCGAAGATGGGGGAAGAGTGTGTCATTGACAGGTGAACACTCCGCTATACCGGTATCAGCTGATGAGATGCATATGAGCATGAGCATGATGGTGCATTCGCGTACATGAGTAAAATTATGCAAATTTACCTATTTGGAATATGACTTGTTATTCTGAGAATGAGTATGGCATTGAATAAATGGATGATGATGATAACCTTGATTATGCTTGATATACTGTTGTTTATGGCTTTATTTATGTATTTGCTGAGTCTTGGGCTTACTCTTGCTTTGTTGCTGATTTTAGGTGATCATTGATGGTGTCATTCATGGGAGGGAACAGATGTTGGGACCAGATTTCCGAATCCGAAGCCATTTGTGTATATCTACACTAGTCCCTAGATTAGTAACTAGTGTGCACAATTACATCATTGAACATCAATACATATCTTGCAAACGTCAAACTTTTGTATAATATTAAACAAAAGAGTAAGGATCTTATGGTCTAAGCTTACAATTACCACCCTTTCAGGCTAACCAACTCGAATAAATTACAGCGGAAGAAGATAACTCCAAGTGATGGCCCATCCATATGCTCATAGGCAATCAATGGGGGGCTCGCCAAGATGTTACCTAAATAATCTATCATACATCCATAAAGCGGAAGAATTTAAACATCATCTCATCTAATGGCAATAAGAGATCAAAATTAAATAGAACATTAGCAGGAATATAGTATGAAACCAAATAAGTATCAAAGGGATGATCAATGATCACAAGCCGTACTTAATCAACCACAGCATAGAAGTAGATATCAACCACATCTAACTTTATTTATTACAGTCCACCTCTTAATGAATGAAAGACATAACCAAGTTATATTATTGAAATTGGACTATGGTGAAGTGAATGATTAGTGCATGTCTACTCCCTCCCAAAAGAGCCATCATCAATGTTCACCTAAAATAAGCAAACAAAGCAAGAATGAGTCCAAGACTCAGCAAGTACAGTGAATAATTGGACATACAACAAATATGAACAAGACAACTTCTTTAAAGAATATGGACATAACACCGAATGAATATCTGAATAAATGGAATGAATGGATTGCATGAAATGAAAGGACTGCACTCCTGCTTATACCGGTATAGCTAGTGACACACCTGTCGGTGTTCACTTAAGCCCGTATTTAACAAAATACGGGGATCCAAATCCCGTATGAAGAACGTTTCATACAGGTGTCCAAATCTGCCCACATTGGAATGGTGGGTCTCACGTGCCCATATTGGAATTAATGGGTCTTTAAAATTCCACTCCCGCTGACGGAACATGAAAATGGATGCATGTAATGAACTTATGAATAGTGAATGACATCGTCCCTAAACATAGGAATTTCACATATGAAAGGAACGAAAATATTGAATCTTCTCACGTATCATATGAAAACACAATACGAACATCAAGCATCCAACATTCACAAATCATACAAATATCAATGTACTTGCCTTTCGCGTTGAGATGCGTTAGGAGGCAAAGACGATGCCGCTAACCTCGAAGCCTCACCTCCTACACCATTAAATTACTAAATAAGAACAACGACATCAAGACACTACTCGCAACACTCCTAACTCATACCCCAAAACCCCAACGTTTAATTATATACTTTACTCAAATTGAACTACAATCTAGCAAGAAGTCGTAATGGACAGCAGTATTAAAAGTGACATAACTTTTGCTCTAAAATTCGTAAAGATGTAAACTCAGGCTTGCTTGAAAGATAATGAAATTATCTACCACAACCTAGTTGGTGGAAATCCAAAATTCTGTATGTATCTATCTCCAACAGACTGATCAACACTTATGTCAGAACTACTCGATAAATTTGGGCAGCAGCACGAAAATAGACATAACTTCTAATTGGCTAAACCAAACTTAGTATTCTTTATCAATATAAAAAAGATAAGACCAAGGCCTACAATAACCTAGTTGCGTGAAAACCCTGAATTTGCTATTAACTTGATTATATTTTAAAAGACAACTTGACAGTTCACTCTCGTCAGGATTCTGAATAGTAGGGATGAAAACTATCATAACTTTTGATCCGTACATCGGAATTAAGTGATCTTTGCGCCCACTGAAAGCTAAGAACGAGACCCACATAACTCTAGGAGATGGAATCCTCTGATTCAGCCTCTAAGATCGCGAAAATAGTCGCACAACCTTCTAGACAGAACTGACTTTCTAACCGCAGCAATTCGATCCAATCAATTCTAAGCGATTTCACATCTACTACTAATCAAACAACGAAGATCGACATCCGTTACCCTTGCAGCACCCAGGAAGATGATGGATGAACCTTGAAGACGAAGATCTTCCTTCTTCTCACCTTCTCCTTCCCTCCTTTGGCCGAACCTCAATGTTGTCCACCTCCTCTATTCCTCGCGAAGGCCGGCAGCGGGAGCTCCATAGGCGAGATGAGGAGGCACCACAGCAGGGGCAGCCACCAGGGAGGGAGGGGCGGCACCAATGGAGGGTGAGGTGGGGCGGCACCAAGGAGGGGGGAAGGAGAGTGGCGGCCAAGGAGGGGGAGAGGGGAAAAGATAGGGGCGGCTAGGGTTTAAGGGGGGTGTGGGGCAGCTTGGGATGAGGGCCCATGGGCGCCTCCCCATCTTGGGCCTGCTGGCCGGCCACAAGGCATAGGAAGCCTAGGCCGGGGCCCAGTTCCTTAAACCCACCACAATTTCTGAATTTTTCACTTTTAACCTTCCCCCGACTAAAAAAATCTTTCTACTCGGAAAACAGGGTATTACAATTCCAATGTCCTTCATTGTAGCTACACACGTAGAAGTTGTAAACCTCCTCGGCTACTTGGAAGGCTTTTGAGATTTATTTTGAGTGTAGCATGTGAGTACATAAAGTACTCCGCAAGTCTTGGAAAAAATACAATATGCAAGGCTTAACAATGGGGCTTGTATGGTTCTTTTGCACAAAGCAATATTTTAAATTTTAACAGTTTTCATAAAGCAACATTTGACAAAAGTAGTTTCAATATTTAAACTAATTATATCACTAGTGGTGGTTCTAGCTACCAACCATTAGTATCAAGGCTCTAGCCACGAAGGTTCAAAGGATAGGGCTCTACCTGCCCAACTAGCTCTAGCTACCAAAATATCTTCTCGAGAGTCCCAACTGCTCCTGGATTTCGAAATTTTATTCTTTGAAAGCAAAACCAAAATCTACCATGTAAAAACACACCTTGCTTTCTCTTGACCATGGGCACAACTATTCAAATAGTTTTACACTCTACAGGTTGTACAGCTTGACCCACATGAGATAATCAACTTATAATGTCAACTATAACACACTTACTTGGGTGTGCGACTAAGCGATTATCACAAGCCCTTTACAATACCATGCCCTAACACCAACCCGCCCGATGAGCTTAACCCCAAGTCATGGATGTCATTTACCATCGACCTGGAGCTCATCGTTGTGGGGGATAACCTACCCGGACATGGATGTCTGTTACCATCACCCGGAGCAAGACCCGGGAGACATGGATGTCAACTACCATTGTCTGTACAATCCCAAAAAGGAACACCTAACAACTATAGCCTGCGGGCGCAATGCTATAATATGGTAAATTAGTTGGCCAGGTCCTCCCCATTCTAGACATGTGGTTGTACGGTAGTGCTCAGTTTCGATAGTCACAAGCGTTGGTCCTTAATATGACTTGGCTAGAACTTAACACAATACAAGTTCTCGTGCTCTAGTTACACCCACCTGAACTTACCATCCGCTCAAGTCTAAACAAATTTTCACTATTTTATTTTATTTTGAAAACCAACAACAATACCTATTGCCATACATTCTTAAACTAATTTGCATAAATGGTATTAATAATTCCCACCCATAGGATGATAACGATCGATGTAGCTTGTCTAAGCAGTTCTGTTGTTTTTATACTAATCCATCAATAATGTATTTCTATAATCTAATAATAATATATTCCTATAATCCAACAATGATATATTCCTATAATTCAACAAAGATATATTCCTATGATCTAATTAATTATACAAACTTTATGCATTCTACGTGATTCAACCAATTCACAAAAAATTGTCATCATGAATTGTTATGAAAATCCATCATTTTCTTCTTTTAATCACCACCTTTATTGGATCAATTTCACAAGACTAATTCTCCAACAATCACTTACTATAATCAATTTAATTCAACTAAAAATAGGTTTAAATCCAATCTCTCCTTTCCCAGATAATCAAATCAGTGCTTCATGTTTAGACACTTCCATGATATAATTGGTTCCATCAAGTTAAACTTTATATTTGTTCTCAACAATCTATATAATCCACAAAGATGTCCTTCAGTGTATTCATCTAATTCTGCAATATTGTATTCCCATTATCTGACAATAATGTAATCATTATTGAGGATTTTATGTACTAGGGTGACAATGATTCAAGGATAAAAACATCAAATGGAGGTATAATCAAATTATGATTAACTATCACTCCTAAGATTTGAACTTATCATTTTATGTAAATAGCAATGCATATTAACGGAATTTGGAAAACATAGGCAAAACATGATCAAAGGAGACTTGCCTTTGATGACGGTAGGATTCACTCCTTCTGATTGCTCCAAGTTTGCTTCAGAGTTCATTAGAAAATTAGTACCATTAGAGAGATTATGAATTTAGACGAATTTAGGAACAAGAATCAACTAATTTGGAGTTCATATGGAAGAGAACGGACTCTCAGAAGATTTGTGAAAAGAAAAATCCTAAAAATTGGAAGGGGAGGAATATTCCTTTCGGTTTTAAAAGGATTAAATCAAAAGGTTGACAAGTGGGACCCATTTGCTAGTGAGAGATGGATTAGAGAGAGTGAATGACATGTGGGACCATATTGTAAGTGAGAGATAAAGAAACAACAGAGTGCAGACAGAGGAAAATAGAGCAGGGCGCAGGTGGCACGGCGCACGGTGCCGATGGTGAGTGGCGGTGTGGGGTCGCTAGCCGATGGCCAAAATGGAACCTTGGCAGGGTTCCCAACCTTCAGGTGGTGGCGACGCGACTGGAGCGGCCGCTCGGGTGCGCACATGTAGCGTTGCCGGCGGTGCGACGATGCTCTGGGGATGAGGCGCACGCATGAGCGCTGCGTTGGCATGGGGAGTTCGCTAGGTGGGTTGGGGTGGCCCAAGGTGGCGGGGCGGCAGCGACGGTGAAGATGGCGGTGGCAGTGGCTTGATCCGGTGGCGATAAAACCGAATGGAGAGGGGAAAAGGTGGGGAATCTTCAGGAACACGTGATGACGCACAATGCTTGGCTCGGGGCTCACCGAACAAGAAGATTGGTTGACGGGGGAGTTTTGGCCGGGAAGAAGAAAATGACAAAATTCGGCGATGAACTGTAACCAAAAGTGAAATGAATTGAGGGGAATTGTTCATGAAGCTCAGGAACACGATGTGACGTGGTTAGAAATCCAAAAATCTCACTAAAGCGACGAAAGAACGGAACGAGGTGGCAACCGGTGCTCGGGAAGTCGACGAATTCAGCAGCGACAGATCTCTAGGGGCTATGGGAGTTAAAGGGTGCGAAGGGGGTGAAGGAGGTGATGAGGCTTCAATTTATGGGCTTGGATGGAGTTTGAACGGATGCGGCCGCGGGCGTGATTGACGGCGATGTTATTTCTCGGTTGAATTTGGAAACGGATGGAACGACCATGCGTTGATGGATTGCGGCAATAGCATGGCGTGATTACGACAGTGATGATGCAGGTAGTGTGGGCAAAATGCACGCACGATGTGGGTGGTGTGAGACCCCAGTTTATTTAACTTGTAATACTTAGTCCTCCTTTGGCTCTAGTATCACAACCAAAATACATCGTGCCTCGATGGACATGTGCTTCCCAGAATTGCAGCACACATACATCGTTACAAAAGCATGCATCAATTCTATACATCACATAATACCAAGTCTAGCAAAAGATATACAATATATAGAGTTATTACAAAAGAGCCGACCGACCAAATGACAACAAAGAAACGATAACAGTGGAAGCAAAAGTGCCATAAGATGGCTATAAACAAAAGACGACCGGTTAGCCATAACCCACAAAGCAACCGACTGGACCGCCAAGCTAGTCGCACCTGCCGCAGCACAACTCACAGAAGTAGGCCCCTTGGGGGTCCACTTCCTCCTCCGCACACAGCAAACAGTGTAGGTGAGTACAAGAATGTACTCGCAAGACTTACGAGTAACAAGCCTATACATAGCTACATGAAAGCTGTAACAAAGGAGATGGTTATATGGTTAATTGGACGCATAAAGCAATTTTCATTTGCAATAATGTAATAGATTGAAGGCAATTTGTCAAATCTGTTTTTAATCATTGAAATAACAGCGAGGTAACAATAAATAGCATAAGTAGCAACCTGGAGGTGACTAACCCAATAGCCACCACAACATAGCACGAATCCCTAATTCGTACCACCCATCAGGTTTTAATTTAAAGGTTGTAGTTTAACTCTTGCAAAACCTAACCAAGCGTGTCCATAACCTAGGACGAGGCTATTCGAATAGATTTAACCCTATAGGGGTGTACCAATGTACCCACACTTCATACCGCCTTTTTGCCACTAGATGAAGCATACTTCCAAAGGTATGCCGGCACGGCTAAGTCCTACGAGACGTTTCCAATATTGTGTATCAACTACGAGTCGCTCGTATGGATAGAAACCCATACACTTACATTGTAAAGCCGAAAAGACAACTACCCACTCGGGGTAAAGCTTTTCGGACAACTATAATGCTCCCAACACCATCCCTCCTGCGACCTCCTACGACTCATAGCTAACACACGCCAAAGTACTAAGTCAAGAGAGGTCCCATTTCCCTCTAGCGTGGTTAGCACGCAAAAATGCTTCGATAGTGTGACACAAGATGTTCGGTCCTTGTTGACTCGGGCACCAACCATTCACACCCAAAAGCACACCATCTTACCATTGTGCCCAAGTCCAAATCATTTTATTTTTATTTTTTTAGTTTTTGGCAATTAAACATAGCACAAAAGCCAAACCATAAAGTCATAATAAATTTATGTGATCAAGGTTATCGACTAAGTCGACAACCGCCCATTTCTACCGGTAGCTAAGCATGACTAAGCACATTACTCGTAAACTACTAAGTGATAAGGGCTCATCCAACGAACCCTAAATCACAACAAGATACTCCTAGGCTTAGTAGTAGAGGATAAATATTTACCTACAGATTATGCATCTAATAGGTCAACTAATCGACAATAGTTTAAAACAAGATAGCAATGCATACGTAGAATTTGCAAACAACATATTAGACTTTGTAAATAATAGGAACAACATGATCAAATGATGCTACATCTGCTTGCCTTGCTGGAGGTGCTCTTGCTGCAGAGGATTAGATTCAAGATCAACGATTTCTTCGGAACCTAACGCAAAAACGCGATAAAACCAATAAGAACGAAGAACACCGAAAGAAACTCAAAAGCCAAAGTCATCCAAATCCCATTAAATTTATACAGCAGCAAGGGCATGATTTTAAATGAAATTAGCAACAAGAATTAACTCATTTGGACTAAACATGAAAAAGTTATAGCCTAAACAAGTTTTCTCAGCCTGAAAAGTCATAATTAAATTAATTTCGGTTACTGTTCATGGCACAAATTTCTAGAAAGAACTAGAACTTGACATTTTTATGGTAGGTAGAACATGGTATTCTAAGAACAGCAAAACTGAGTTTACTCAATTTGGAGTGAAGATGAATTACTTATGATTTTCCTAAGTTGTAAACTAGAACATATCATTTTTTAGAGGTACATACATGAACAAAACCTATTCCATTTTAAAGTATACTAACAGAGGAATTTTACAAGCTTGAGTTTGCCCAGTTTGGAGTTATACAGAAAAAGTTATGCATTTTACAAGTTTCAATTGAATTTATGGAAAATCAATAAATGGTTGGAACAAATTAATACTGTTTACAAGGTTTTCTGGCATGGAAAAATGTCTAAATGCATTTTTATATTAAACTTTAGTTAAACATGAATTTAACACAGTTCGAATCAACTAAAAAGGAATTAAAATGAATTAGATATGACATTTCCAAGTTTAAAACAATTTTAAGTTTGCAAATAAAAGGTTTCGGGATTTACTGGTAATCAAACCAACAAGGAAAAACCTAGGCCGTTGATCTTGAATCCAACAGCCCAAATGCGGGGGCCGAACGGAACGCGCACCGCGCACAACGGGACCAACCGTTGGATTTAGATCCAACGGTTAACCGCGGGGTGGTCCTCGGAGGCCCGATCGTCCCAACCAACGTGGACCGCAGATCTAAAGATGAGCGGCCCACAGCAGGAGCTCCGGTCGGAGGTCCGATTGCTCGCGCCACCAGAGCCGTAGATCACGAGATGAACAACACAAAGAGGATCGGGACACTTAGAACTTCTAAACGCTGAGGAGGTCTGGCCCGTTAGATCAAGATCTAACGGTCCAGAGCTGAGGGGAGGTCCTACTGCTAAGGATCTAACGGAGGAGGTCCTGGATGGGCCAGATTTCTAAGGGGAGGTCCTGGACGGTCCAGATTTGCTCGAAGGAGGTCCTAGGTGATAGAGTCTAACGGAGGGGAGGTCCCGACGGCTAAGATCTCGCGGAAGAGGTCTTCAACGGTCAAGATCAACACGAGGAGGTCCGCAAAGACAAGGTCTTAACAGAGGGAGGTCTTAACAGCTCAGATCTCCAATAGGAGGTCCTGAACGGTCAAGATCTACCCGGGGGTGGTCCTAAAGGTTAAGATATGCAGCGGGGGAGGTCCTGAGGTTTTCTTTGCAAAAGATCAAGGGGTGGTCTTTTGCAAAGAGGACCCCAAGGGAGGTCCCGAGGGTGGTTTTTGCAAAAATGACCACGGGGTGGTCTTTTCGCGTGGAGATGATCCTAACGGCTAAGATTGAACCAGGGAGGTCCTAAGCGGCTAGGATCTATTCTGGGGGGAGGTCCTGGCGCTATGGTTTTTACAAAGAAGGATCCTACTGCTAAGAGCTAACCCGAGGTGGTCATCAATGGCTGAGATTAACCCAAGAGGTCCAGGGACTTGTCGCATTTCCGGCACAGTACAGAACTTCGCGATTTGCTCGCCGGCTTGCCGCCAGCGACCACGGCCACGACGGCACGAACCAAATGTACCAAAACATGCGCAATACTATTGCGAACCTATTGAGGGTACCCTCGACGGCGGAGCTAGCCTAAAACGCCAGCAAGCCGGAAATAACAAAAAGCTTCGCTATGACCTAATCTAACGGGTGCTCGAGCTCTAGGGGGCTATTGCAAACTTACCATGGCACAGAGGAGGTTCGAGGGAACTCGGAGAAGTCCTAGCGACGGAGACCGATGCCGGAGATGAGGAAGATAACGTGGACAAGAGCTCCTGAACAAAAAGAAGCATAACAGACGGTAAGGATAGCTTCGCGATGACCTAGAGGTGGTCCACGAGCAACCAATTGAGCTGAGAGGGCCCTTACCAGAGATGGGGATGAAAGGAGCACTTACGACGCAAGGATCCAAAACTTCAAATTAAGCCGTTTGAGAAACAACCAAGACTCAAGTTAGGGAATTAGCTCCAGACGACCAGGTGGTCTAAACGACATGAAAGAGAGTTGAAGAACCACTAGAGCACCAAAGCCACCACGGAGCTTCACGGCCAACAATGGCGGATTTGGATGCTTTCGGTGGTTTGAGCTCAACAAGAAAAGGGAAGCTGAGAGGTGCTGTAAAGGAACTCCAGGAGGGGTTTGGGGAGCTTTATAAAGCTGGAGCACTAGGGTTTGGCAAAAACGGAGGCCCAAAGGTGAGCTCGGTTCATGGCGCTGCCATGGACCAACAGAAATGATGGGGGCAAGTGAGGGGCATGACTTCGGCCGAAAGCACTAGCGCGCATTTAATGCCCAGCAGAGAGACGTTGACGAGGATAAGCTCGAAGCGACAGGGCGCAGCAGCTCCCTGCCAAGGTTCGCACGCGCGTACAGGCACACGAGGAAGAAGAAGAATAAAGGAGGTCGACGGGGTGGTCATGAGCCCTTAGATTAGAATCGGACGGCTTAGAGCTGCTCGAGAGCTCCAGAGGATTAGAGCACCAGGGGAGGTCGTGAGCATTGGATGGAAATCCAACGGCCCACACACGTGCGCTCAAGGCCGAGCCCGAGTGCGGCTCCGGAACTGGGTTCGACCGAGTCAAAAGACTTGGGCTCGGGTCCAACTTGAGCTCGAGTCTGACTCAAACCTAGGGTTTAGATTTTAGGGTTTTAAATTGAGCTGGACTTTGGGGATTTGTTTAAGGTAGCAAAACAACTCCAAAAATTCTGAAATTTTTACAGGAGCTTGCTAACTTAGATACTCACCTTGTGTTATATTTTTAGAGGTTTTTATGCAGTGCATTTTTCTCCAAAAATTATGTAAGGTGCTTGGCTAGGGTTTGACTGAAATTCAAACAGGTTTGACTGACCTCCAAATATATTCAAACAATTTCTAAAAATTATGAAATTTTTCAGAGGGGTCACTCACCATTCCTAGAACTTAGGAAAAATATTTTGAGAGAATGGTCACAAGATTTCATAAGAAAATTCTTGATGGACAAGGTTTAGGTCAAAATGACTTGTGACTTTGTATTTCCATAATTCCTTTGCAAGGATTTTTCGGATCATATGGGAAATACAAGATGTAAGAATTTTTTTTTTAATTTCTACATATTTTCTTACATTTGAAACACAAGTCTAAACTTGGGATGTTACAGGTGGAACACGTGCAGACGACGTGGGCTGGAGCACAACACGAGCAGGGGCGTGGCTAGGCACAAGCACGGCTTGGCATGAGCATGGCCATGATGTAGTCGGGATGTGGGTACAACGCGAAGGGCGCGGTCTGATGCGGCTCAGGCAAGAACAGAGCAAAGGCAAGGAAAAAGAAAAGAAAGAAAGAAAAAGAAATGGGCTTCGACCCAGGAGAGAATTCAAAAAAAAAATCAAATTACGATATTTGAATTTGGATTTGGAGACAAGATTTGAATTGATACGATAGAATTTGGATATGAATTTCAGATTTGGATTTAAATAAATGCAAAAACTCCAAAAGAAAATCCAACACTTTGAATTAGTTAACTTCGAATTATTATTATTTTACACGAGGGTGAATTGGGATGTTACAACATATCACGAGCGGCGCATGCAAATCAATTACACATGCAACTTTGATTTAGAATGTTTCCATATAAATATAGAGACTTTGGATATTTATCTTATTCATGGACTTATTACTGCTTAGTTAAATGGTTGAGACTTGTTGGTGACTGCTTTAGTCAATTGGTATTTAGTTATTGTTTATTTTGTGACCCGTGGATGAGTTTTATTCTTGATATGCTTGCTAGAATTTATTGTAATTTAACATTCAAATTGGTAGCTAGTGTAGTTTGGTGACATTTTGGGTTCAGTGTTGGGCCGGGGTGCTACAATTGATGCAAAAGCAATCAAAATCTTTAATCATGGTCTGAGATTTACAATGAGGACAATGTCATGAATATATAGGGGCTCCCCTCCCCTAGTGGCCGACCAAACCTCCTGTCCTCCCTCTCCACTTCAAACTAGGAATTCCTAGTCCGAATCAGACTAGGGAGGGGGAGAGTGTCCAAGTGGATTTCTGCCTAAAGAGGGGGAATACGACATTGACTAGGCCAAGTGGCCAATTACTTTATGCTAAGCTACTAAATTTCAAAATTAAAGGCCTAACTCTATTGCTCAAAAATTAAATTCCTAAACTAATTGAAATCAGCAACCATTTTGGATTGCATAATCCACATGCAATCCGGATTGCATAATCCGAATTGATTTCGGAGTCCCTCTTTCCTTTATTGGATTTTTGGCTGAATATGAGGGTTGTTTTCCCACTTGTCTCGTTCCTTCCTTGTTGCTTCCTTCTTTCTTTCTTTCGGCCCAAATAGGTTCCTTGCTTCTTCCTTTCTTGCTTCCTTCAATTTCAGCCAAAATAAGTGTGTTCACACATATATCCTTGATGTTGACATGTCTCCCAAAATCCAACACATGATTTGTTCTTCCATTTTCTTCCTTTTTGTTTCTTTGCTTGCTTCAATCTTGGCCGAATAGTGTTTTCTTTTTTTCAAGGTTTGGCTGAGGTACTTAAGTCTCGCTTCTCCTCTCTTGCGTTGATCCTCTCTTGATTTGCATCGCTCTTCCTTTTGGTCAAACCTAAGTACACACAAGGTATGTGCTATAGGAAGTATGCAATTCTCATGTAAATTAAAAGGAAATTCATTAAGGAGTAAATTTACTTATTGAGCAAGAAGTTTAGCTCTAGCCCGACTAATAGGGTCATTTGGTGCAATGGTGCTAGTAGAAAGGATAAGAGTTGCAATGTTGGTTGGGATATCCTCATCACTGTAAATATTGAGGTGTTCAGAACTAGGGCAACAAGCCAACAACAAGGTGGCCATATATGGGCTGTGTAGCTTGGGCCAACAACATTAGAGGATCCCGGAGATGGGCGTGGCTAGTCTAAAGGAGACCTCAACTATTAATAGAAGTACCATAAAAGTTGGCCCATAAGCTTGGAGATGTACGGATGCTGATATATTCAATAAATCCAATTCTTTTTTTATTGCGAGAAACAATACATCCAATTCTTAAACATTAGAAAATGTTGATTCCATATGGGCTTCTAAATAGTTCCTGAATTGTTTGTCCCATTTAGATATTTCTTTGGGTAGTTTTTGGAAGAGTATATTTCACAAAAAAAATCCACATCTTTGATCTAATTATCATCTGGTTCTTACACGTTTTAAGCTCATCACTCAAGTCCTACATATTTCATTTCGCCTGTACTAAACCTCCCTCTGTTATTTTGTTGTCCAAATCACCAACTTATTTGTTGACATGGGCGGCCAGTCTTCCTTGCTGTTGCCGAAGGTGGGTTATGTGGTTTCTTTACTTGCTTGGTCAGTTGTTTGGACCCCTTATATATTTATATTTGGTTGTTCGACAACAAGCTAATGGTTTTTCATTGTCGGCTTCTAATTGGGCTGTGATGTGCATATGGACACTACTAGCACTATAAGTATCAGTGTATTACCTGGAAGGAATTACTAAGTCTGATTAAACTATGCCAGGTAAACACTAAATTTATGTATCATACTAATTTCCATCAAATATCAGAGCTACCATTTTGTATATGGTATGTAGTATATGTGTTTGTACTCTGTAGGTGTATGAGAGAGAAAGCTCGAGGAATTGAGCATTCTTAAACAGTTAGGTTACACTAGCGCAATATAAAAAATTGTAATGTGTAAAACATGAACCATACGATTAGAAGATCGTGGTTTGTTATCATGGGATGCACAATGCAACAGAAGAAAAGTTAGAGAAGTTAGATACAATGAAACACGTCTATGTAGTCGATCTCATCAGTTGCTCATCATCCATAGCAACTGCTTGTAATTCCCATGAACCCTTCTTGTAAGGAAAGTAATCAAACATGGTGCATGTTCATTTTTTTTAAATAATACTATTTTAATAAAGAATTATAAAAATAAATACTCGCAAAAATTACAAAAATGGGCTACTATCGCCATTCCAAATAGCGAAATTGCCTTGTTGCCAGTAGAACAGCCCAGAGAGACTTAAGTCACCAATTGAACTCGCGACAGGAGCTAGATTTTTTTAAAAAATTATTTATATGTGGAGAATTCAGCTTCAAATTTTAGTAGATTTCACGAAGTTTTTTTGGTAATATCTTTAAGTGTCTGTGTAGTTTGGAATGCAAATTTGAAAAATATAACAAAATATGAAGTAGAGAATACAAGATTGGCAGCACAATTTGGAATGCGAGTTTGGCAGCACAATAACACAAACAGCCACCTTCGGAGCGAAATGACAAAAATATTTGGGTTTGGGGTTGCCACGTGCGCTGTTGTCCCGATTGTATTATTTGCAGAACCGAATCCTTTGGAAAATAGTACAAAATTTGAAATAGATGAAATATTTGGGAATAAAATTTGAAAAACTTCTTAATTTAATTATGAATTACATGGCGTGCAGCGTTTGGTTACATGCATTAGAAACGATTGCATGCTTGAATCAACAATCTAGAAAACACCTACGATACATGTGCACCTTTTTGGGAAAAAAAGTGGATTGGAATGAAGTTAATTAGTTTTGACGGTCCATCGCTCCCTTCCCCTTATCTCGGGACTGCTTGTGGCAGCTGCTAGTCCCGAAGTTAGCCATGTTCTGCGAGACAGCCTGGACGATTGAATGATGTTAGGATAATAGAATGTAAGAACAAATCAATAATCAGGATGCAAATTGAATATAACTTACCTCTTCGATATGGAGTGTGCCTGGGCGACTGGTAGGGGTGAAAACGGATCGGATAGTTTTTGATCGATTCGGACGTAAACGGATTCGTATTGTCTTGGATCGGATAATTCTTGGATTAGAAACGAATAGGGATTTTTTTGTCAGAAATAAATACAAATACGATAGCCCTGGTATCCGTCGAATATGGATATGAATACGGATTATCCGGATGATATGACAGCTGGATATCCGGAATACCAACCCAACATGCAACCTTGCGGATGTTCATTCTCCCTCACACGAACTCCGATTCTGTCGATTCTTATTTCTAAATTCATCTAAATTCATCTAAATTCAGTATATTTCTTTTGGTTCTAATTTTATAATTTTTGGATTGTATTTGGAATTATTGTATTTATTTGGCTCTTTTCGCGTGTATCGATTTCGGTGTTTAAAAAGAATTCTTGGACCCGTCTACCGAAGCAACTCAAACCTTCAACGAACGTAAGTCGTAGACCTTTGATGATGCTGTACCCATTTTATAAAAATTATATTATTTTATATCAACATGCATTGATAATTCTATAATAACTGCTTTCGAAAATAGTTAAAGTTATATTCGATATTATGCCACCTTGAATAATTGCTATTGACATGTCTCCTTGACACCATAGGTTGGTTAATTTTAGTTGGACATATTTTATTTCCAACATGGGTATCGTATTATGCTTAGCCATTTATGAATGTTTGCATCAAATAAACTAGTTATATATTTTCCTTAATTTTTGGCATACAAGTTAGGGGTTTTCATGTTCCAAAAAATATTCATGACCGTATTTGTTTCGATTCGTATTCGCTCCATATTCATATTTGATATTTATTCGTATCCCGGGTATTCGTATTCGTATTCGAGAAAAAAAATAAAAACAAATATGGCAGAGCCATTATCCGTCCGTATCCGATCCATTTTCACCCTTAGCGATGGGGATCTCTAGGATGGCTATCGGTCTCACTAGCAAGAGCCTTCCCCTTGTCCATCGCGCGCCTAGCCCAGTCATACTCAACTTCTTGTTCAGGAGTCCTCCACCACCACCTTGCTTTCCTGGGCTCCTCTGGTGCCTTTTCAATAGGGTCGGGTACGTAAGATTTCCAACGTTCGAAGGTCTCGGGTTGCTTCGCTTAGTTCTGCTCGATGAACGCCCTATCTTACATGTCCTGTCTGTCTGCCATGTCGAAGAGTCATCATTTTGGTCTGAAAGGGTAGCGTGGCAGACTGTGGTCATTTCTGTCTAAAAATGTAGCGTTGTAGGGTGTTGTCATTTCAGTTTGCAAAAGGTAGCAGTGTGTGGTGTGATAGGGTGCGGTCTTTTCGGTCTAAAAAATTGGCGTGGAATAGTATGGTCATTTTGGTCCGAAAAGATAGTGTCGCAGTATGTTATTATTTCAGTCTGGAAAAGGTGGCAGTGTTTGGCGTGACAGGGTACAATTTTTCAATCTGAAAAGATGGCGTGGCAGAGTGTGGTCATTTTGGTAGAGGTCGACATGGCGGATGTTGAGATCGCGACCACAAGAATGGTTTGTCTTGTTAAAATATATTATGCTGAATGTTTTGTAATATCATTGTGATTTGTCAGCAAACATGTGATGACGTTGTGCTAAAATATGTTGTGCTAATATTATTTCTTATTACTTTCTGTTTTTGTGTCGTGCATTGAATTTTTAATGTGTAACTTGTGTTTTTCGTTACTTCAGTTTTATTTTGAAAAAGAAAATTTCCTGATCATGTCGCCAATCCAAATGACGACAGCTTCTTGTCGCTAATTGAATTAGAGACAAGAGCCTCTGTCGCCATTTGGAATGGTAGCAGTACTGTTCTACTGACGATAGGGCTCCTGTGGCCATTCTAAATGGTGACACAGCAATTTCGCCATTTGTAATAGCGATAGTAGCTCTTTTTTATTTTTTCTGACTATTTATTTTTGTAATTCCTTATTGAAATAATATTATTTTTTAAAAAACAAAATCATATATAGGGCAGGACTCACATCTCAATGGTTGGTGAGCCTCGTTTGATTAGGACGAAAAGTTCACTAGTAGGATCCAGATTTTTCCTGTTGGCCAAAAGGCGTCACGAAAGTAATCCCTGACGGTGTCCTTTAAAAAAACCCTGATGGTGTCCCATCAGGCATTCTTGGTAGTGTTTGAGGTTCGAACAAAAGGGGATCATGGGAAAGCTGATTTCCAAAATAATCCAGTGCTAATAATTATTTACCAACGGAGGCAATTTTCAACAAGAAATCCAAACTGAAACCAATTAACAAATGCCTTTTGATCTAAATCTATATTTTGTACATAAAACTTGATAAATACTCATAGTTCTTGTCAACTGCCAGATACAAAGGGAACTTGATACACATAAACAAATCATGAGAAATGGTTCACGTACGATGGTCAAAGTTACGATAGACGCATACGATGCCACGTGGTCTCTATTGAATCACTCTCGTCCCCCCACCCCCCTCCCTCTTCCCTTCAGCCCGACCAACGGACCAACCCGGCGACTTCCGCCTCTCAGCTCTACCGGGTCAGCATCTAGCCGTCGCCCATCTTGCCTTGGCACGCCACCACCTTTGTTACGTACCCAATCAAATGAACACCGATGAACACAGGGGACAAGAACAAATGATCCAATATCAACACAGGATACAAGTAGTTTGATACAACTTGGGGAAATTAGAAGCTAGACTAGGAGAAGCAATCGGGAAACTGGGAATTTAGAGGAATGGATTTGGGGAAGAAGAGCAGTAGGGAAGAAGAATAGTGGGGAAGAAGGAAGCCGGCGTTGCCTTGATGTTCTTCGATGCCTCTTCTGCTGCCAATGATGAGGTTATATGCTGCACTCCCTTGCCGATTGCTTGGGCTGCCCATTCGGTACATGTTACTAAGCCCATTTGCCCAATGACCCACTTGAGGTCAGGACAAGGAGGTGAGACCATGACAACGCGCATGTGTGTACCCATTCCTGAAATATACACTTAGGCCCACGGCCCATGATGCAGGCCGGTTCATGACATTCTCCCCTCCTTGAGATTCGGCTTGCCCCCAAGCCACGGTAAGGAATGCCTTGCGAAAGAACTCAACCTATTGACAACCTGTCACCATAACCTAAATCTTCTTCCATAGGCACAGCTTCCACTGGATCATTTTCCATTAGGACTTCATGTGTGTCACTGTTGTGAGTAAGCTGAGCCCCTATAGGAACATCTATCATTTCCTATTTTCCCACATATGTTAGACAAGAGTTTCAGAGTCACTTTTAACTACATCCCTAGAGGAAAATGATGTGTCTTTGTTAGTATCATCAACCAAAACATTTTGAGTGCAACCAATCTTGACAGAAACTTTGGTTTTACTAGCACTCACTGTGTCTTTATTACCGGTTGGTTGTATAATATCATCAGCCAGGGTTGCATTGCTTCTTTCAGACCACACTGAGACATCAACAGATTCTTGAGGAAGCACTTTGTTATTCAAAGCATCAGTCATCATATCAGATGACATATTGTTCTGAACATTAGACATTAAACACAAAGATACCACTGGAACCCCCTCCTGAGATCCCAAAATTTCAACTAGAGTACCAGGCAATGTGGATGCAGATGATGGAGAGTTTACAGCAGTTGTATCAGGTGGATAAGGCTTCGAACGAGAATTCTCACCACCAGTTGAACTTAGTGATGAATTGGTACAAGGAGCAATGCCCTCAGCTCCCCCGTTTTGTTTGTCCACAATGATATTACCAGATGGTGAAATTGTGTTGTGATGATCCTTACTCGCCAGGCTGCTAATAAAACTAGAGAAATTCCCAGGTTCAGAATGATGAGTACCGGGGGGGATGCACACTTCCTCCTTTAAGCTATCAACCCAATCCGATGGAGTGGAATTAAGATCAACAAAAAGATCACGTCCCTCATCTGCAATCACAAAGAATTGAAAAGAAGAAGCTGCATTTCCTGGGGTTTTATCAGATGAGCCACTACCTTTGTTCATGACATTTTCACCAAGTCTTGCATTAGGAGTAGGGTAACTTGCTACCAGAGAAATTCTATCATTTACATTAGCAGTAGAATCATGGTTTTCGACTACAAGTTCTTGAGTTGTTGACTTCTTTGCAATACCATCAGCATTTTGAGACTGTATATTTTGAGCAATCACTGGAGGAAAACTCATTCTGGTGCCAGAGTCACTTAATGTAACATGTGTATGGCTCCCCTTGTAGTGTTTTGGGTCTACACCACCGAAGACAAGCTCACCTCCAGTGGATGCATCAGGGTCACGGTTAAGCCAAAATGAGAAGACATCCTTCGCAATCAGTTTCTGCTCTTTCCTATTCTACCAAATTGGAGGGGCTCCTCCTACAGAGATCTCGGGAAATCCAAGGCCAAGTATACCATCGACTGCTTCCATACGTCCTCCTTTCACCCTCATCACATTATAATCAAATATTTTCTGAAGCGTGCATTTTATCCTATCCTCATCAAATAGAGGCGGCAAGCCTGATGATGCAATGTACCATTGTCCAGCCAGCTGATCTGCCAGGATGGAGCGGCTACTATAACTTGTTCCACTGTCATAGTTGAAATGTGATTCGTTCCATAACTTGGCTTCAAATACAGATTTAGCTTTTGCAAATTTCGCCATGAACCTCTCAGCATAGTCATCATGTCCAAGGCTGCGGGGTAGTGCCGTTGCGGCTTGAAGGGCAGCAAGCCAAAGGCAACCACAATAGGCACTTGCTCCTCGAACTGTCCAAGCATCATAAGTTTGATCAGGAAATCCATCATTCTGAATCATACCATCACCATCACGATCAAACTGTTACATGTATTAGCAGTACAAACTGCAGGCCAGACATCCTTACCAAATGACATGCCCCCTGTTGCAGCAAAATCCCTGTAAACCTGCAGCACGAACTTGGGATTGAGATCTTTCCATCTACTTGTGTCATGCATATTGTAGGCATTCAATTCATGCCAAGGATTATGTGCTCCAAGGTCTTTACAAGTGCCCCAGGTACCATCAGTAAGAAATCTGACTCTACTTCTTTCTTCACGCAAAACTTCTCTAGCAAAATCACGTTGAATGCTCAGCTCAATCTTAGGAAACAAATCCAAAAGAGCAAACGAGGCATAGAAGTGTACATTGTAAGTGCACCACATGAAATACTCTACTCCTTCCAGGTACAAAAACTTCCCAACATTTTCTTTGTCATCAAGCCTTTGGCCAAGCCTAGTTGTGCTGTCTCCAATTAGTTGCATCATTTCATTTTCTGTTATGCCTGCTCAAGTGAAGGTTGTTCCCCTGGACTTGAATAGTACCCCCTTGACAAACTCTGGCAAAACAATCACATATCTGACAGGTGGTGGCCTTGGGGGCTTCAATTGCACCCTGCCTCATTCACACTTGAACGACGGCCATGATGTTGGTCGTGGATCGACTCGGGTACTTATACTTGGGATTCGAGAAGGAGGTGGCCAGGGATTCCTCCCAACCCACTTTGTCGCGGGTGGCCACAGGACAATCGTAGTCGTCTTGGGTATTTCCTCGAACACCAGCTGAGCACCACATGAGGTGAGGCCAATTCTGAAGAATGTCTGCTGCTGCCCCACAGACTGCTCAGGCCTTGTAGAGGATTCGACGGAGATGGAATTGACAAGGGCGATGTCGAGCAAAGCGGCGATCGAGGAGAACTTGGGGTCACGTCCGGCATGAATGTGGGCGTCTGCGGCGGTGTCTTCGCGAACACATCATTGAGCACTGGCGGGCATTAGGTTATTCACTTTCCGGTGGCGAATGATTTCGACGAGGCGGCGTACGAGTTTTGGCGTGCCGGATGGCGGTGGTCACGCCCCTCGAGCAAGGACACCACCGTGACCTTGGCGCAGCCGGCGTTGGGGTCAGGGCTCGACGTCGTGCACCTGCTAGGTGACTCGGGGGCGAGGGCAGCATCTGATACCGGTGCAGTTGCCGCAACCGCGTGGTCCACTACGACGACCAAGGTGGGTGTCGGTGCGGTTACAGACGGTGGCAAGGTGCGATCGGGTACTCTTCGTGGCTGGACGATGGCCTTCAAGCCGATGTAACACCCACTCGGCGTGAGCCTAGAATGCTACTAAAGAAGCATTAAACAAAACTAAACTAGGACAATTTACTAAATTTTTGGCAGAACCTCCTTTGTATAGCTAGCCATACAGATGGTTCCAACAGATATAAGAGAATCATAACTCAATATTCCCTCATCCAAAATCTTCACTAAGCATTAGAATCATGATAAATAATTAGAACATAATCAAAGATATCTAAAGTATGCTAATAATCATTATTACAAAACTCATTGCATGAAAACTATCCATAATCGAAACTTAAGCAGTTTGCTTATTTATTAAGTGACATCCAGAATTTAATCAACTATTAATGATGTGTGGCAATGCGTGGATCCAATTCAGGTCTACCCCCTCCCATGCATGACGTTCTTGCAACGGTACCTAAAACACAACAAAAACAAGGGTGAGTTCAAGAACTCAGTAAGTACCACAAAAAGAAACACTAATTCACAATTACAACATCAACATCCAATTCTAAATTTTTCCCGGAAGCCATATCTCATGATGTATGAATGCAGGCGTGCAATGCATCTTTTCTCTTTTTCACTCTTTTGCGCATTACACCACTAATGCGGGGTATGCAACCGTCGCTGCGTACCCATGCTTGTGCTCACAAGGTCATGGACCAATTGCCCAATACTCTGCAAGTAAAGGGGACCTTAAGCCCACACTCTACAAGTCTGGGGACCATAAGCCCATTGTTTACATGATGGAGACCTCTCTTCAATGCCCACATTCCACGAATGTAGGGACCTCAACGTGCATTCACGATCACCACGTGACCGGTTCTTATGTATGCTCTCACGATTGCACATGAACAATTACAGTTTGCAATAAGCATGAACAACATCAGCACTGTACATGAATAGCATCCATCCATATCATAAGCATCCATCATCTTTAACCATCATATCACACTATCAATCAACCACAACTAATATATGCCAAATACTAGCATGTATCATAAAAATTCATCATTTTTAACCATCGTATCACATTATCAATCAACCATAGCTAATGTATACCAAATACTAGCATGTATCATAAACATTCATCGTCTTTAACCATCATATCACATTATCAATCAACCACAGCTAATATGTACCAAATACTAGCATGTATCATAAACATTCATCGTCTTTAACCATCATATCACATTATCAATCAACCACAGCTAATGTATACCAATTATTAGCAAGCACTGTAAAACCGTCCATAAATACTCTACCAGATAGGGTACTTGTCTCAACTGCGTGAGAACGGAGGATGAGAAGAAGGTGCTGCCTCGGGACCAGTCCCCACCTAAATTCAATTAAAAGCATACTAAGACAATAGTAATGGACCAAGCAAACTATATAAGCAAACCCGAACTAGCAATAACTTGTAACGCGATCCCAACTCCAATTTCCTATATACTGATCTGTCCCCTCTGGAAGCAGTCGTGTTCTAAAATTCGTATCTTTTAGCACAGGAGTCCAAATGAGGTTTTCTTGGACTTCATTGAAAGGTTATCAAATTACCCAACTAAACCTAGTTGGTGGGCCTTCCTGATTCGGCCATCTAATACCCCTTTCATGCCAATTAACAGAACGTCGATTTCACATCAGGTTCTCTGGACAGAAAATTCAAACCATCATAACGTTCATAATAATGATCCAAATTTTGCGTTCTTTATCTTCCCTGAAAGCTAAGACAATTATATACATGTTTCATTATAGTGAGACCTCCCAGAAACTCTTCTAGCTATCAGTTTAGGTCCGATTACTAAAATCTGACAGAATCATAGCAGATTTGCGGAACAGCAGCGCTACGAAATTTATAACTTTTGATCCGCTCGTCCAAACGATGCGATCTTGTACTCTACAAGAAGGTATCGACGTTGCCTACAACTTTTTAGGAGGCGTCCAGGACATATTATTCATTTAACCTTATCAAAAACGTCAGCCAATCCTGTCTGCCCTAAACAGATCTAATACCGATATTGCCTAATTATCCAATTGCACAACTAATCGGAGGAGAATTGGGATTAACCTTGAAGAACCTACTGTTGAACGCGATGAGTACCACCCCAGGCCACAATCTCTCCCTTCCCCTTTCCTCTCCTTCTCCTTCTTCTTCTTGACCAATCTGTCTCCCGGGCGAACCTCCTTCTTCCTCCTCGACACCGGCAGTGGAGAACACCTTCTTGGCCAGCGGCGAGGGGCTTCAATGGAGGAGGAGGTGCTTATGGACATGGGGAGGTGCAGGGGGAATGAGGGGGGTGGGGGCGGCCAAGGGGGAGAGGGAGGGGTGCGGCCAAGAGGGGGAGAGGAGGGGCAACTAGGGTTTTGGGGGTGGGGCGTCTCCCCCCTTATTTGGCAGGCCACTACATGGCCTAATGGGCCAAGGCCTAGGCCCAAGTTGCCCAAATCTCTGCAAATCCTCCGTTACTGTTTAATTAAGTATTTTCTATTTGATCCTTCTCTTGTATCAATTTCTAAATAGTCTTTTTCTTCGAATATTTGGCTTTCTCTCAAATTCTACTCTGGAGTATTACACCGACCGCGAGCTCATTCATACGCACGGCCAAATCTTCCATCTCCATTGTCTGCTTCTTCACCTCGGAGATCAATTTGTTCAACATCGACTTGCACCGCGCTTCACTCTCCTTCTTAGTGTCGGTCATGGCCACCTCTGAGCACAAAGCCATCAGGATCGAATGCTCTGATACCAATTGTTACGTACCCAATCGAATGAACACCGATGAACACAGGGGACAAGACCAGATGATCCAATATCAACACAGGATACAAGTAGTTTGATACAACTTGGGAAAATTAGAAGCTAGACTAGGAGAAGCAATCGGGAGACTGGGAATTTAGAGGAATGGATTTGGGGAAGAAGAGCAGTGGGGAAAAAGAACAGTGGGGAAGAAGGAAACCAGCGTTGCCTTGATGTTCTTCGATGCCTCTTCTGCTGCCAACGATGAGGTTATATGCTGCACTTCCTTGCCGATTGCTTGGACTACCCATTCGGTACATGTTACTAAGCCCATTTGCCCAATGACCCACTTGAGGTCAGGACAAGGAGGTGAGACCATGACAACATGCATGTATGTACCCATTCCTGAAATATACACTTAGGCCCACGGCCCATGATGCAGGCCGGTTCATGACAACCTCATACAGCACCGCGCCTGCACCGTACGGTTCCCAAGCTGGGCCGCCGCCACCGCACTCGAAGTCGCCATCGCACACCTGGCCATGCGTCTTGCCGTCGTGCAACCGCCAGCCCGCCCCTTAGCCTATAGCACCAAAGTCTCATAGCCTTATGCCGCCATCGCCGTGATGCTCCTCCATCGGCCACCACAATGCCGCCGCGCGCTCGACCACGCGACGCTCCTCCACTGCCTTGCTGCGCTTTGGGCCACCGCACCGCGCTATTGCCCCGTCTCACTCAGCCATGGACTTGGTGGGAAGAAGAGGAGAGAGGAGCGATATTGTATTGTCTACTTTGCTCACGTGTCTTGCTGCATCGTAGACCAAGCGTACAAGCGAATATCGTATGTATAGCACCGCTAACAAATCATATGCCATGGATGTCTTATCTGAGAGATAGACTGATCAGTGGGGAAAATCTACACGCATGCAGCTACATACTTGTAGGCCATAGCAGGGTTGTAGTCCCTTGTAGCCACTAAACGTTAAAGCAAGGATGAGGCAGGTGATGCAATGCAAGGTAGCAACACTGGAAAATTTTGTTTAACACTAAGAGATATCAGATCTGCGATTTTTTAAAATAATATTTTCTTAAAAGATAATTACAAAAATAAATAGTCGTTCCAAAAAATTACAAAAATATGTCTCTGTCGCTAGTTCAACTGGTGACAGGGACCCTGTTGAGCCCTGTCACTGGTCCAACTAGCTATCGCCAGTTAAAACGGTGACAGAAGTTGAACAGTGTTACTGTCGCCACTTGAACTGGCGATAGGTTCCTGTCGCCGATTCAAGCGGCGACGATTAACCGCTATAAAAACCCCGAAAAATCAGTGTATAATTCGTTTTAATTCCAAAAAAACAAGAGAGTGAAGGGTAGAGAGAAGAAAGGTAGCGAAGCTCTGTCAGTTTGTCGCGGAGGAGAGATTGTCGGAGCACCGAATCCGATCAGTCATCTTTTAGGTACATTTTTTTTGAAACATTGTACATTATATCAAAACCTTGTTTGTTAACAAACAGAAATAGCGACATAGGATTGAGTAGGTTAGATAAACGTAGTCAAATTACGTAGTACATATTTTAAGTTGTGTAGCGGTAGTCGGGCGCAATGGCGGAATCGAATAATTCCACTTTATTAAGCTCTCCCATATGTGCGAGGTAATTATATTATTAATGCATGAATTATCTTGTAAACTAGAAAAATTGCATGACACATTTTGAAATTATGAAGAAAATGTGGAGTAGCTGAGTAAGTCGGAAGAGCAATGAGAATAGTTACAAAAATAGTCAAATTATGTAGTTAAATCGTCCACATATTATGAATGTTGCAGCACTGGAACGATTTAGGATCAATCTGCAGAAATATGGAGACACCTATTATAAATCTGTTGAAAATGTATGGAGTAGCTAAGTAGAGTAATTATTTACCTTCCCATTTGTGTGCGGTTATTATTTTGTTAGTGTGCGATAATTATTTTGTTAGTCTTAGAAAATACAATTTGAACTAAGAGCCCCTTTCTGTTGCATCCACTCTCACTATAAATACAACGCTACTCGACCAACAACTCTACACCAACACCACTACCTACAAAACATGGACAATGAGAAGGAATGGGAGAAAATTCGTAAGCTTTTGAAGGGTGGTGTCTCCCATGAGACCGCCGCTAGCCATCATGCGGCTAGTCAACAACCTTTCACACATCAAACGTTTTCGGAGCTCGTAGATCTGAGGAGGCTGTCTTGCAGTACGCCCAATGATTCTGGGTTGAGTCGTGGCCCCCCTCCTATGCTCGCTGAACGTCCTCCAGAAGGGCCCCCGACAGGGTGGCGCCACCTGTCTTGGTGTCGGGATACGCAAGTGCGTCAAATTAATCGGCGAGTGGACCATTGGGCGGTGCTATTGATGCGCCTAAACCGCGGTGTGGACTACCACGGCGGTGGTTTGACACGCGAGCCACGAGCAGCGATAATGAAATCACGATTCGATGTACACTCTTTTTTCTTCTGTTACGCCGTAACCAAGTCTCTCTTCCCACCGCAGTCTTTGTCGCGCTTATGCGACTTCAGCTAGTGGATCGACGACAAGATCCACCTCTACGACATGTGGTGGTTGCTGACACGGAAGAGCTGGGTCAGGGAGGACATCGAGACCCGTAAAAGGCGCCTCGAAGAGTTGCAGGCTGAGGAGGCCGAGCAGGGCGGGCGAGACAGGCTGCGCGAGGAGCAGGAGCGCGAGCATGCCAAGCGACGGGAGGCCTAGAGAGAGTGGAAGAGGGCCATTGCGGTGAGAGCTAAGGCGTAAGGCGATGAGTACAACTCCGAGCTAGGCCGCAAGGGCAAATGGCCACGTTTCACGCAGTAGTTCTACGCTCTTCATCCACATATCCCATGCATTTTCTATTTCCCTAAAGGCATGCCTGTACCATCCTCGGATCGTTAGCCTGCATGCCATGTAACCCCCTTGTCTGATCAAATGTCGTGTTGTTATCATTGCGTTATTTCCCCAAAGTTCTCCAAAGGACTAGTGTTGCCGCTATTTCTAGCTCATTCGTACATTCTGATCCTACACGCCGTCAAAATCACTATTGGCCATCTCATCGGCCAAACATCGTGTATGAATTCCCGAACGGATTGTAATATCACTTACCTTCATACTTACGAATCATTGATACCTCAATCGTCCTCAAAAAATTCTTAAAAAATTCACCGCACTAGAACAACATACGACGATCACAAAATCCTATTATCGGTTTAACATATTTCGTACCGTTGAAATTCTACAAAATCACAAACAAAGCAACCTATTTAGGGTTTGAGCTTCTGTAAGCTAGTTGAAATGGCGACGAGAATCTATCGCGAATTAAGCGGCGACAGATAGCTCGATGGCGATATGATGGTAGCGAGGTCCACGTCGCTGTTCAATTGGCGATAGGTTCTTGTGAACTGGCGATAGGGACATATTTTTGTAATTTTTGGAATGATTATTTATTTTGTAATTATTTTTAAAAATATTATTTTAAAAAATTCTCAGATCTGCCACCACCCTCTCTTGTCTCGCACCACAACCATGGAAGGGTATATGTGCAGTCGCGAATGGAGAGTTACGGAGTGGTTGTGGGACGATAGTGTAAATATAGGATTAGGATCATCTGCATTGAAGCTATCAATACGGAGAATCTATAGTGTATGAGCATTAGAATCGATCTCCATCGTTCGATCGAAAATCGATGGTTTAAATCAATTGCTACAGATGTTTTGATAATTTCTTTGGGCATTTTTAGAACAGTGAAATTTGTACGGTAGCGATTCTTTTGCATAAGTTCTAGCATATAGTGTGTCATCTGCGGCATGGCGAAGCACACACTTCATTAATTACTCACAAAACTATTTCCCATGTAGGAATTCCTACTATTCGAATAGGAAGAAATGGCTAAGAGTCTCATATGAATGTTAGAAACATAACATTTTATGACTATCTCATTATATATTATTACGGATGGACTTGGTCAGCAAAACCACGAATAAATTGATTTGCACGAGTTTCTCATAAACATTTCAACACATATACGCACTAACACAAATTGTTTAGTCATCCTCTATTACGCATGGCTAGTAGTACTTCAGCCACTTCCATATCCAGTCCATCCAAGGTTGGTTCTCGGCGTGGAGGAGGGTCATCTTGGATAGGCTCAACGATACTCAAGTTGTCATTCACTCTTTCCATATCCAATCCATCCATGGTTGGGTCTACTTGTTCAGGAGATGCTGGTTGCATATCCAACCCATGTGTGGTTTGTTGCGCATGTTGAGAGACTTGCTGGATATCCAATCCATTCGTGGCTGCTTCTGTCCATTGAGGAGACACCGGTCCATCCATGGTTGGTTCTTGGTGTGGTGGAGGAACAACTTGGATAGGTTGAACAATACTCAAGTTATCATTCATTAGTTCCATTTCTAATCCATCCATGGTTGATTCTTGGTGTGAAGGAGGAGCAACTTGAATAGGCTGAACAATACTCAAGTTAGCATTCACTAGTTCCATTTCTAATCCCTCCATGGTTGGGTCTAGTTGTTCAGGAGAGACTGGATGGATATCCAACCCATGCTTGGTTTCTTGCGCATGTTGAGAGACTTTCTGGATATCCAATCCATTTGTGGCTGCTTCGGGCCATTGAGGAGACACTTGTTCGATTGGCTGGCCAACACTTGTAGACATCACGGTCATCAATTTTACTCTATATGTAGCTAACTCCATCTTATATCTTGCGCTGTCCTTGGCACCCTTGTCTTGGTACACCTGAAATGTAGAAGAACAATTGAAAGCATGGTCGTAGAAGGTAGTTGCTACATGCAGAAAAAATTATCTAAATCAAACTAGTTCTACTACTGAAAAAACGAAAATTTTCTTACAGATTTCTCTTCTGCAGAGAGGTTGCGCCATAGGTGTGCAATCTTCTGAATAGCAGTACCATTCCACCCGGGATATGTTGGCTTTATGATTTTGTACTTTTCTTGAATGAAAAAATTATATCCATGCATGGGACGTCTAGGAAAACATGGAACAGAGGTGGGCACAATGGCTGTTGTAGTACTTCCATTGCCTGCAATGGATGGCCACTCTGCAGCGGTGACTGAAGCAGCGGAGCTAGAGGGCAGCATTTGCAGCGCAACAGTGCCATCCCCACCTGATAAGTACATAACTGTCAGATACATCTGTATGTTCTTAAGTTTATTTGTGGCATAATGGACAATTATATAGGAGCTATCAGTTATCATTTTGTTATAGAATCAAAAGTAGTACTAATCTTACAGGAGAAAAATGATTAATAATGCCATACCTTATAGTGGGTAGAATCAGAACAGTTCAAGATAGTTAAAGATAATTAAAGCAAACATTTTTTATGCTGGGATGTAAGATATTATTAACCTGCACTAGAGGCATGACCCCTTTTTCTCTTCTGAGGTGCCTGAACTTTGACTTCCTGTTTTCGGGGGACAACTTCTCTTGGGCCTGTAACGAGATAATTGTCATACCACAGGGAACATGGCAAACGGAAGTTAGCATGCATATTTTTCCACAACCAGTTAGCAAGAAATTGTGTAGATTAATTGTTTGTACCTGTTTCTTGTTGATACCAGCCATCCTGTTCAAGGAAATACATGTTCTCGAAGTGTCCTAACAAAGACAGGTAGTGCTTCCACACACTGTGGGATGCATAGGTCGTCTTGGAAGGGAACCCAAAAGATTTGATGATTTCTTTCCAAATTTGGCGGCTTTTCTTCACCTGTTTGAGAAAAAAAGATGTAGTGATTTAGCAGCCATTACAACTTTGGGTATTATTAAATCAAACAAGAAAATGAACAACTTTGGGTACTATTAAATCATGGGCATGCAAAAGATGCAGATTTAAGTATTTTGCCTTTTATCGTGGGCATGCATAAGAAATTCAAAGCTCTAAACAAGAAAATTGAAATGGTTTTGCTTCCATTGCAATTATATTATAGTAAGTGTATGCATACTTTACACATTGTATAAATGAGACATGTTATATAGCCATTACAGCAGTGACGTACGACGATTAGCTGTTATAGGATCTATGCAGGGAAATTGGCTGTTTGGATGGATTAAGTTTCTGATGCCCTGGTAAAGGAGAAAAGGAAGCAGATAGAACAAACTACAAATCTTGACTGTTTAACCTTTGTATCCAACAGATAGAAAAGGTTTCATGTACAATGATGGAGGATAAATCATAGTTCAGCAGAATCCGAAAGAAAATTTTATATATTGTTAGCTTTTGTCAAGCTCAGAACGAAAATTGCAAGTAAAATGAAATAAAATATGGTTCTCGTGTAGAAATATTACAAGCCTAATTAAAAGATGTATAACTATTTTTGGTATATTAGATTAAACCCTTTAGACACAAAGTAAACTAACAGTTAAGATAGACAAAGTCATCTTATTCTGATTTCATATATTATACACATCATAGATACATGAATGATACAACAAATAATTACAACAAAGGGACCAAAAATAAAAGTGGGGGAACTGGCAGAACACAATAAAAATAAATAGAGTTCACTGAGATGGTAAGTTTGGGAAAGTATGTGCATGATGATAATGATGTATTTCCTCTTCCATGATTATCCATAATTAGAAATGAAGTGTACTGTACTATTTTTCTCCTTTGGAAATGGTAGGTTCGCCAGCTGTATTACTTACTATATGAATGTTTCGTTAGCTCTACTACTTTTGAAACCAGTAATTACTGTATTCAAGCTAAAAGGTTATCATTCGCCTTCTCATTTCATTCTATAAGGCATATACTAATTTTTCATTTTTTTGAAAAAATGTAAGGCATTCTTTCACATAGATTAATGTTACTTTCTCTCCTTTTCCCTTATTTATTTATTTGTGTAACTAACCACACAAACCATTATCTCTAATCTTTCCAAAAGCACTTAATTAAATAGAACTATAGTTATTCTATTTTTTGTTAATTACCTCAAATTAATTAAAGAACTCTGAAATTTTGAAATTTTGGTGCCAGGTCAAAAATACACCCCGTAAAAAAAGAACCAGATTAGAGAAGATAGTAGAATTTTTTTATTTAATCCTTTTTTAAAGTTATTTTAAAGATAGCCTCTTTCTAACTTTATTTCCAATTCTGATCCATTTAGTCACGTCTTGTGCTGTCACGCCACCGACCGCGGCGTGATCAAACTGTGCTGTCACGCCATTCCTCTTGGCAGGACTTAGCCCAAAAACATATGCAATTTGGTCACACCGCGGTCGGTGGCGTGACAGCACAGTTTAGTCACACCACGGGTCATGGCGTGATCAAAGAGATCATAATTGGAAATAAAGTTAAGAAGACTATCTTTAAAATAATTTAAAAAAAAGGATTAAAAAATAAAAGGGCTCAAGCTAGTACCATACATTCCGGAAATGGTTGTCATCAAATAAAATATGATGATTCGATTCCGTGCATTACTGTCTTACTTTACAAAGGAACTTGATTTAACAGGATAAACTTAAAGGATTTCTTCTTATTTCTTACCTTCTTATCTCTTGCCTTGTTAATGCCACCCTCACTTGTGACCATGATGAAGAGTTGATGAAGATCTAACTTCTTCCCACCAACAGTTGGTACCCTGAACGAAAGATATGGATGCAAGTTAATATGTTAATAAACAAGAAAAACATTAGCATACTTAATGGTATAAATATAAAACCCCTAAGTATTTGTGGTGATTGGTGAGACAAAACACAAAATTTATGTCATATAATAGATTTCAACACCGAGAACAATATGCCTTGTTAATTTGTTGTCACTTTTTGCAATAGCAATAGAGGTCATGGGTCGATCTTTTGGAGATTAAAGACCAGGGTTATCTACAGTTCACATGATATGTTTGTGTTTGTTCCCTAAAAAAGATATATGTGTCAATCTCGATGGCTAAACATCAAACTCTGGGAAAATGTGAGGTCTACTTTACGCAAAGGGTCTTGGGTATATGGTGAGTAAAATGTAGTGACATAGAGCATATTCTTCCTACTCGACCCCTTTGTATTTTTGCCTTTTGTTTCAGAAAACTATGTTTTTAGTAATTTTTCACTTTACTTCATGTACTTTGCAGATGATTGTCCAAGAACACAAGTTCCATTTTGATGAGGATCAACTAGCAAGCTAGCGGGATCTTGTTGTTTGGCCCAATCTTTCACGGTATACTTTGATAGTAGCCTCCTAGCTCTTGCACAATACAAGAACAACAAGACCTCCTTGATAAACCTTTTCCCACGCACACGCAACACGTGAACAAAGGGTAGAAGAACTGAAGTTCAATGGTAAAAATCCAACACCTCAATTGGATTCAACACACCAAAGAGTAATTTCTCTCGAAAATCTTAAGACCACGTCAAGCGTGCTACCAAAACCATGGTGATTTTTGGTACCTATCTTAACTCATAACTTATCTACACTTACAATGGGCTATGTCTTGGCCTTATATTAGCACCTAAAGTGCGGCCAAACACACACACACATGGCTGAGGCGAAAGAAACTAAGAAATGTGATCTCTGGAACTTTATCCTAAGAAACATATTAAACATCCAAAGCAGACTCTTACTTTCCTAATAAACTGATTTGAATTGGTATGGAACCAATCCGGATATATCGATCGGAAACCGTATGTTCTTCTATTCTTGGCCCAACTCTAGCTTAGATCTTTCCATCTTCTTCACTTGTCATATTGGTTTTGGACCACTAGTCGTGGACTTGGTCGAAGACACGGATCTTGACTTAGTTGTGGTTGTAACCCATACGCATGTGATTGCGGGCCTCTTGAGCGTGGTCGTAGACCACTAGGCGTGTCGTAGACCACATGGTAATAGTCGTGAGCCAAGCGGTAGTGGTCGTAGGCCACGATGGTGATCGTGAACCACCTAGTCGTGGTCATGGGCCTCCGATCCTGGTCGTAGATTGCTCCCACCAAATCTTTGTTGTGCCGAGTACCGTTGCTTGTGAGTACCCCTCCACCGAGTATTGTTCTGTCAGTCTTGTTCCCGGTGAGTACTCCTTTCGCTGAATACTATTCCGTTGAGTCGCATTCTGATTCGATCTTGTTCCCGACGACTGCTCTGTCTGCCGAGTACCGGTCGTAGCTCTCGTGAAACTGATCGTAGACCTTTGTAAGCTGGTCGTAGATCCTCTAGAACTGATCGTAGACCTTGTGGATCTGGTTGTGGCCTCTCAGGAACTAGTCGTAGACCATCTGGAGCTGGTCGTAAACCTTTAGGAACTGGTCGTGGACCTTGCTCTCTTCTGGCTTTGCTTGCACCTGGCTTACTTTTGGCCAAATCAGTAATAATACTGTTTGGTGCCGTATCATCCCCTTCCCCTTCAAGCGAAACCGTCCTCGGTTTCGGGATAATCTTCAAAGCCTTTTCTCCTCAACGCGAACTTGATTTCAGATTTGATTGCTTTGTCGCCATTGGTTTTAGCACATGACATTTGCCTTTATGCTTGAAAGTGTAAGTGTTAATTCTCGGTATGTGTGACATCACGATCATCGCCACGGTCTTCCCAATAGCAAACCTCACACCTCTAATGGCAAGCGTCGCACTCTACATGATCAACATAATTGCCAGCGAAAGCGGCACATGTACCTTGTGTGTTATTTTCACTTGGCCTTGTTCAACCAACCCAAATAATGAGGTTGAGTGCCTCCATGTAGACAGCCCCAACGCGTCCACCAAATCTTTGCTAATCATGTTGGTAAAACTTCCACCGTCGATGATCGGTATGCAAGGCTTGCCTTTGACTTCGCATTGAGTTTTGAACAAGCTCCAACGCTGTCCTGTTGCCACCTTGTTGATGCCGTCACCTTGCAACTTCTTAGCTTTGATGTTTAGCCCACTAGGCGGTGCATCGTCCTCCTTGTATGGTCAAGGGTTGAAAAATTTCAGTACCCTCGCGGTAGCTTCACCTCTTCTTTTGTTGTGGCGAACAACTATTAGTAGCAGCGATAATCTTCTTCTTCTCAATAGCGGCTTGTACATGATCTCTCTGTTGGCGATCCTTCAAGTCGCTTGCGGAAGTGTATGACTCGATGTAATGACATCATCCTCATTGAACAAAAGTATACAACCTGTTTGAAGAAATCGTGTAAGGATCGGAATAATCATTTTGCCACTTCCTCCGATCGGTCCATGGCTTGCCAAGCGGCAACAAACACACGTACATATGTGTAGGAAGAACATCACACACCACCAAATCAGCAAGTCCACACGCGTGAACCGTACCTCGACATGATGTTTGATCACAAAGTATTGATCTTGCCATCGAACCTTATGCAGTCGAGTGCGACATCAATTGGAGCTTCAAGTGGTCGGCGAAGGTTATGGCAACAAACTTATCCACCATCACGGTGCTTGTAGTAGTCTCCACTTAACATCTTGCGTAGAATTGAGATGACCAAATCTCTTGCAATGGATTTCTCTCACATGAGTTGGATCGAACCCTAGAGAGTAATCCGTTTTCATGTGTTCCACTATCATCCCTTCTTGAAAAAATTATTAGCACATACCATGATCAGCGGGTGCTCTGATACCACCTGATGAGGATTCAACTAGCAAGCTAGCAGGGTCTCGTTGTTTGGCCCGATCTTTCATGGTACACCTTGATAGTAGCATCCTAGCCCTTGCGCAGCACAAGAACAAGGCCTCCTTGATAAACCTTCTCCCACGCACACCGCAGCACGTCAACAAAAGGTAGAAGAACCAAAGTTCGGTGGTAAAAATCCAACACCTCAATTTGATTCAACACATCAAGAGTAATTTCTCTGAAATCTCAAGATCACGTCAAGCGTGCTACCAAAACTATGGTGATTTTTGTATCTATTTCTTAACTCATAACTTGTCCACGCTTACAATGGGCTATGCTCTGGCCCTATATTGGCACCTAAGGGTGCGGCCAAACACACACACGCTCGAGCTAAGGTCGAAGCAAACTAAGAAATGTGATCTACCGGAACTCCATCCCTAAGAAACATACTAAACATCCAAAATGGACTCTTACTTTCCTAATAAACTGATTTGAATTGGTATGGAACCAATCTAGATGTATCTGATTGGGGAAACCGTATGGCCTTCTATTCCTGGCCCATCTCTAGCTTTTGATCTTTCCATCTTCTTCACTTGCCATATTGGTTTTGGACCACAGTGAAGACCTGAATCTTTGACTTGGTCGTGGTTGTAACCCATACGGATGTGGTTGCGGGCCTCCTGAGCGTGGTTGTAGACCATCGGATGTGGTTGTAGACCACTGGTAGTGGTTGTAGCCACCTAAGCGTGAGTCGTAGGCCACTGGTGGTGGTCGTGAACCACATAGTCGTGGTTGTGGGTCTCCTAGTCACAGTCGTAGATTGCTCCACCAAGTCTTGTTGATCTTGAGTCTTGTTGTCATCAAGTACCCCTCCATCAAATCTTTGTTCCGTCAGTCTTGTTTCCGTGAGTACTCCTTTCATTGAATACTATTCCTGTCAGTCTTGTTCCCGACATGAGTACTATTCCCGACGAGTGCTCATGCAGAAGTCTTGGTCGTAGCTCTTGTGGCCCGATCGCGAGACCTTTTGTAAGCTGGTCATAGATTCTCTAGGCGGTTGTAGACCTTGTGGATCTGGTCGTGGCCCTCGGAGGCTGGTCGTAGACCCTCTTGAGCTGGTCGTAGACCTTCGAGAAGCTGTCGCTATTTCTAATGAAAAAGAGTGGAGCCCATTAGCGAGTAATTTGGCACTAAATGTCTAGATATGCTTTGGGAGAAAGGGCTCCACTTAAATATTTGGTGATTGGCTAGAAGTGGAACCAATTCTTAGGCTACCCCTACCTAGGCTTGACTTGGGCCAGGCCCAATAGCCCTCTTATTAGCCCCAAAGTAGCTACAAAGCAATATGATTGTAGCCCATCAACCCTTGTCTTCCGCGATGTACAAGCTCATTAGCTACATTGTAGCCCAATATATTTGCCCAAAATTCAACCTCTTGAATTTTTAACTCGACAAGTTCATTAATTGTTTGAGCGGTTGGGTAAATTACGAGATGACACAAAACTTCGGTTACGTGACACTCCATATCGATTTCATGTGAAACTTGGTAACTAATACTGATTTGAAGCGGTACACTATACCATGGTTTGGTGAATAATTTTGATACATTGGGTGATACAACCGATAGTAATGCATCGACTTTAGTATACAAAATGTCACTATATCGTAGCAAATTTCGGTTTCTAGCTATTGCTATCGCCCCATCAAAGTTTGAAGAGCGTGTAGTCACTCTTATGTACAGTGAGTTTGCTTCACCAATGTTGTGTGCCCAAAGTGCGAGGAGGAGGTTATGGTTCTTCATGTCACGAGATCAAGCTTGATGTTGAACATCTTAGTTTAGGATTCTTTGGGAAGAAGCATTCGCATGTTAATGGCCCATGTTAATGTTTCTACACGACCTTAATGCGTGAGTGCGTGGAAGTAATTGGACCATCCTCCTATGTAAATGACTAGTTATTTATGGAGATGTCGAAGTCAACTAGCATGATGTGGCTTTGTACACGATGCCATTGATGTTTCAACAATCTTCATCACCTGAGACACCTTATCACCTTCTGTGATTAGCTATTACCTATTTCTCTAGTTTCGTTGTGACCATTTTTTAGCATATATTTGCAAGGCACGTCTTACGTGTACACTAATTTAGGTGGTGAGTGCCACCACGGTCAAGCAGGTCATGGAATACACACGACGTACACTCCATATCTAGGGACACCTGGCTGGAGATTAATGGGAATGTTGAAGACCAGAGATTTATGGATAGGTTGAAGTCAACTAGCATGACGTTGTCATTGTCATGTCTTTTGCCTTCAACTGTTGGAAAACGATGCAATCAATGTTGCAATGATCTTTGGCACAAGAGATCCCTTCTCATCTTCATTGTCAAAGCACATCTTACAATGTACATTTACAAAGACAAACTCAAAAGCCTAACTTAGCAAAGCGAACCCAAATAAACAAAATAAGCTAGAAAGCTATCAGATCTACATGTAATTAAGTTCTCATTATATTAGGGGCTCATTTTTCAATATAACCACTAGGAAACATAAGTTGGAGAAATGTAAATGCTATTGGTGCATGTTGTGGCATCAGCGACCACACATGCTAGTTCAATATTCTCTCGAACATGATGTTTATATCAAGCAAAACGATAGCGAGGATCATTGTGTATGTACACAGTCTTACGCTCTCTTGATTCTCTGCCAGGTTCTTAAAGTTGAACACATGGATGGCCAAAAGAGGTACAAAATGCCTTGGAACCATTATGAATCGCAACAAAAGGAAAGAACATATTGCACTATCCATCTTTATTTTTCAGAAAGACTAACAAATTATGTCTCGTCTGATACATATCAAATGGAACAAGCCATGGCCACTCGATTGCATCCATGCATGATTGCTTCATAAGTTTCCTTCCTTGAAGAAAACGAAAGTCTTGATCGATCCATATTTCCTTCAAAGTCTCTCTCTCTGCTTTCTCTATTGATGTGGTAGCTGCCTTTATTCCTTATCCTCCTCTGATGACATAACAGTAGAATGATGATAGTACTAGTAATTTTATCCTTCAATGTGGCTCACTACCCCTCGCCCCAACTTCAGTTAAGATCTTGCGAGGTTGACATCCCGAAGTGGGTGGGGAGGCAATGAGTGTGTCATTGGCTAAGGATCTACAGGTGGGCAGCAACAGATGGTGGCTCTTGTTAATTTTGGTACTTGAGATAGGTTTTGGGTGCTGGCTAGCGGTGAGGTGTTGGTGAAGTGGGGAAGGAGGCTAGGGGTGGGTGGTCAAACTAATTGGTGGTGTGTAGGTAAATGCTATTGTAGTTGCAATTGTCGCCTAGCTGATCCAATATTTATACACTACTCCATGTTTGATGCAGTGCATTGTCCATTGTCTTATATTTTATTTGCATATGTATGGGAGGAGTTGGGTGAGCAGTTATGTAAGGGTCCACCACAACTACATCCATTGCCTCCTATGCTTTGGACCTACCATTAAAATCTTTTTGCTACAAGACCTGAGCATTTCCTTGGCCAGGCCAATCTAAGGAAAAGCACGGCTCATTTGAGACCAAATATTTCTGCCCAAGCCTACCCTGGTACGTCTATAGGGCTAGATCGTGAGCTGTAGTTTTTTTCCAAGCTAGACCGAGCTTTCTAGCATTCTTTGATTGAGATTGATGGCTAGAATTGGGCTAGGACATACACCTTGGGCAAGCATGGACAAGACACACAGGTGTTTGATAGGAGCTCCAGCTAGCTCCATCTCTCAGTCCAAAGAAGTGGCTTCGAGTGGGCTTTTGAGAGATGTTGAAGCCCATTTACACATAAAATTTGAAGCTATCTTGATTGTGGTGGCTTCTTAGGCTTCCACCTCCCCACAATGACTCATACCCATGTCCATGCACTCGATGGCTTCTCACCTCCAAGCCTAACCACGGCATGCCTAGCTGCAAAAATAGGAAAGCAAGAGAGAGAGATGGGAACTCACCACACAATTTGGGTATATAACGATTACAAGAGTACAGTAAGAAACAAACAACTAAGATCACATGCTGATTTGATTTAGTTTCTATACAACCACCTAGTCATATCTCTAACATCCCTCGTAGTCATAGCATGAGCTGGTCGAACATAGTGGTGGACCGAAAATCTTGCAACAACCCATAGCGGGCCCTTCGTCATGGCGTCATTGAGCTGGTGTTGGAAGGCACATGTAGAGCACAAATCGCCCAAGAGACACCTTTTAGTGAACGAAATGAATGCCAATCTCAATGTGCCATCATCGTCGATGTTGGATAGGGTTTGCGAACATATAGACCGCGCTGACAACCAGCAGCTCTCCTCAACAGCATGTGCAATCGTGTGGTACTTGGCCTCAGTGCTCGAGCAGCCCCTAATGCTTGGAGGACCATCAAAGCAGCTTGTCGCCAAGGTAGATGCAGTACCCAGAAGTAAAACACCGTGTGTCAAGACAACCTGCCCAGTTGTCATCAGAGTATGTCATGAGAGAGGTGGGCGGTTTCGCGTGGAGTTGGAAGCCGTAGTCAAGAGTGCCCTTGATGTACTGTAGAATCTGCTTGTTGAGGTTGAGATGAGGCTCTCGAGGGACATGCATGTATAGGCACACATTTTGAATAGCATGCGTGATGTTCGAATGTGTAAGAGTCAAGTACTGTAGAGCTCCTGCAAAACTGCAGTTCTCGATCGGATCTGATACCGTTTCATTGGTAGAGGAGGACAGCTTAGAGCATGAGTCAATGAGAGTGGTAGTTGGTTTGCAATGTTTCATGCTAGCCCAAGCAAGAAGGTTAGTCGCATATTGGTGCTGGGAGAGGAAGAGGCCAGGTGAGGAGTGAGTGACCGATATGCAAGAAAATAGCTAAAAGGACCAAGATCCTTCATGGCAAACTTGGCATGAAGGGAGTGATTGATCTGTTGAAGGAGCCGAGGAGAGGATGCCGTGAGGACGATGTTGTCGACATACACAAGGAGGTAGGTGAGCTGAGCACCCTATTGAAACACAAAGAAGGATGTGTCAGACTGGGAAACGACAAAACCAAGATGGTGCACGTAATGGGAAAACCATTGATACCAGGCCCAAGGAGCTTACTTCAGCCCGTACAGAGACTTGAGCAAAAGACAAACATAGTCTGGTCGAGAAGGATCGATAAAACAAGCTGGTTGTTGGTAGTAGACCATCTCATCGAGATTGTCATGAAGGAAGGCATTCTTGATGTCAAGTGGAGAATAGGCCAAGATCGAAGCAACGATAGGCAGAACAACTTGAATTGCCAAGGGTTTGACAATATGGTTGAAAGTCTCATCAAAATCGATGCACGACTATTATTGAGTAGCCATGAACCACCCATCGAGCCTCGTAGCGAGCAAGGAGGCATTGGAATGGAACTTTTATTTGAAAATCCACTTGCCCATGACAATATTTGCACGGAAGGACAAGGAGCGAGAGTGCAGGTTAGGTTTTGAAGAAGAGCCTTGAATTCGTCCTCCATGGCGGCGTGCCAATGAGGGTCATGGAGAGCGTTGCGGTAGGACTTCGACACCGGGAAAGAGGTGACATCGTGGTGGAAAGGTTCATGCGCTCAAGAGGTTTGGCGGTTCGCATGCACTTGGCTTGAGTTTGCATGTGGTGTGGGCCTCTGAGCGGGGCGAGGAGGTGGGCCGGAGGAGGCATAGGATGCGAAATGAGGGACTGGCTATCGCGACACCTGGAATGTATGCTGCGACAAAGGTGTCGGCTACTATGGCCATAGGACTATTTGCCGCGGCAGTGGGAGAAGCTACTGTGGCAGCTAGACTGCATGCCGCGATAGGAGAAATGAGCACGGTGGAAGCTGGAGGTGGTACCGTGTAACATCCCAAAAGTTCTGTTACTTAATTTAAAAAATAATTACAAATATTAAATTTTTTTATTTTATTGGATTTTCTATAATTTTGAAAGAGTTTTTTTTTCTATTTTCTTGGATTTTAAAGTTAAAAAGAAAAATTAATTAATTTACTTGGATTTTTTGGATCTTAAAAAGCTTTTTCCTATTTTTCATAAATTAAAAATAATTTATATGAAAAATAAAAGCCAACTTTAAGTTGGAAATAATTTTATTAAGTTCAAAATAATTCATGGAATTTCTGTGAATTTGTCCATAATTTTTGAATTATATTTCCTATTTTCTAAAAGTCTTTTTGATTTCTTGTAATTTCTGAAAATCAAAAACTGTCAAAAATCTGAATTCTCCCTCTAGGCCGAATTCCTTTTTTAGCCCACTTCTTTTTCTGTGCACGACCCGTTTTCCCTAGCCCTCCGCCTGTGCTAGCCCATCCCCACGGTCCTCTCCTTCTCTCACTACCGTGTGGGCCCTCACTATTTGCGCCTCCCTTTCTCTCTCCTTCTCACTCGCTCTCTCTCACTGCCACCAGGCCCACCTGCCATGGCCTCCGTGCAAAACCATCCAAAACGGGGCGATTTTACCTAGATTCTTCATGGAATCGGTGTCATTAAGACCCTCGATCCTAACCGCACCCGTTTCACCCCGTGCCCCTTCCTCTTTCGCCCCAAATTCCCCGATGGCCACTTTTTCCCCTACTCAGGCGTGATCCCCACACGTGAACTATACCCCTCTGGTGCCCCCCTCACCATATAAAAGGGAGCCTCGGAACCGCAATATCTCAGCCATCCTCACCTCAAAACCCAAGAGCCTCTCTCTCGTTGCCGTAATTCGAGGTTGAAACTCGTCAGCCACAAGCTTTTCCACTGCCATTTTCGCCATCGTCTATGGAGCACCAGCGACATCTTCCACAGCCTTGGCATCACCGTCGCACGTTCTATGCTGCCTTCACTGGAGGGCAATTGGAACCCCGTCGTCGTCATCAACCGAATCTCGCCACCACCTTCTTCTTTGTCGTCTGCCACCTCGTCTCGTCCTCCACCGCAAAAGTGTGCACTAGGTCCCTCTAGCCCCCCTCTTTCATTTGACGCTCTTGGTGGTCGTCACCATGGTGCATAGCGCTGGAGACCATAAGGTCCAGAGAGCTGCTGCCACGCCGGTGAGACGTGGCCACCACGTGGCACCACTTGGCAGCCACATGTGCGCCATGTTAGCTCCTCCGTCCGCGTCAGCACCTGCATGGCTGCATGCGTAGGTGCTTGCATGGCAAGTGCCACTGTTCCACATGCCTCGTCCACCGTGGACCAGCGTGCTCCCGTGGACTCGGTCTATGGACTGAGGGCCCGGCTGTTAGTGGCTCATTTTCCTTTTTCTTTAGGAAAATATTTTGGCCAAAAATCAAATTCACTCGCTGACATCATGATGACCCAATAAGTGGATTTTTCTTTAGAAAAATAATTCCACAAATTCAGAAAATTTGCATTTCTATCATTTCATGTGAAATTCAATCTTCTGTGAGCTCGTTCTCCTTCGTTCGAGCTCCAATTCAAGTGATTCAAATTTCTAAATTCAGATAAAATCTTAATCTAGCTAAATATAATAAAATTATTTAATTTGTAGTTAATTTGAATTTTATTTGAGTTTTATTTGAATTTGACTTATTTTCGTGTATAGATTTCGACGACTCTAGAAAGCTAGATTTCTACACTGTTTTAGAACAACAATTAATTGAGCAAGGCAAGTTACATCCTTTGACCATATTGTATCCCATTAATTTAAATTATTTAAATTCTATTTAAATTAGTACTACATGCTTATTTGTATTCAATTTAATTTAAATTCCAATTTTAAAATCATCCCAATACATTTGTATAGCCAATTTTGACATTGAAATATCCATACCTTGTCACCTTAGATAAAATCTAGTTGGTAAAATAGTATGAACTAGAATATTTAAAAAAAAATTAAGCTTAGTCATGCTTAGACCTAAAATATATGATATGAGAATTTACAGCCAAAAACCAAATATGGTTTAAATTGTATTTATAGCATTGGTGTGCCATAGAATATTATAAATGACTTTGAAAAATAAAATTAAAATTAGTTTAGGCTTGGACGAAATGGATAGTTGGTGGCTGCAAGTTTACGCACAGGTTCAATTCAGTGAATAGTTAATTGAGGCCCAGGGTTATTTATGAAAGTCACCTAACTTAGTTAAGGACCGGTCTTCGAGCCGCATCCTTCAAAGCTCCACCGTACTACCACAAGTCTGGAATATATAGGACATGCTAGGCTAAATAATTTTCAACGTTCCACTGTTAGTTGTGTTATGATGATATATGTGTGGGTGCCAGTTTAGACAGTATTCCCACTTGGCGCAAGAAGAGGCTTCTGGTGGGTGGTTAGCCCAATAGAAGTGAAACCTTAGTGGGCATAATAACCTTGGGATGGAGCATTGTAAAAGCTTTGTGTTAGTCGCTTAGTCACACGCCTATGGAAGCTTGTCTTGGCTGACATATTAAGTAGACTATGTCTTATGAGTAAAAATTGTATAACCTCTGCAGATTGTAAAAATGTTCGAATAGCCGCGTCCATGATCATGGACATGCTAAGCAAAGCCACTCAAAGTTATACTTTGGTTTTCTTTTGAAAAATATTTTACAAAATAGTTTATGACATGGATGGGTGTCCATGAGAAAAAATATGGGTTGAAGCCCTCGGTTGGTGCCTGTGTTTAAGTTAGTATTAGGTTGGTGCCTACACTAGCTTTATTAATTGATTTAAAACTCAAATTTAGATAATGTAAAATTTGAGCTTTTGAACTTAGTTATTGTATTTAAAAATGTCAAATATTGCTTTTACACAAATAACCCTATAAGTCTTTCTTTGATAATATCCATGCATGCATTAACTCTGTTATAGGTATAACTTGTAGAGTACATTTTGTACTACCCTCGCTTAATAAAATATTATTCAGAGCAGGAGAACTTCACAACTACTGACGATCTCGATAACTTGGTCGCTACCCTAGTCGATTGTACATGGTAGATTTACTGGGCCCTACCACTTCTTCGTCTTCCACTATGTTCTTTATTATTGACTTGTAAGCTATTCTTGTAATAATGTCACAGCCCCAACAATTAAAATGGATTAATATGTATTTCATTAGCATGCATTATTGAATTCAAACCATTTCATATTATATTGTACTCGGAAAATCTAATTTGAGGTGAACCTACACATCAAAATTCATTTTTCAATTCAAATCAGTGATAAAAAGTTGTGATCATCATCTGAAATCGATTTATTTAAATACTACACTAATTATTAGGAATTAATATAATTTTTCCCAAATTTTTGGGACTAGTTTGAACCTCATTAAAATTCAAACAACATTTATAGACATACAACATGTTTGAATTTAAATATCACAAACTATATTATGAATAATAGGGTTTTATAATTTTTATGGGAACTATATACTCCCAGGAACCCCCACAAATTATTTCATGATTTTATAAAAGTTATTTCTATTTATAAAGCCTCAGTCAAACTAGAATCAAATAAATTAGAATCGGTCAAGCGATGCTTGTTCCTAGGGCTCGGACAGTCGGACTGGGTCCGACCACGGCGGCTTGACTCGACCGCGTCCTTAAGCGCTGCGAGACATGCGTCAGTCGGATCGAAGATCAAGCGGTCGAATCTCGTCACCCGTCGACTGTCCGAATGCCCCCACTCATCTTGTCCGTCCATTCGCAATCAGCGGTCTTGATCAAACCACTTTGCTACGCTCGCGCGCGCCTTGTATCGCGACCGCGCGGGCCCACAGCCGACTCCGTCACGACCTCCCATTGGCGCCCTCGGGCATCGGTGCCAGCGGCCGCGGCGCTGCAGTGGTGCTCGTCGGCGCCATCAATCCAGCCGCATCCGTTGGCCACTCGGAACCACCTCCTCTTCACGCCGCCTCCATTGCCGTCATCGCCGGGCATAACACCCCTAAGCCCTCCATTCTCCCTCACTTCCTCGGTTGTGAGAGGGAGGAAGCCCGCAGAGCTCATTTCTCAGTAAGCTTCCCAACTCCGGTACCCTCGGCTCCTCCCTTGCATGTCGTTTCCATTTTGCTAATGCAAGTTGCTCTCGTTGCTTGTAGCACTTGGACCACCCTCGTGCCATCAGGGAGCTCTAGGCGCGCCCAGAAAGACATCTTCGTGCTCACCTTGTCTCGAGGAGGTATTAAACTAAACCTTGCGCGTCACTAGGTGTCTTTTGGTATGATTAGGTTTTCCCCTCAACTAATTTTGGAAATGTCACGGGCAACCTTAGGATTTGGAGATCTCTTCACTTTCGGCCTAAAGGAACCTTTCACCTCCACGTTGATTTGGTAAGTCCTTTGCGACTCCTCACTCAAGTAGCATCCTAGTGTGGTCTATAATCTATTCCGATCATCCTCTCTTGGTTGTTTTGCTCAGAACCTCTGTCCCCGTGAAACCAGGTTGGCCGTCTTGTCTTCTCGGCTCAAGCACGGCTCAGATCAACCTCAAACTCCCCAAGCTTCGACTCAGGTGACCTCCACGAACCTTTAGGTAGCAAGCAATCGCCGAGTTGCGAGGAGCTCGGTTTAGCTGCATACCCATTTGTCGTATAACACGCCGCCGCTCATCTCGGCTGGCGCGATGTGAGGCCGGCGCTCGGTAAGCGAGACCACATGCTTATGATCGCAAGACTATTGCGGAGCTAATCGACAAGTGGCGTGCTCCGCCGTGGCTGGCGCGGCGGCCGCGAGCCGCCGAAGCAAAAGCGGTGGCGTTGTTGCCGTGCCGTATTAGGACAAATGCGTAGCTCGTCATTAGGCGCTAAGCACAGATGATTGGCATTTAATTTGTCTTAGCGTCGTAGTTAGTCATTGGCGTGTGGGGCCATGCCGAAAGCCGCGTGGGTGAGAGAGGTGAGTGAGAGTCGGCGAGTGGACCTAGCCCATTAACCCGTGCGCGCGCGCGGTGCGTGTGGACCAAGTTCCATGAGCAGTCGTCGACGATGGACCCACTGTCGCGCTTCGTTTTCTTTAATCGAGTTAAATAGAAAGTGCACTATTCACGGGCCCGCTAGTCATTGACTGCGGCTAGCGTATACCTCGGTAAGAAAAGTAATAATCACTTTAGTAAATTCGAGATCAGTTATTTGTACACTGAAAAATATGAATAACTTCTAAAATACATAACTAAATCATTTTAACTCCAAATCGCATGAAACCACTTCTGGAAATTTTCATTTGTAGTAAACTTTATATTAAAATTAGTTTAAAACTTTTCTCTGTAGCAGAGAGTATTAACTGGAGATTAATCCATTACAACCATTATTTGTACAATAGAAAAATGACTGATAACTTCAAAAATGCATAAGTAATTATTGGAGGCTCGAAAAACAGTGAGACCACTTTTGATAATTTTCATTTTCAGTGAACTTAATTCTAAAAATGGTCTCCATGTTACCTCTGTCACAGAAACTATTTTGGGAGAATATACTCCTTAACTCCATTATTTTTATACTATAAAAGGCTGATAACTTTGAAAATCAATAACTAAATCATAAGAACTCCAAATGGGACAAACTCAACTATTCTGAACTTGTATTAATATTACCTATTTACCTATGTAATCCTTTACCCCACCACTGTTCTACAAATTTTGGCCAAATAATTAAATTACATGATTTGAGGTTTAATGAAACACGAAATTCAAAATAGCATAACTTCAATTCATAACTCCAAATGGAATAATTCTTTTACCTAAATCCATTTAAAATCATGATCTAACTACTGTAGAAAAATCATGCATTTTTGAGCATTTTAGTTTTGAGTTGTTTTCTCGGTATTTATTTGATGTTATAATTATATAGATCGAGCATATTGACATCGACACTTACGCTCACTGAGAGCGAGCAGCTACTGTACCAGCAAGGCAAGCATCATTTGAACTTTCTTTTGCATCATATTTGATCGAGTTTTGGTTAAGATAGTGCAATGATAATTGCTTGCATGCTATTTGATTATGTCAATATTTTGTGATGTGTAGTTTAGTTATGTCCTATGCTTGAGGTTAATCTTGAATTATGCCAACTCCTATATGCTTAAGATAGGATGTGTGAATTATGGGTTATAGAATTGTAGCCATGCAAGTCTAGATCGGTAGTTCGATCGTCAGGAATAACCCGTCGGTTTTGGGATACACACAACTCTTACTTTATGTTTTACTTCAGATCCTTGTAGCTGTTTTATGAGTTAAACTTTGTCTTTTAAATGAGATTTGGTCGGACAAGTGTTGGTTAGTGATGGTGCTTTGTGCACGAGAATTGGGTAAGTGGAAGGACTTGTCGGACAATTGAGGACCGAACTTTGGGTACCTCTGTTCAAGCAACACTCGTCTTTGCCACAGCGGGTTGGGAGCCGTATGGTTAAGTAGGGGAGGGTTTTATTGTGTTAAGTCCTTGGTGGTGTAAGGGCATAGCGCCAGTGAAATCCTATGTTCTTTGAGGAGCGGTGTAATCCTTTATAGTGTGCAAGGAGCACCAATTCTTTTGTTTTGATTGCATCGGTATTTCCAATATAACTTGTGAGCCCCTAGCAAGTGCTATCGGGCGCTTGTACTAGGCAAGGAACCATCTCACAAGGGGACTTAACTCAATAGGGCTTTCTTGCTGAAAATGACTATATCTTGATTTACCCAGTAGGCATACCATAGGAGTGTGCTATTTGAGAGGCCTCGGAGGCTTACGGGCTAATCAAGTCGTGTGGGTAAAGTAGTACACCTGCGAGGTATTAATCTATTCGAATAGCGTGTCCACGGTTATGGACGACCGCGAAATTTGTGGTTGCTTATTGTTAGACTTTTAATTAAAATTGTGGTTAAACTTGGGATTAAGTCATGAGCAGGTTGTTCATGTGTTTAGTATATCAAAGTGGGCTGCCACTTTGGTCTTTGTATGATTCAATTGTTTATTCTGAAATGCTTTACTACATGTTTTACTTCTTCTTCAAATCTGATTTTAAATGGGCACATGAAAAACTAGTATGTGTAGGATGTTAATTATTGCGTCTTTTAGCAAAACTAAACCAATATGAGCCACCCTTTGAATGACCCTTATGCATAACTATTTTTATTTGTGTAAGACTTGCGAGTACACTTGTACTCGGCCGGATGTTCTTGGCCTTTTCGGTGAGGAAGGTTATGATTACGATGATCTCGCTAGTGTTGACTTGGCGACACTAATGAGTAGTGTGCTACCATTTAACCCCGATCGGTTGTCGATGGGTGATGGGCATACTGCTGCTGGTCTTTCGCTTTATCTATTTACTTCATTGCTACTTGATACTCTGTTTTAAATTTGGCGGTCGGCCGTTTGTAATAAATTGTAGACCTTAACTATTATGCATTATGTCTTTTATCTCTTGTTGTATCGTTGTATGGATATAATCAACGTTGGATGAGAGTATGAGTATATTGGTCGTTGATCTTGGGAGCCAATATATGTCATACTCGTTGTTGAGTAATTCCCATTTAACTCACCAAGGGTAGTGCTTGAATCGAGGAGAATCGACCATCATGTAGCGCGCAAGGAAGCGTGCGCATGATCGTTGAGGCCCGAGTATTGGTGAGTCTCCCACTTGGATAGAGTTAAATTGGAATTCATTCGAAGAACCGTAATTATGTCCCTAAGACCTTGTCTAATCTCGGTCTTATGGAGATAATTACCCGAGTCCCCACGTTAGTATCGAGCAGGTTATTTGTAGGTTAGAGTAGCTTTGGCGTTAGAGTTAGTAAGCCTTGAGAGTCAAAATATTTTGAAATTATCAAATTACTTTTAGAAAGTTTAAGTTAAGAATATCTTTTATTCCTTATCCATCTTAGTATCTTTCCTCTCCTAATCTGTTTTGGTTTATGAAATGACTTACCTTGCCTTCTTGCCTTTAGATGAACCCTCGGCACCTTGTCAGGAAACTCAAGGTGAAGAGTGGATGGATACCGCGTTGCTACGAGATATGATGTGGAGGCGAACTTCACATATCAGCCCACTTATTCCATCTACGCAGTGATCGAGGACTGGAATGGAGGAATTTATGGCGATGATAGATATCGTTGCGGACAAGTCACGAGAGCATACCTTACGCTTCGGGCGCGTGGTACTTCGAGGCCATGGCGTTACAAGAAGTGGCTTTGGTGGCCATGAGTCGTCTTCGCTACGACTGGCGAGTTAGCTCGGCCCCATCGATCACTTTCGATGCGGCGCGCGCGCTAGGGCGTGAACTTCGTTTGCGGAGATCGATTTGGGAGGACCCCAAGTCGAGCGATTGGCGAGATTGGTTCACATGATGGACCAAATGCATCGCTGCATGATGCATGAGTTATGGGAGACACGTCGTCGTCTCATTTTAGCTCAGAGCATTCTGACTCATGCATGACATGAGGCTCATTCGTCGGATGTCTTTGTATGGCGCTAATGAGGTTTCACCGTACATTCTGCGCGCCGGACTATCGTCTCCCGAAGTAGAGGCCATATCATCGGCGTGGATCCCCTTACGCCTCACCAACCGGGAGACCAGAAGACACAGGATCCCTGGATACCACACCGCTCGATGACTTTCAGGTGAACTTTGGCCGGAATAATATCTAGGTTGTTAGGGCAGGAAGCTCTATGTTTGAGCGTGCATCCTTAGGATTATGTAATAGGGTAGTAGATGTCAAACCGTTATGTTTCATTTGCAAAAAAAAAAAAAAAAAAAAAAAAACTACTATTTGATTTGTAATCTTAAGCTGGGCGCTTATATGCGATGTTGTACCAATTCGGTTTTATGTTGCTTAATGTTTGGTGTTCCATTTGATGTTACATTTTTCTTGCTTTTTGATGTTGATTGTGCATGTACAGCCAAGTAATGGCTTTTGTCTTGAGTTACTAACCATCCTTGTCCAATACAGGATGACAGGACCGACTACGCGATCAGGAGCCTGCGCGCGTGAGGCTCCCCATCCCCATCTAGGGCACGCGTCTAGCACCTCTGGCGATTTCTACGATCGGGGCGGTCGTCCCAGCGGCCGTGCGGGCATGGTGAGCCCTCTCGGGCCGTCCCAACAGGTGGGACTGCACGAGGAGTGCTCCCTCGCCGCCATCCATGGTCGAGTTTATGATGATGATCGGCGCAGCCGGATGGACCGGACCGGATGCTTGAGGCGATCGTGCGCAACACCGCTCCAGCTCCCGTTCAAGCGGGAGGCGCCCGCCGGCGTCGGAGGTCTCGCGAGTTCAGCGGACCAACCCTCCGACATTTGCGGCGGCAAGGACGATGGAGGCAGAGGACTGGCTGCACAACATTGAGAAGCGAACATTGCCCGGTGTCGGGTCGAGAGAGTCTTGTTCGCCCGGCTATCGGTTGGCGAGTGCGGCGGCGCGTGGTGGGACGATTATTCCGCCATGCAGCCGGCGGTCACGTCCCGACTTGGGGCGAGTTGAGGCAGCGTTCGAGAGGCCCATATACGGAGGAGTCTTTGCTTATCAAGCGGCGGCGGTTCCTGCTTTGAGGCGAGGCGGAGGACCGTCGCGAGTACTGCATGACTTCAACTACTTGGCGGTATGCTCGGACGGCGTCTCGACGACGCTCGTCGGCGAGCGAGTTCTTCCATGGGCTATCGGAGGAGTTGCGGCTTGTTTTAGCGCACCACGATTTTGGAGTTTTCGACATCCGGTCAACAAAGCGTCGTGGTGGAGCATGAGAGCTTGCGGTGGATGAGTCGAGAAGAGGAGGAAGGCTTTCGGACAGCGATGGCGGTGGCGATTTTCGAGCCACGCCGGAGACTACCTCGGGCACCTCGTGCCCGGCCTCGGCACCGTCGAGGTCTCTGTGGCACCTCCACGACCTTCTCCACCGGCGGCTCAGCGGCCTGGCGGGGCGAGACCCCAGAGCCGGCGGGGCATACAAGCGGCGTCATCTGTTTCCTTGTGGCGTCGGGGCCACTATGCCGCGATGCCTCGCCAGCGGCGAGGATGCCGGGCGTACTCGCTCGGCACCACGGCCCAGCTCGGTGAGGCCACGCCACCACCACGAGAGCAGCACCTACTCCACCCGGCATGCGCGGTCGCATCAACCACGTCTCGGCGGAGGCGGCCAAGCGCACGACGTCGTGCTAGGTACATTACTTGTTAATTTATGTCTGCATCGGTTCTATTTGATTACGGAGCATCCCATTCCTTTATTAAAAGCGAGTATGCTGAAATTAACCAATTTAAGATACATACACTACACCCACCTTATCATATCCGGTCCCGAGTCGGTTTTCTCGCCGATCAAGTGCATCGGGACGTAAAATTGAAATACAAAATGTTAACTTTTCAGCAAACTTAATAGTGATAAGTTCGGTGGGCATCGATGTTATCTTAGGGATGGATTGGTTATCTAAGAATCGGGAAAGATTGATTGTGCCCGGTCTATTTGATGACTAGCGAGGAAGGCATCGGTCGTCTTTGCACCTTTAGTGGGTAGTTCTCACCTATATGCTTTAGAGGCGAGTACCTCTCTCACACTAGAGGAGGTACCAATAGTGAGTGAGTATCTGATGTGTTCCTGAAGAACTTCGGGCATGCCCCGACGAGAAGTAGAATTTGTCATTGAGCTTGCACCGTCGCGCCCATCTCAAAAGGCCGTATCGGATGCCGCCTAATGAGCTAGCTGAATTGAGCGAACAACAGGAATTGCAAGACAAAGGTTTCATCGAGCCTAGCTCCTCGCCTTGGGGATGCCGGCTCTCTTTGTCAAGAAGAAAGACAAGAGTCTACGGATGTGTGTTGACTACCGTCCGTTGAATGAGGTCACCATCAAGAACAAGTATCGCTCCGCGGATCGATGACCTATTTGATCAGCTTAGTGGAGCTCAGGTGTTCTCCAAAATTGACTTGAGATTAGGCTACCATCAGTTAAAGTTAGAACCGAGGACATTCGAAGACCGCCTTCTCTACTGCGTTCACGGTTTATGCAGTACACGGTCATGTCGCCGGTTTGACCAATGCCCTGACTTATTTCATGAACCTCATGAATTCGGTGTTCATGGAATACTTGGATCGGTTTGTAGTGGTTTTCATTGATGATATCCTTGTCTACTCTAAGTCGATCTTGAGCACGAGCAACACTTGAGACTTGTGTTAGAGAAGCTTCGCCACCATCGGTGACGCCAAATTCAGCAAATGTGAGTTTTGGCCGAGAGGTTAGTTTCTTGGGACATGTCCTATCTAAGGCGGTGTCATTGTTGATCCTAGTAAGGTGCGAGATGTCCTTGAATGGAAGCAACCTAAGAGTGTCACCGACATTCGTAGTTTTCTTGGACTTGCGAGGATACTACCGTAGGTTCATCAAGATTTCTCTAAAATCGCGAAGCCTATGACCCAACTTCTAAAGAAAGAAAAGAAATTCGAGTGGACAGCAGAATGCGAGCAAAGCTTCCAAACCCTGAAAGAATGCACGTGAAGCTCTGTACTTGTTACGCGGACATTCATAAGAACTTTGACATCTCTTGTGATGCATCTCGCCATGGGCTCGGTTGTGTGCTTATGCAAGACGGCCAAGTGGTGGCCTACGCGTCAAGGCAATTGAGGCCCCATGAGGCCAATTATCCCACACACGACCTAGAGCTCGCGGGTGTAGTTCATGCCTTGAAGATTTGGCGACATTACCTCATCGGTGTCGTTGCGAGATCTACAACCATAAGAGCCTTAAATATATTTTCACCCAAGCCGACTGAATTTGAGACAAAGAAGATGGCTTGAGTTGATTAAAGATTATGATATGGGACTCCATTACCATCCGAGGAAGGCTAATGTAGTGGCGCGCATTGAGCAGAAAATCTCAATGCAAGCTGTTTGTCAGTAACTCCTTTTCTGTGAGCTTATGTCTTTGCATTGCAAAGCCTACACGGAGATAGTTGAAGAAGGTTAGCAGCCCTCGGTGTGACTTGCACACTTGAGGACCAGATTAGGAAGCCAGAGCCCGATGCGGAAGTGGCTAAAATTTTAGAACTAATGAAACAAGGCAAGGCTAAATGTTTTAAGCAAGATGCACAAGGTACTCTATGGTTTGGAAACCGTATGGTGGTACCATTTGATCGCCACTTGAGAGAATTGATTCTCAAGGAGGCTCATAACTCCAAATTCTCTATCCACCCGGGAGATGCGAAAATGTATCAAGATTTGAAAAAGAAGTTGTGGTGGAGCGAATGAGCGACACGTTGCACGTATGTGGCCGAGTGCGATCTATGTCAAAGAGTCAAGGCTGAGCATTTGAAGCCAGGTGGCACTCTAGATCCCCTGCCCATTCCCCAGTGGAAATGGGAAGAAGTTGGCATGGATTTTATCACCGGCCTTCCTAGAACTAAAGCTGGATTTGATTCTATATGGGTAATTGTAGACCGTTTGTGAAAGTTGCTCACTTCATTCTGTCAAGACCATCTACCGTGAGGACAAGTTAGCGGAGCTTTACATTGCAAGGATTGTTTGTCTCCACGGTGTTCCAAAGGTAATAGTTTCTGATAGAGGCCCTCAATTCACATCCTATTTCTAGGAATGCTTACATAAAGCAATGGGGACCAGTCTATCTTTTAGCTCCGCCTACCACCCATAAGCAGATGGAGCGGGTGAGAGGGTAAACCAAGTTTTGGAAGATCTTCTCAGGGCTTGCGTCTTGTCCTACAGCGATAGTTGGGAAAAATGTTTACCGTTTGCGGAGTTCTCCTACAACAATAGTTTCCAATCAAGCATACAAATGTCGCCTTCGAGCGTTGTATGGGAGAGCTTGTAAACGCCTTTGAACTGGTCGAAGCGGGGAGGCCATTCTATGGCCCGACCTTGGTGGAAGATCTTTGAAGAACAAGTCCGTGTCATTCGCGGCGACTTAGGACAGCTCAATCACGTCGAAGTCTTATGCCGATCGTCGTCGTGCGAGTTGAGTTTGAAGTGGGCGATCATGTATATCTTAAAGTCTCTCCTATGAAAGGAGTTACGTCGTTTCCAAATCAAAGGTAAGTTAGCACCTCGCTATATTGGACCTTTCCGTATTCTAGCTAAGGTGGGATCGGTGGCGTACAGTTGGAGTTGCCACCATCGCTTTGAGCGTGCATAACGTCTTCCATGTCTCCCAACTCAAGAAATGTCTTGAGTCCCAGCGGAAGCAACCGAGTTGGATAAACTCGACTTGCAACCCGATCTATCTTATCGAGAGAGCCGATTCGTATCCTTGAGAAACCGGCGTAAGACTAGGAATCGTAACATCAAGTTCGTCAAGGTTCAATGGAGCAACCACACGGAGGATGAAGCAACTTGGGAGCGTGAAGACCGGATCGGCGGCGTATCGGACCTCTTCTCTACGAAGTGCCTTCGTATCAAGAAAGGAAAGGTAAAACATAGCAATATAAACAAAATTATTCTTATGGCATAATTATAGCATGTCAACACTATCCTTGAAGAAATCAAGACAACATAAATTATAACTTCTAATGAAAACTTTCTAATTCTTCTCCACCCGGATCTAATTGAGATCTTTTGTAAGAGGAGGTTTGTCACAACCCAACAATTAAAATGGATTAATATGTATTTCATTAGCATGCATTATTGAATTCAAACCATTTCATATTATATTGTACTCGGAAAATCTAATTTGAGGTGAACCTACACATCAAAATTCATTTTTCAATTCAAATCAGTGATAAAAAGTTGTGATCATCATCTGAAATCGATTTATTTAAATACTACACTAATTATTAGGAATTAATATAATTTTTCCCAAATTTTTGGGACTAGTTTGAACCTCATTAAAATTCAAACAACATTTATAGACATACAACATGTTTGAATTTAAATATCACAAACTATATTATGAATAATAGGGTTTTATAATTTTTATGGGAACTATATACTCCCAGGAACCCCCACAAATTATTTCATGATTTTATAAAAGTTATTTCTATTTATAAAGCCTCAGTCAAACTAGAATCAAATAAATTAGAATCAGTCAAGCGATGCATCGTTCCTAGGGCTCGGACGAGTGGACTCGGGTCCGACCACGCGGCTTGACTCGACGCGTCCTTGCGCACCGAGACATGCGTCCGTCGGATCGAAGATCAACGGTCCAGATCTCGTCACCCCGTCGACCTGTCCGAATGCCCCCACTCATCTTGTCCGTCCATTCGCAATCCAACGGTGCTGATCAAACCACTTTGCTACGCTCGCGCGCGCCCTTGTATCATCGCCGCCCGGGCCCACTGCCGGCTCCGTCCTCGACCTCCGTGGCGCCCTCGGGCATCCGGTGCCGCGCGGCGCGGCGCTGCGTGGTGCTCGTCGACGCCGTCAATCCGCGCATCCGTTGGCCACTCGGAACCACCTCCTCTTCACGCGCCTCCATTGCCGTCATCGCCGGGCATAACACCCCTAAGCCCTCCATTCTCCCTCACTTCCTCGGTTGTGAGAGGAGGAAGCCAGCTGAGCTCATTTCTGCGTAAGCTTCCCAACTCCGGTACCTCGGCTCCTCCCTTGCATGTCGTTTCCATTTTTGCTAATGCAAGTGCTCTCGTTGCTTGTAGCACTTGGACCACCCTCGTGCCATCAGGAGCTCTAGGCGCGCCCGAAAGACATCTTCGTGCTCACCTTGTCTCGAGGAGGTATTAAACTAAACCTTAACGCGTCACTAGGTGTCTTTTGGTATGATTAGGTTTTCCCCTCAACTAATTTTGGAAATGTCACGCGACAACCTTAGGATTTGGAGATCTCTTCACTTTCGGCCTAAAGGAACCTTTCACCTCCACGTTGATTTGGTAAGTCCTTTGCTGACTCCTCACTCAAGTAGCATCCTAGTGTGGTCTATAATCTATTCCGATCATCCTCTCTTGGTTGTTTTGCTCAGAACCTCCTGTCCCCGTGAAACCGAGTTGGCGTCTTGTCTTCTCGGCTCGGCACGGCTCAGTCAACCTCAGACTCCCAAGCTTCCCACGACTCGGGTGACCTCCCTGAACCTTTAGGTAGCAAGCAATCGCGAGTTGCACCGAGGAGCTCGGTTTAGCTGCATACCCATTTGTCGTATAACACGCGCCGCTCGTCTCCGGCTAGCCGCGGTGCGGCGGCTCGGTAAGCGGACCACATGCTTATGATCGCAAGACTATTGCGGAGCTAATCGACAAGTGGCGTGCTCGCCAGTGGCGCCGAAGCGCCGGCGAGCCGCCGAGCAAGCGGCGATGGCGTTGTTGCCGTGCGTATTAGGACAAATCCGTAGCTCGTCATTGGCGCTAAGCGCCGATGATTGGCATTTAATGGTTTGTCTTAGCGTCGTAGTTGAGTCATTGGCGTGTGGGGCCATGCGCGAAAGCCGCGTGGGTGAGAGAGGTGAGTGAGTCGGCAGTGGACCTGGCCCATTAACCCGTGCGCGCGCGGTGCGTGTGGACCAAGTTCCATGAGCGGTCACGACGGTGGACCCCACTGTCGGCTCGTTTCTTTAATCTGAGTTAAATAGAAAGTGCACTATTCACGGGCCGCTAGTCATTGGCTGTGGCTAGCGTATACCTCGGTAAGAAAAGTAATAATCACTTTAGTAAATTCGAGATCGATTATTTGTACCTTTGAAAAATATGAATAACTTCTAAAATACATAACTAAATCATTTTAACTCCAAATCGCATGAAACCATACGAAATTTTCATTTGTAGTAAACTTTATATTAAAATTAGTTTAAAACTTTTCTGTGTAGAGAGTATTAGCGGAGATTAATCCATTACAACCATTATTTGTACAATAGAAAAATGATGATAACTTCAAAAATGCATAAGTAATTATTGGAGGCTCAAAGCAGTGAGACCACTTTTGATAATTTTCATTTTCAGTGAACTTAATTCTAAAAATGGTCTCCATGTTACCTCTGTCACAGAAACTATTTTGGGAGAATATACTCCTTAACTCCATTATTTTTATACTATAAAAGGCTGATAACTTTGAAAATCAATAACTAAATCATAAGAACTCCAAATGGGACAAACTCAACTATTCTGAACTTGTATTAATATTACCTATTTACCTATGTAATCCTTTACCCCACCACTGTTCTACAAATTTTGGCCAAATAATTAAATTACATGATTTGAGGTTTAATGAAACTGAAATTCAAAATAGCATAACTTTCAATTCATAACTCCAAATGGAATAATTCTTTTACCTAAATCCATTTAAAATCATGATCTAACTACTGTAGAAAAATCATGCATTTTTGAGCATTTTAGTTTTGAGTTGTTTTCTCGGTATTTATTTGATGTTATAATTATATAGATCCGAGCATATTGACATCGACACTTACGCTACTGAGAGCGAGCAGCTACTGTACCAGCAAGGCAAGCATCATTTGAACTTTCTTTTGCATCATATTTGATCCCAGTTTTGGTTAAGATAGTGCAATGATAATTGCTTGCATGCTATTTTGATTATGTCAATATTTTGTGATGTGTAGTTTAGTTATGTCCTATGCTTGAGGTTAATCTTGAATTATGCCAACTCCTATATGCTTAAGATAGGATGTGTGAATTATGGGTTATAGAATTGCTTAGCCATGCAAGTCTAGATACAGTAGTTCGATCGTCGAGAATAACCCGTCGGTTTTGGGATACACACAACTCTTACTTTATGTTTTACTTCAGATCCTTGTAGCTGTTTTATGAGTTAAACTTTGTCTTTTTAAATGAGATTTGGTCGGACAAGTGTTGGTTAGTGATGGTGCTTTGTGCACGAGGTGGGTAAGTGGAAGGACTTGTGCGGACAATTGAGGACCGAACTTTGGGTACCTCTTGTTCAAGCAACACTCGTCTTTGCCACACGCGGGTTGGGAGCCGTATGGTTAAGTAGGGGAGGTTTTATTGTGTAAAGTCCTTGGTGGTGTAAGGGGCATAGCGGCCGTGAAATCCTATGTTCTTTGAGGGCGGTGTAATCCTTTATAGTGTGCAAGGAGCACCAATTCTTTTGTTTTGATTGCATCGGTATTTCCAATATAACTTGTGAGCCCCTAGCAAGTGCTATCGACGCTTGTACTAGGCAGGAACCATCTCACAAGGGGACTTAACTCAATAGGGCTTTCTTCTTTGAAAATGACTATATCTTGATTTACCCGGCGGCATACCATAGGGAGTGTGCTATTTGAGAGGCCTCTGGAGGCTTACGGGCTAATCAAGTCGTGTGGGTAAGTAGTACACCTGCGAGGTATTAATCTATTCGAATAGCCGTGTCCACGGTTATGGACGACCGCTTGAAATTTGTGGTTGCTTATTGTTAGACTTTTAATTAAAATTGTGGTTAAACTTGGGATTCGTCATGAGCGGGTTGTTCATGTGTTTAGTATATCAAAGTGGGCTGCCACTTTGGTCTTTGTATGATTCAATTGTTTATTCTTGAAATGCTTTACTACATGTTTTACTTCTTCTTCAAATCTGATTTTAAATGGGCACATGAAAAACTAGTATGTGTAGGATGTTAATTATTGCGTCTTTTTGCAAAACTAAACCAATATGAGCCACCCTTTGAATGACCCTTATGCATAACTATTTTTATTTGTGTAAGACTTGCAGTACACTTGTACTCGACCGGATGTTTCTTGGCCTTTTCGGTGAGGAAGGTTATGATTACGATGATCTCGCTAGTGTTGACTTGGCGACACTAATGAGTAGTGTGCTACCATTTAACCCCGATCGGTTGCCGATGGGTGATGGGCATACCTGCTGCTGGTCTTCGCTTTATCTATTTACTTCATTGCTACTTGATACTCTGTTTTAAATTTGGCGGTCGGCGTTTGTAATAATTGTGAGACCTTAACTATTATGCGGTATGTCTTTTATCTCTTGTTGTATCGTTGTATGGATATAATCAGCGTTGGATGAGAGTATGAGTATATTGGTCGTTGATCTTGGGAGCCAATATATGTCATACTCGTTGTTGAGTAATCCCATTTAACTCACCAGGGTAGTGCTTGAATCGAGGAGAATCGACCATCATGTAGCGCTCGCAAGGAAGCGTAGCGCATGATCGTTGAGGCCCGATATTGGTGAGTCTCCACTTGGATAGAGTTAAATTGGAATTCATTCTGAGACCGTAATTATGTCCCTAAGACCTTGTCTAATCTCGGTCTTATGGAGATAATTACCCGGGGTCCCCACAAATAAACTCTGATAATTATTAATAAAATTATGCGAGATGTGGATGTTACCATATTTGTTTCTTGTGTTCGTAGCTATTTCGAGGACTAGTGTTGGGGTGTTACTCGGGAGTGGAAACAAGCGAAGAGGCATTATTGTGGAGACGAGATTAGAGAGGAAGTCAAGGGAGTTTGGAAGGACTCGTTGAAGATCACGTGACGAGAGATGATGACGCGACGGTCGTTGGGTCATAACATCAATATACTTTATGAGAGGAAGCATATGAGATAAAGGCAGCGAAGACCACGGCGAGTTTGTGTTAAACATATAAACACATGTAGGTTCAATTTATTCCATAAATTAATCATGACATCATGCATGCAAAATAACGAGAACCATCACGGGCATAGCGAGATCTAGTCATGTCAACCAAGAAAAGAAACATGAAGCAGATCTAAAGCGGAGAACATGACCGTTACGTACCGATGATTACATTACGATCGGTTTGTCGATGGTGACACTGCAGCGCGGTGTAGATGACACGAAGTCGATGGCGATTCGCGGCGGCGTCGAGGAAGAGCGAGCGAGCTACGACAAGCGATCGCGTGAGCGCTTCCCAAAACCTTATTCGCCCTCTCGGTGCGAACTTGGCGGCGGTTCGAAGACCCGCTCTCGAGCGGCGGTGCGCGCGAGCGGGACGGAGTAGACTACGTGAAACGGCGCGATACAATGGAAGGCGAAAACCTAGAATGATTTCGTCTCGTATGGGGCGGCGATTCGATATTTATGGAGGAATCGGGCGTGTGATCAAGGCGCTGCACGTTCTCCATAACTCGTAACAAAGCGGATTAGTCTCGTAACGATCCGGATTCACCGCCACACAAAGCGACAAAAGATAAAGCGCAAAAGGAAGCCGCGTGCTGCAAGCTTTGACGCCGATTTGGGCGGACCATTCACGCAGTGCCGTGCGCGCGCGCCGCCCGCCGCCCGCCCGCCCGCGGCGAGGCGAGCGCGCGTGTGTGTTCCTCTAGTTCTCTCCCACACATGCCTCAAGTGACTAGGGGTACACCATCCCTTTTAAGGTTGTCTTCCTCTCCTAGAACTAGCAATATGGTACTAAAGTTCACATGCAAACTTCCTTTGCATGAGTGGGCCTTTGAGATTTAATTTAGGAATTATTCTTCTTGTATGGGTTAGGCCCACATAATCCAACAGTTTGTTGGGTGCAGTTGCGGAGAGGTTAGGGTAGTATAGGCACCCAAAGACACAGGCACCCAAAGACACGAAGGTGGTCATAGGTGGAAGGAGAACCATATAGACGTTCACAGAGAATGGCAATCCGAATAGGTTGAGTGGGACGTCTATTGAGGAGGTAGGTGCCCATGTCCATGTGGAGGGCTTTGGCCCAAAAGGATGCTGGTCTATGTGCTTGGAAAATAAGAGTACGTACGATGTTGTTGATGGTGTGAATGGAGTGTTTGGCCTTGCTGTTTTGAGGAGAGCTGTAGGGGCAGGAAAGACGAAGAAGAACACCATCTCACTGCAAGGCGTTTGTCATGGCTGAGTTGACGAACTCAGTGCCATTGTCGGCCTGAATGGAGCGAATTGGCCAATCGAACTGCATGCATGCGTAAGAGAGAAAGGCGAGGAGAGTAGAGGTGGTGTCAGACTTGCGGTGAAGTAGAAAAATCCACATAAACTGGGAGAAATAGTCAAGCACTACAAGATAATATGGAAAACCAAAAGTGCTCAAAATTGGTGAAGTCCACAAATCACAATGAATAAGTTGAAACAGAGCTGAAGTAGATGACTTAGACCTAGAAACTGGCAGCTAGACATGCTTGCCAAGTTGACATGCATGGTAGAGGGTGGATGCTGCCTTATTACTGGGAATATGAGATGACTTGTGGATAGACGTCGTGGTGTCGTGTCCTGGATGACCAAGGCATTGGTGCCAGAGCTACGCGGAGACGACGGTGTTGAGGAAGGGGGCGGCACTGGGTGTGGAGGAGCCGAAGGGGTAGAGTTCGCCGCCACTATTGCAACGAAGAATCTCGGTCATAGAATGAAGATCCTTGACAGAAAAACTGAGAAGGTCAAATTTGACTCAGCAACAGTTATCAGCGGTGAATTTGTGAACGGATATAAGGTTCTTAACAAGGTTGGGAACAATCAGAATATTGTTAAGATGGAAGGGAGGGCGGGAGGCATGACCGATATGATTGATCTGCATGATGGATCCATTGCCAACAATCACCCGAGAAGAGGAGGGAAAGGGTTTAGGGTTGGAGAGTGTACTAGGGTAGGACGACATGTGGTAGCTAGCACCTGAGTCCATACCCAGCTGCCAGTCGTTGAAGCTGACCCACGGGCCAACGGTGGGTGCGCCATTGCTGGAGCGTGTTCAAGACGAGGGTTTGGTCAGATATGGGCTGCCTGACGTTACTCAAGGCATTAGCCAGGGTCTTCAACTTGTGGCAGTACACGGTGATGGAGAGAGATTGCCCCGTATCACGTCGCGGATCTAGGCTTCGATGAAGATGGCCCGACCCATCTTGTTGTCGAGGAAGTGTTCCTTGATGTTTACCCAGGCTGACCGAGCCGATTGATCCGGCTCCATGATGATGTCCAAAATTTACTCAAAGATCGAGGCATATAGCCATGACCGCACGAGGACATAATGACGTGCCCAGGCGGCGTCGGTGGGCTGTGGTTCTGCGTTAGCAGTGACATGGTGGAGGAGGTCTTGCCGAGAAGGATGTTGACGAACATGCGCCATTTGGAGAATTGGAGACCTTTAGATCAAGGCAGACGGGGACGTGAGTTTATACGCTGGCCACGTTGATGGCCTCGGAGGTGTGACTCAAGGCAGGAGCTGAAGTATTGGTGAGGATGGCAGCGGTGGCATCGGTGAGAACGCCGGTGGTGGAGACGCTGGCGGCGGGGGAAGAACCGGTTTCACCCATGGTGGTGATGGACGGGAGAAGGAATGCTACGGAAGGAGGGCCCGTTCTGATACCATGCAAAAATTGGAAAGCACGAGAGAGAGAGATGGGAACTTGCCATACAATCCGGGGCACTTATAGCTGTGTATATAACGACTACAAGAGTACTCGGCAAGGAAACAAACAACCGAGATTACATGCTGATTTACAGGATCACAATGAAGGGAAAATATGCTATGAAGATTTATTCGGTTTCTATACAACCATCCTAATCCTATCTCTGACACCAGCCACTCCAAGCTGTAGAGGGTCGTGGACTCGTGGTAGCGCATCCAAGGGAGGAGGGCGAGGTGGTTGGGCTTTAGAAGTTAGAAGCTGCTTCTTTGCCCAACCAGACATATGCAGCCTTTTTAGCTCAGCCTAGGCTACTTCCCAGAGGTGGGCTGTGCAGATACTGCAGGTTTTCTTTTCTTTTTTCCTTTTTCGTTACATGGTTTTTTTTTTTAGAAATATTTAGGAGGAACTAGCCATTTTTTTCTCTTAAGAAGATTTTTTTTTTGTTATGGGATTTCCTCTCTGGAACCGACCGGGCACCAGTGTCGAGTCCCGGACTCGAACTCTGGTGAGCTAGGCAGCCCCTGCTGCCACAAACCAAGTGAGCTACGCTTCTCAAACCCTGGTCTTTAGACCGGACTAGATTAGGCTGATTTAAGCGCTGAATCAAAACCAATCTATAAATTCACTTATGCATTAGTATATAACTAAATTTTTGTTTCTCTTTCCACATGTTTGAGAGCTTGGAGAAAGAGCTATTAAGGAAAGAATAAATGGAGTCACTAGTATGTGTGACCCAATAATTTCAAAGTATAATTTCAGGCTATTTGAGTAAGTCAATTAAGTTTAAACAATTTAAATGGGAAATTTTTATGACGGTAGTCACGCCAAGGTCTTACTTGCATGAACATGTAACTGATGCAGTACATGCGTGATTTTGCACAGAACACATGCATTAAGCAGACCGAATTCATGGCTCGTGTAATGATTTCACAATGAAGGTAATTCGCACCTAAGATGCCTTAAATATACTAAATCATTAGAAAAAGGCTGAACACTACATGATTATGAGCAAATCCAGTATGACGGTGCGTACTGCCGTACTGTGGCTGCCTTTACACAAAGAACTCGAGCATAGCAAGGCTTATAAATTATAATTATATCACCAGACACAGAAGTTGGGAACAACAAGCAAAGGAAATCAATGGCATGTACCTGTACTTAGTGCGCATGGCTAAATGGAGCTTCCGAAGGGCATCATGGAAGAGGATGCCGTCGGCGATCAGGTCCTTGTAGCTCGCCATCCGTCTTGGGTAGGGCACAAATCTTGCACTCGTGTGCTGGATCTCCTCTACTGGCGCCACTGCTGTCGCCACTACTAGAGCCTTAGACGACGATGCCATCGAGCTGTAGACATAACATACATGTGTACAACATTAAGCAGTCAAGGCCATCCATTATTTTTGTAGTACAGACAATAACAGTAGCAGCAAACTAGGAAAAAAATGCATCAAGCAATTAGCTTTCTCCTAAACTGCTAATTTTTCTTTATGTAATATTGGCAATGGCTCAATCCAAGATAAATAGGTTATAAAAATGATATTTTATATTATTTTAAATAAAATAAGTTCAGAAATTTACTGTATATATGCTGCTAGAAACTAACATATGCGTATACAGTAGAGTATATAAGAAGCAGCCTAATATTATTCTTTCATCTCCAAGGATACCAAATGTTAATATATTAGCATACCATAACATTTCAATCTATTACTATGATATCATTGTCAGACAAGGCAAAACCCTATACATTAGCTAGTCTTATTTACCACGTTGACCAAGAGATTGCAAATGAGGATCTATTATTGTTTTTCAAGAAAAATTAACAGTGTACCTATACTGTCAGTCTAAAACAAAAGAATGAGTAAAATATTTGTTTTGTATTAACTAGTAAATAAGAATTATTGTCAACTAGCTTGATAAAGCATTATATTTTACATATTAGGAGATAATCACCCTTGAAAAGCAAATTAAATATGCACAATTTAATTTGGTTTCAGAATCATGTGTGACATACAATCAGGATACAGAATAAAAAATCCATCAGTGGTTGACAGATTGAGTGGCAAATGGTGAGCGTGCAGTTATGCTTGAAGTTAATAAGCTTTTTAGTTTCTTAAAAGAAATATGGTCCTGTTTGGGTATTATGGTATATTAATAACTATTTTCATTTTAAAAATCACAGAAAATATGAATGCAGAGATAAAAAAAATATAGGAAAAAAATGGAAGCACATTTCTCATTGGTGCTTTTCCTTTTCCGTGGATGGAGAAGGGATAATAGGTCTTGTTGTTCCCAACACATGATATGATGGAGCCATGATTTAGAGAAAATATTTTTGTAGAACCGATTTAGATAAAATAGGCCTTGACTAAAGTGTTGAATTTTTTTTTTAGAGTAAGTACAGCAGGAGAGGCTCCGACTGTATATATTAAAAGAAATACCGAATTTTAAGTGTTGAATATTGAAGGTAACCATGGTACTTGAGATTTTACATATTTAAACTACCAAGTACATAGCTCTGTATATAAATTTTTTGAAGGCATGGTACAGTACTCTAGAAATATGTAGACAAGGCCTAATTTTTATAATTTTTTTTGAGAAATATTCTTATTTTTCACTAGCTTGTTGGCCATTTGTGGTATCATGCATTCATCCCAAATACTTCTATACCCTCCTTCAGCATGTTATTCCCTTCTACCTCTTTTGTTTCTCTACCTTTCTCCTAATCCTATATAGATAACAAGAAGCCATCCCTCTTTTGACCAGTATCACCACAAAATTGTTCACACGTTGCCTCAAAAGGGAGTCACTAGATCTACTTATTCAATCATATGCACAATATTATAGATCTTCTATCATATCACCCTCTAGGATCAATATTGTAAATTTCCTACATCTCACCCCACATGCCTCTAGATCTGCGAGTCATGCATCAAAAAATCACATGCCACCCTCCAAGACAATCTCCATTTTTTTTTATATATATATCTCGACCCAAAGGGTTTAGATCTACAAATCCACCAAATCAAAACTATGTGCTGGACTTTAGATCAGCTACCTTGACCATATGGTCAAGATAATAGATCTACTACCTTGACCAAAAGATCAAGATTCTAGATCTACTACCTTGACCATACGGTCAAGATTTTTGATCTATTATCTCTGTGACCAATATCTTCCATCCATATAGTGTGTGTAGCTTAACCCATATTGTTAAAATTGTAGATCTGCCACACTCATCACCAAAAAAGAAAAAGAAAAATCCAATAAGGGCCAACAGATGGGTTTGATTGAAAAATTATATACAAACTTCCTCACTTAAGATTCAAAGCCAATTTTCTCAGCCGGAAAACAGCAATAATCTAAACTACCGGAAAACAGCAATAATCTAAACTATCGGACCAGATGAAATGATCTCAAAACAAAAGTTGCCCACCCTATGAAGAAACTCCAACAACATCTGTAGCTAACATAGATCTTATATATATATATGTTAACTCACCTTGCTCTCTACCCACAAAGAGCAAAAGCTAGGCTGGTTGCTACGAGATTAGCAAGGGGAAAAACAGACAAATATATGAGATGGGATCTGAAATCAATATAGAGGCAAAGGAAATTGTAAAGAAAGCAGAACATGAACCTAGAATATATAGAAGGTGAGGATGAGAAATGGGCGATATAATGACGCGAGAAAGCTGTGTTTCTTTATCATGAAACGAATTTGATATAGGATGTCTTTATTTTAATAATTAATGGCCTGTTACCAATATCTCATAAAAGGAGAGTGAGATATGAAGCTATTTATGTCAAGAATTGCCTAGTCTGAAACGTGGCTGTGCAATTGCACCAAGAAAATCCAAATGGCCCATCTGTCAATAAACAATGCAATCTGTTTGTGGGCACACATTCTCCCCTGGGCAAAAAAAGTCATATTATAGGATATTAATTGCCAGCTTTAATTTGGACTGTTGTGCAGTGCATACCTTGTCTTATGCTTAAAGATAGTCATATTGTCATGTAGCTAACAAACTTTCACTTTAACAAAAGAGGGTGTTTCTCAAGGAGTACGTAGGAGATGAGAAAGGCCTGCAGTCGTTACGGCCTACTTGCTGGTAATGTTTCCACAAGATGATGTGGACTAGTTTCTTTTTTATCGATCGAGTGTCTATTTTAATTTTCAAAGATGAGAGGGTTATAAATCTTCTTCCTTTCTGTCTATTTTCGTTCTCACCATATAATTTGTCATATCACCAGACCCAGATTATCCTTGCATAAGAAAGATTACAGATTGAACTCGACAATTATTCTGGCCCCTTATCCTTTAAAAGAAAAAGGACATATACAAACAGCAAATAAATTAATATGAAAAATATTATTTATGTCAGCCTCACATGCTCCTCTACTTTTGGTTGTTTACGGACCATCTTTAGCTTTAATTTTGTAGCGGACAAAAACGATAAAAAGAAATATCTAACTAGCTTTAAAGTCTATAAGCAACCCGGCAAAAAGCATCACACGAAGAAGAAGAGAGTTGTTTGGTTTATTTTTCTGTGTATTACTCTTGGTATCCTTCTTGGCATGAAATGTAATTATCATGCCAGATGTCATTGTCCCAATTGGTGTGTTTGACAAATGCCCTAATTTCATGAGAGGTGTCATAGATGAATTTTGTTTTCGGAGAGGATGTGGCATGCCTCTCCGAGTTCCTGCCCTTCCCGACTCAAGCACGGTTGTGGCAACTAAGATTTATGTGAAGGTACCATGCATGTGCACATGTAGAATCATGGATTGTGTAATCCGTATTACTGCGTATTGACTCCAAAACTAGTGAAAAATGGTACGGAGATATGTAAAGATTCAGGTGAAACCAGGAACAATGAAAAATTATGGAAATTCTTGAATACTACTAATTCCATTTTCACTTAATACGAGTTTCGTGGTTCGGAACTTGATATAGATCTGTATTTTACATGTCCATTCCTCCCTTATCTTCAATTCTCGGTTCTGGCACTGCGATCTATAGCATGCCATGCATGTTGTCTGACCTAGTATAGAACTTTGCATTTGACTAGTAGCGTGCTTCTTTCCATTCAGTAGCTTGGGTGGATCCTATAACGTGCAGCTCGTTCGGCACTAGGTGCGTCACGGACCGTCGAGCAGATTCGCGTGGAGCAGGCATCGAGCAGAATGGAGCTGTGAGACGAGTAACCTCGCAAGTGAGTGGCGTTGTGTGAGCATTGTTGCGTATGGATGCGTGGAGCAGGCATCGAGCAGCAAATGAGCACGGACTAATCATGTGTATCTCGACGCACTCTACCATGGCTCAGTGGAGCCAACAGAGCATCTTAAGTTCTTAGCCTGCCCTCTTCTTGTGCTGTATTTCCTGTTTGAAGCTTCCATGACACAACCTGCAAGAGTCTACATTTGTTGTCATGGCTCCCTCTTTCCTTCCATATCTGCACAGGTCTACATTGGCATGGCTGCCGCTTGAGTCTACAAACCTCGGCCTCTCTAGTGGAGGTGTAACACCCCAGTTCAACACTGAGTCTAGAATGTCATCTAAATAATTCTAACTACCAATTTAAACCTTAATGAACAATCATTTCAGTAAGATATGCATGGAATAAAACCTCTCAACGGACCACAAAACAAGTTAACAATATAGATCCATAAAGGATGGTCAAGAATGACCAGGTCAGTCGCATATGAGAAACGCTTGAGTCACACGCGCTCGAGAAATGCTCAGGGTACACGCGCCCGAGAAATAACGGAACCATGCTCCCGGTACATTGGTAGCAAGTAATGAAAATAATCAAACTAATAATAAATCAATCAATGTTCCAATCATTAACTAAATAATAACCAAGCCAGATAATGAAACATAAAGGGAATTATCATATCTCTATATTTAGTGAAAACAAACTAAATAAGAATATCTGTGTGATAATTACATGTGATGCACATGTGCTACTCCATCCCATGGATATCACCATCAACAATCACCTAAAGATAACAACAAAGCAATAGTGAATCGAGAACTCAACAAGTACATCATAGAGCAATAAATAAACAACTTATCATTTAATGTAATTGTTATTATTGTCATGCTCACACTCAATTAATCACATCATATCTCATGTAGTTAATTACACAATTAACTTCTCATGTATGTAATGCTCAATCATGCTCATGCTCATATGCATCTCAATCAACTGATACCGGTTTAGCAGAGTGATCACCCGCCGATGAACCACTCTGTCCTTCGCCCCCATGAAGTCCCCACTGAAGTAGGTTTTAATCTAAAAGCTCTCCAGAATAGTCATGCAACAGTACTCACCGACCTCACTAGAATAGTTACATGACGTACTCACCGCCCTAGCTTGTGCAATCCTGTCATGATAAATGCAAAATGATGTAACATCTTTTCCATTATCCAGTAACACAATTGCATTATCATCATTACCATGTCATTATCATATCATATCATCATCATGTCATATCATCAACATATCATGTCATCAATGTCATTATATCAACAATATCATTATTTTATGGTATTTAAATAAGTATAAATAAATATTATATCAATTCAATTGTAAATACAAGAGATGATAAACCAATGCCTACCACTCTACTATGCATTTGCCTTTTAGCCACGAAAGTCAAAATGATGCAAAGGTAGTACCAAACTCAAAGCAACACTCCTTAGACAAAGATTAATAATAGATTTCAAAACATGCCACAACAATACACAAACACCAATTAACTCAACATCACTCCTACGTCCAAACCCGACAAAGCTATTCCCACTTTCACCAGACAATATACCCATTGTCCTAGTGATTAAATACCCATAACTTTTACTTCTCGACTCCGAATATAGCAAACTCTATACTTTTTGGAATCTACACAAAATTTTCTACAATTTTCTCATTAAGCAAATTCTATGATTATACCATCTAGTTTCCTGTTTTCAACCCTGAAGGTTATTCTGGAATTTCACAGAACAATCGACTTCACAATTTTATAACTATTTTTCTACAACCTAGAAAATAGGAAACCATACCACTTCTAGAATTATATAGCTAAACCTAGTTACGATCATAATTTAATTCTACCATCGATTGCACGTAATAAAGCAATCTACACAACTGTTGTTAACGGCGATAGAAATCTAGATAGCAGTACTCTTGAGGCCATATCTTTTAAATTGCTTATTTGAATATAATGATCTTATACTTTCTGGAAAGCTTACGACATTATCTACAGCTTTCCTAATATGGCAAAGTCATGAGTCTGGATGGAGAGATATCCCAAAACTCCCCTCGCAATGTTCTACAATACAATTAATCGAACTAGGGCATCCCAAAACTTCCTATTCCCGTGACCAAACTAATATAAACCTTGAATAAACATTGATCTAAGATCAAAGCAAGGTTAACTAGATCATTACCCACAAAATTCATATGACCAACACGGATGGATCACCAAGCCCTAATTTCCTCCTTCTCTCTTCTTCCTTCTTCCTTCTTCCTCTCCTCCCTTCTTCCTCTTTCTTCCTCCCTCCTTCCTAGATATCCTCCTCCTCTCACTACTACACAAAAGGTCATCATAGCTGGTTCAAAAATATCATAACAGATGGTTTCGTGAACCATTTGAATTTATGGGTCAGTAATGACATGAGGTCATCACAGACGGTTTTCGAACCATATGTAATTCAAAACCCTAGTCAAACCCATCGGGCCTGAGTCAGACTCGGGCTCGAGTCAAACCCAGGCCCAGCTATTGGACTTGGTCGAGCCAAGTCTCTCAGCCGCACTAGGGCGCGGTCGTGTGGGCGCACATTTGGGCCGTTGGATTTCAATCCAACGCCTTGGACCTCCCCTTGTGTGTTGGACCTCAGGAGGTCTTGAGCGATCTGAGCCGTCCATCTCAAATCCAGCAGTCACGACCTCCCTGACCTTTTTCTATTCTTCTTCCTTCTTGAGCCGTGCGCCATGACAGTGAGCAGCTATGCCTGGTCACTTCAAGCTCGTCCTCATCAATGTCTCTCAGGTCTGGGCATTTAATGCGCGCTAGTGCTTTCAGCCAAAGTCGTGTTCTTCACTTGCCCCCATCATTTCTTTTGGTCCATGGCAGTGCCGTGAGCCTAGCTCACCATTGAGCTCACCCAAGGACTTTGTTCTTGCCAAGCCCTAGTTTTCTAGCTATAAAAAGCCTCCGAGCTCCTCCTTGAGCACCTTTACGACACCCTCTAGCTCCCTCTCTGTCCTGTGAGCCAAAACACCGTGAGCACCTCTTTCGCCATTGTTGCCGCTTAAGCTCCTCGTCGCCAGCGGTGCTCCGTGTCTCTTCACTCCTTTTCGCTTCGCCGGGCTCCTCTCATCATCTTGAGGAGGTCCCTTAACTCGACTTTGGGTTGCCTTCGCAGGTGTAGCCCCAGATCGAGATTTGGACCTTCGCAGGTGCATCCCCAGATCGAGATTTGGACCTTCGCAGGTGCAGCCCCAGATTGAGATTTGAACCTTCGCGGCCGAAGCTGCGCCTTTCTTCCCCAACTCCAGTAAGATGCTCCCCTTTTCGATTCCTCGCTCCTGGACCTCCTCTGGGTCATCGCGAAGCTATCCGAACCATCCTTTATGTTTCTCTTTGTTCAGGAGCTCTTGTGTCGAACCCGGGAGCGAAGGATCCCGAATTCTCTGTGTTCATACACCGTCCAGGATTTCCAGTGTACACAGTCTCACAAAAAGGATATCACAATCATATCACGAATTCATAAAAGACATTAAATAAATAATTGTTCAATACAAATGAGTCTGAACAACAGTATCAAATGTCAAATGATAAACACAGCGGAAACATAATAATAGAGGTGAGCCACACGATGAGCCACAGGCAATCGTCTGGGTCAAAAGGCCTACTCATCCGGATCCTCACCGTCGGGGTAGAAGTCTTCTTCTGAATAAGATTTATTCAGCAAGGATGAGCACAACTTCCGTGCTCGCAAGTTACACCAAATATTGAATTTAAATGCATGCATAAGGTAACAAGTGAGTATGGCAGGGGTTGTTTTGCATAAACAACATTTCCAGTTTAAATAGACATAATATTTTCTAAGGTAGTTTTGTACTATGACTAAAATCATATTTTTGAAATGTCAATGTTATAATGTGGATAACCTCCAATGATAAAGTGAAGGATCCCCTCCTAACACTTGGCTCCCCGCCCAATTTTTCATAAGGGTTAACCATCCTCGACATTTAATAAAGCATTTAAAAACCAAAAACAATTCTAACTTTAAGTGGCCCTACTAGCATGTCCATGACCGCGGACGCGGCTATTCGAATAGTTTTTCTACTCTGCAGAGTTGGTGCAACTTTACCCACACGAGGTGATATACTCGTTATGTCGGCCAATTCACGCTTCCGTAGGCGTGTGACTGAGCAATTACCAGGAGGCCTTTACAATGTTCTGTCCTAGTATACTCATGCCCGCTAAGGTTTCACCCCTTTGGACTAACCGTCCTCCGGAAGCCCCCTCTTGCGCCAAGTGGGAATAAAACGTCTAACCGACACCCACATAATCGCTTGACATAAATACACTAGAACATCACAAATTAATTAGCCAAATCCTACCCATACAGGACATGTGGTAGTACGGTTAAGGCATAGCATTAAGCGGCTCAAAGACCGGTCCTCAATTGACTTGGGCGTCATTCCTACTAACCATGGGCCTTAATCTTAACAAGATCAATCCCGTGCATAAACCTGCACCCACCATTCCGACCATTTCGCCCAAGTCCAAACCCATTTTTGATTTTATTTGAATAAAATTCTCTTTATAAATCCAGGTGGTAAAACAATACCACAATGTCAAGTTTGAATCAAATTTGTAAGAAATTTGGTGAAACCCTCCCAAATTCTTCAAGTATAAACCAGCCTAACTAAGCATGTGTCTAGTATTGATAATATTTTGTCTATGGTGTCAAGGTAGTCAAGTACAATATCCAAATTAGCCATACAATAAATCATGGGAGTAACTATATATAAAACAGGATATTAAATTATTTATACAAACATATGCATGCAATAAGGAATTTAAAAACTGAAAATAATTTAAATTACTGGGGGCAATATGGTCAATGGTGTAACTTGCCTTGGTCGATGTCTTGGAATTCTAAATCTTCAGATTGATCGAACTCTCCGGAGTCGTCGAAGTCTAAACGTGAAAATACGACAAATTCAATATTCAAATTCAAATAAATTCTAAAACATAGTTCAAATTAACTCCAAATTGAAATATTTAAGTTTAGTTAGCTAGATTATAATTTTATATAAATTTTGCAATTTGAATCACCCAATTTGGAGTTCGTATGCAAAAGTTATGAATTTTAGAAGTTTTAAACCTAAATCTGAAATTTAATTGGATTTCCCGAATTATTTTTCTACTGAAAAATCTATTTATTGTGCAATGCTGACGCCAGTAACAGAATTCCAGAATTTAAAGGATTTAAACTAATTTCTGACTTGTGGGCCCCACGTGTCACAGACACGGCTCACAGTGAACTAAACCCACCGTGCCAAGGGAAACTCGGCGCGGTGGACCGCCCACGTGGGTGCTTACACGGCTATGACTGGGACGCCACGCGTGCGCCACACAAGCAAGGGAGGGTGAGATGGCGCCTAGGTGGCAATGCCACGTCGTCGAGGACGGCACCGGCGCGAGGACCAATGGTCGCCGGCGCTGTGCTGCGCGGCGGAGTCCGGCGAGTGCACCAGAAGAGAGAGGAGAGGTCAGCGATCATGATGCTCACCACGACGACTAGAAAGAGTGAGACGATGGCCGACGACGTGGACGAAAGTGGCGGCGAAGGTACGGTCGTCGACGATGTAGGGGTTCCGGCGATCCTCCGGTGGAGTGGGTGCGCGCACCAGGATCGCGACGAGATGGAGAAGCTGATGGTGGTGGTGGCGAGGACGCGGCGTCAGCGGCGACGGCGTAAAGGCGACGAGGGCTTGCGGCTTGGCGGCGACAAAAACTCGAATTCCGGCGATCTCATAGCGAGAAAGAGAATGTGGGTGGTGGCGGTGGGATCGATGTGATGAGAGGCTCCTGGGGCTGCCTTTTATAGGCGCCGGGAGGGTCCAGGGCGGCGTGGAGGAGGTGGGGGCGTGCGGCGGCGGTTTCGGCGTTCGTGGGTAAAACCGACGCGGAGAAGGGGGAAGAAGGTGGGAAGTGGGGCGGTTGGAGGTGGCGGAGCCGTTGCGCACGAGTACGTGACGAGAGGGCGATCAGACCGCGGGGAAAATGGAGCTTCCCCGGCTCGGTCATGGCGGCAGTTGCGCGAGCGACGTGGAGAAGAAGGAGAGGAGGAAGAAAGAACACGGGCCGTTGGATTTTAATCCAACGGTCACGATTATTAGTAGTGACGTGGAGGAAGATGGGTGATTCTGGCCGTTAGATTAAGATCGCACGGCTCACCTTGATTATGATATTCGGATTGTGCGGAGGTTACAAAAGATCTTGATCGTTGGTTCAAGATCCAGCGGTGGAGATAGGATGGGGCGCGTGCGTGCGGCGTGTGCGTTGGATTTCGATCCAACGGTGGATAAAGAGGAGGGGGTGCGGCGGTGTGGGCCACATGCGGGCCGCGTGCGGAAGGAGGTTTGGGCCGAGGCCGTTGGGTTTCGGCCCAAATCTATTTTTGGATTTTCTTTTGCTTTTCTATTTGTTTAAATTCTGATAATTCATTTAGACTTTAGAAAATAGCAAAATAATTCCAAAAACTATGGGAAAATTCACAGGAATTCCCATACTTATTCTGGACTTTATGAAATTATTTCCAACTTTATGTTGGCTTTTAATTTTGCAAATAAATTTGTTTTGGCTTTAAAATATTAATAAAAAGCTTTTAAAATTTTAGAAAATTCCACAAAAATAAATAAACTTTTAATTTTTACTGAAATTTGAAATTTGGGCTGTTACAAACCTACCCTCCTTAAGGCAATCTCGACCCGAGATTCAGGCTTGGTCGGCAAACAGGTCGGGGTAGTTGGTCTTGAGGTCCTCTTCTTTTTCCCATGTGGCTTCACTTTCAGGGTGATGACTCCACTGCACTTTATATGATCGAATGATCCTGCTCCTGGTAACACGTTCTGTGACATTCAGAATCTTGATTGGTCGCTCTACATAAGTGAGGTCTTCTTGGAGATCACAGCTTTCCAGGAGGGTGTGTTCTTCTGGCACTCGGAGACATTTCTTCAATTGGGACACATGGAAGACATTGTGCACTGCCGACAAGGCTTCTGGCAGTTCAAGCTGATAGGCTACTTCACCTCTTTTGGCTAGAATCTGGTATGGTCCCACAAATCTGGGTGCAAGTTTTCCTTTTGTCCGGAATCTTCTTACTCCTTTGAGTGGAGTGACTCTGAGATAGACAAAGTCTCCTACCTCAAAGTTTAAATCCCTCCGACGGTTATCAGCATAACTCTTTTGTCGGGTTTGTGCCACTTTCAGATGTTCTCTTATGGCTTTTACCTTACTTTCAGCATCTTTGATTAACTCAGGTCCAAAGAGCTAATGTTCTCCTACTTCATCCCACAGAAGTGGAGTTCTGCACTTTCTTCCATACAAAGCTTCAAATGGAGTCATTTGCAAACTGGCTTGATAACTATTGTTATACGAGAATTCTGCATACGGCAAATTCTTGTCCCAACTTTGTCCAAAGTCCAGGGCACAGGCTCGGAGCATATCTTCGAGGACTTGATTGGTGCGTTCCGTCTGGCCATCTGTCTGAGGATGATAGGTTGTACTGAAATTGAGTTTGGTCCCTAAGGCTTCATGCAGACTCTGCCAGAACCTTGATGTAAACTGGGAACCTCTGTCGGACACGATCTTCTTGGGTACTCCGTGTAGACAAACAATCCTGGCCACATATAATTCTGCCAACTGGCTGCTTCTGTATGTAGTCTTGACGGGAATGAAGTGTGCTACCTTTGTCAACCGATCAATTATCACCCAGATAGAATCATATCCTGATTGAGTCCTAGGAAGTCCGGTAATGAAGTCCATGCCGATTTCTTCCCACTTCCATTCTGGAATTGGTAGTGGCTGCAACAATCCAGCTGGTCGCTGATGTTCTGCCTTAACTCGCTGACACACATCACAGCGGGCGATGAACTTAGCAATTTCTCGTTTCATGCTGACCCACCAGTATTTCTCCTTTAGATCCTGGTACATCTTGGTGCTTCCGGGGTGAATGGAGTAGAGGCGATTCATGGGCCTCCTTGAGTGATCGTTTTAACTCTGTTGGTCGGTACACAAATGTGGTTCCCAAACCATACAGTTCCTTGTTCATCTTGGTGAATCACGGAGCCTTGCCTCTTCGCATATTCTTCTTGATCTCCTTGATGTCTTCATCTTCTAGCTATTTTTCTCTGATCTGACCTTGAAGAGTTGGTTGTACTTCCAAAGCATTCACACAACCTTGACTGACAATCTCCAAGTTTAGACGGTTTAATTCTTCATGTAATTCTGGCTGATCCTTCTGCACCATCATGGTATTACAATAGGCCTTTCTGCTCAAGGCATCTGCAACTACATTTGTTTTGCCCGGATGATAGTGAATTCCAAGATCATAATCTTTTATCAACTCTAGCCATCTTCTCTGCCGAAAGTTTAATTCTGCCTGCGTGAAGATATATTTCAGACTCTTGTGATCCGTAAAAATCTCACAGCGATTACCAATGAGATAATGCCACCAGATCTTCAAAGCATGCACAATCGCTGCTAACTCGAGATCATGTGTTGGATAATTCCCTTCATGTGGCCTCAACTGCCTGGAGGCATAAGCCACTACTTTGCCTTCCTGCATCAATACACATCCGAGACCTTGACGGGATGCGTCACAGAAGATCTCAAAATCCTTACGGATATCGGGTAAGACTAACACAGGTGCTGAGACTAATCTCGTCTTCAGGTCTTGGAAACTTTCTTCACAAGCATCTGTCCATTCAAACTTCTTTTCCTTCTTCAGAAGTTGAGTCATGGGTCTTGCAATCTTAGAGAAATTTTCAATAAACCTGCGGTAATAACCCGCTAGTCCAAGGAAACTTCACACCTCGGTGACTGTCCTGGGTTGCTTCCAATCTGATACTGCTTCAACCTTGGCAGGATCTACCGCAATTCCTCCCGCTGACACAATATATCCAAGGAATGCCACTTGACTTAGCCAAAATTCACTTTTGCTGAATTTGGCATAAAGCTGGTGCTCCCTGAGCTTGTCCAGTATCATTCTGAGATGCTTCTCATGTTCTTCTTCATCCTTCGAGTAGATGAGGATGTCATCGATGAAAACAACCATAAACTTATCCAAGAATTCCATGAACACTTTGTTCATCATATTCATGAAGTAAGCAGGGGCGTTCGTCAAACCGAAAGACATCACTGTAAACTCGTACAGTCCATATCTGGTGGTGAAGGCTGTCTTCAGGATATCTTCTAGTCTGATCTTCAGTTGGTGATAGCCAGATCTCAAATCAATCTTCGAGAAGACACTTGCTCCTTTCAACTGATCAAACAGATCGTCTATCCTGGGTAACGGATACTTGTTCTTGATCGTCACCTCATTGAGCTGTAATCAACACACATCCTCATGCTATTGTCCTTTTTCTTGATGAATAGTACTGGTGCTCCCCAAGGTGATGAGCTGGGTCGGATGTACCCTTTGCTTCGCAATTCTTCAATCTGTTTCTTCAATTCTGCTAACTCATTGACTGGCATTCTATAGGGTCGCTTCGATATTGGAGTTGTCCCTGGGACTAAGTCAATTAAGAACATTACGTCCCTATCCGGTGGCATGCCAGGTAGATCGTCAGGAAAGACATCAGAATATTCTCGGACTACAGGTATATCTTCAAGTTTCACTTCCTTCATGATGGTGAGGATGGAACTTCCATTGGTGCAGGTCTTGGGCTTGAACCCAACTGAAATTCCTTCTTCATTAGTGAGAGTGATAGACCTACTAGCACAGTCTATTTGTCCATGATTCTTGGCTAGCCAGTCCATTCCAAGAATGACATCCAAACCTTAGGAATGTAAGACTATCAAGTCTGCTAGGAAGGATACTCCGGATATCTCAAGAGTGAGGTTCGGGCATAGAGAACTAATCCTCATTTCTGAGCCCGGAGAATGGATTATCATAGGATTGGTTAAGGGGGATATAGGTAACCCATTTTTACCCACAAACTTATTTGAGACAAATGAATGCGAAGCTCCGGAATCGAATAGAACTGAAGTTGGTATTGAGTTGACAAGAAACATACCAAGAACGACATCCGGTGCTGCCCGGGCTTCCTCAGCTGTGACGTGGTTCACACATCCCTTGATAAACTAACCTGACGGCTTTGAAGTTCCGCCAGTGGCTGTGGCTCCTGGTGCTGTCTTTGAAGACGTCGCTGCCTGCTGCCTCTTGGGGCATCTGTTGGCGTAGTGTCCTGTTTCATTGCAATGGAAACAGGTCACTCCTGCAGCTGAGGGAGCGGAGCTCTTCTATTGAAATTGCCCTCCAGTTGATGCGCTGCGGAAGTTGGAGGTGTTGGGGCGCTGGTTCTGCACTGGGACTCGGGATGTGGAAGTTTGAAACTTCCCACGCTGCGGTGGCTGCGGCTGAATGAATCGAGGCTTGGGAAGGCCTCCTGCATTGAACCTCTGGGCGGCTATCCTCCGCTTGCGGTTCTCCATCTCCTGATGTTTGGCCTCCTCGCGGATCGCCTTGTCCACCAACTGCTGGAAGTCAGTGAAGTTCTGAGAGATCAATTGGACAGAGATATCATCATTAAGCCCCTCCATGAATCTCTCCTGTCGGTCCTCGTCCCGGGCTACGTCAGTTGGAGCGTAGCGAGCCAGTTGATTGAATCAGTGGAGATACTCGCCCACCGAACGATTTCCTTGGCAAAGGGCATGGAACTTCTTTTTCTTCAATGTCATCATGCCGGCAGGGATGTGGGCATGATGGAAAGCTCTCACGAACTCGTCCCACGAGATGGCCTGGGCATTGGCGTGGGAGATGCAGAAGTTGTCCCACCACTCCGAAGCTGGTCCGTTGAGCTGGTGAGAGGCGAACAGGACCCTCTCGCGGTCTGTGCATTACACGATGTCTAGCTTCTTCCCGATGGCACGAAGCCAATCGTCAGCATCCATCGGCTCGGTGCTGCTGGAGAAGGTTGGAGGACGCATGCGCATGAACTCCGACATGGTCACCCGCTGAGGAGGGTGTGCTGGTGCCTGAGTTGCGGCGGTAGCTGCTGCTGCGGCTTGGATGTTCTTAGAGTTGCTGAGCGACTGGGCCGGCAAGTCGATGAGGTGGGTCTTGTTGGTCATCATCTGTTGCCAGTCTGGTCCTGCTGCTGGCGGTGGGGGAGGCTGTTGGATAGGCTGCTCCTGATTGTCGGCATTCTCGTTGCCCTAGCCTTGGACGCTGCCACTTCCTGTGCGGGTGGCCAACATCTGCTGAATTTTCCAAAGACTTAGGAAAGAGAAGAAAAGATAGCGCTAAAAGGAAATAAGTTTATATTAGCCCAAAAAACACACAAATACAAGATAAAGAATCAAATTTTCCTTTTTCAAAGTAGTTCTTTATTTTATTCATTTGATTATGGCTACCACAGAAGGTTAGTAGCTCATAATTCGCAGCTAATCGAACAACTAAAGGGGAAAGCAAATATCTAAAAAGGGAAAAGCAAATATCTATGGGGTGGATGGGGTGTAGTCAGGGGAGTTGCAGGTGTTGCCTTGGCCTGCCTTGTAGAGAGCTAATTCTACTTCGGTTGCCCTCAGCTTCTCCTCTACTGCTTCTAATCTCCCCTGGACTAAATATAGCTAGTGCAGGGTGTTGCCATAGGCGTAATCCATCGCCTTGGCTAGTTCCACCTGATGGGTGATCTCCGGTAAATCCTCATTCTCAACTGAGCTGAAAGCACTGCCTAGTCGGGTGGGGATGTGCATGGGGTAGTACTGGAATGCAGTATCCCGAAGGTGGGCGTCATAGGTATAACGAAGTCGGCGCATGGCTTCCCTTGCTGCGTCTTGGATGCCGTCAGTGAAAGTCTCCCGACGCATTGGGGTGTCGAAGATGTGGAAAGTCGTATCCGGCGCCAAGTTAGAGTAGAGGATAACCTCCACTCTCCAGCGCTCCTGCTGTCCCACGAGATACTTGTATCCTTGGTATGTGGGCATCTTCTTGAAACTTAGATGCTGCATCATCTTCCACAGTATATCCGCCCATTCTCCAGCAAAGATCTCATGGGAGATGCGGGTCGGTCTCTCGGCCATCTACAATTTTAGAAGAGACAAGAGTTTAGAAATCTTTTAACAGAGAAAGGAAAAGTAAGACTCTGGAAGACAAGTAAATATTTTTAAGTTTTTGAAAATAGTCCCTAATGGTTTTACCCTTTCTACCGTGGCCCATGACCTACAGTCGATATGGCTCTGATACCACTTTTGTCGAACCCGGGAGCGAAGGATCCCGAATTCTCTGTGTTCATACACCGGTCCAGGATTTCCAGTGTACACAGTCTCACAAAAAGGATATCACAATCATATCACGAATTCGTAAATGACATTAAATAAATAATTATTTAATACAAATGAGTTTGAACAACAGTATCAAATGTCAAATGATAAACACAGCAGAAACATAATAATAGAGGTGAGCCACACGATGCGCCACAGGCAATCGTTTGGGTCAAAAGGCCTACTCGTCCGGATCCTCACCGTCGGGGTAGAAGTCTTCTCTTGAATAAGATTTATTCAGCAAGGATGAGCACAACTTCCGTGCTCGCAAGTTACACCCAATATTGAATTTAAATGCATGCATAAGGTAACAAGTGAGTATGGCAGGGGTTGTTTTGCATAAATAGCATTTCCAGTTTAAATAGACATAATATTTTCTAAGGCAGTTTTGTACTATGACTAAAATCATATTTTTGAAATGTCAATGTTATAATGTGGATAACCTCCAATGATAAAGTGAAGGATCCCCTCCTAACACTTGGCTCCCCGCCAAATTTTTCATAAGGATTAACCATCCTCGACATTTAATAAAGTATTTAAAAATAAAAAACAATTCTAACTTTAAGTGGCCCTGCTAGCATGTCCATGATCGCGGACGCGGCTATTCGAATAGTTTTTCTACTCTGCAGAGTTGGTACAACTTTACCCACACGAGGTGACATGCTCGTTATGTCGGCCAATTCACGCTTTTGTAGGCGTGTGACTGAGCAATTACCATGAGGCCTTTACAATATTCTGTCCTAGTATACTCATGCCCGCTAAGGTTTCGCCCCTTTGGACTAATCGTCCTCCGGAAGCCCCCTCTTGCGCCAAGTGGGAATAAAACGTCTAACCAACACCCACATAATCGCTTGACATAAATACACTAGAACATCACAAATTAATTAGCCAAATCTTGCCCATATAGGACATGTGGTAGTACGGTTAAGGCATAGCATTAAGCAGCTCAAAGACCGGTCCTCAATTGATTTGGGCGTCATTCCTACTAACCATGGGCCTTAATCTTAACCAGATCAATCCCGTGCATAAACCTGCACCTACCATTCCGACCATTTCGCCCAAGTCCAAACCCATTTTTGATTTTATTTGAATAAAATTCTCTTTATAAATCCAGGTGGTAAAACAATACCACAATATCAACTTTGAATCAAATTTGTAAGAAATTTGGTGAAACCCTCCCAAATTCTTCAAGTATAAACCAGCCTAACTAAGCATGTGTCTAGTATTGATAATATTTTGTCTATGGTGTCAAGGTAGTCAAGTACAATATCCAAATTGGCCATACAATAAATCACGGGAGTAACTATATATAAAACATGACATTAAATTATTTATACAAACATATGCATGCAATAAGGAATTTAAAAACTGAAAATAATTTAAATTACTGGGGGCAATATGGTCAATGGTGTAACTTTCCTTGGTCGATGTCTTGGAATTCTAAATCTTCAGATTGATCGAACTCTCCGGAGTCGTCGAAGTCTAAACGTGAAAATAGACAAATTCAATATTCAATTCAAATAAATTCAAAAACATAGTTCAAATTAACTCCATATTAAAATATTTTGGTTTAGTTAGCTAGATTATAATTTTATATAAATTTTGCAATTTGAATCAACCAATTTGGAGTTCATATGCAAAAGTTATGAATTTTAGAAGTTTTAAACCTAAATTTGAAATTTAATTGGATTTCCCGAATTATTTTTCTACTGAAAAATCTATTTATTGCACAATGCTGACGCCAGCAACAGAATTCCAGAATTTAAAGGATTTAAACTAATTTCTGACTTGTGGGCCCCACGTGTCATAGACACGGCTCACAGTGAACTAAACCCACCGAGCCAAGGGAAACTCGGCGCGGTGGACCGCCCACGTGGGTGCTCACGCAGCGATGACTGGGACATCACGCGTGCGCCACGCAAGCAAGGGAGGGTGAGATGGCGCCTAGGTGGCAATGCCACGTCGTCGAGGACGGCGCCGGCGCGGGGACCGACGGTCGTCGGCGCTGTGCTGCGCGGCGGAGTCCGGCAAGTGCACCAGAAGAGAGAGGAGAGGTCAGCGATCATGATGCTCACCACGGCGACTAGAAAGAGTGAGACGATGGCCGACGACGTGGACGAAAGTGGCAGCGAAGGTACGGTCATCGACGATGTAGGGGTTCCAGCGATCCTCCGGTGGAGTGGGTGCGCGCACCAGGATCGCGACGAGATGTAGAAGCTGATGGTGGTGGTGGCGAGGACGCGGCGTCGGCGTAAACGGCGGCGAGGGATTGCGACTTGGCGGCGACAAAAACTCCGGTTCCGGCGATCTCACAGCGAGAAAGAGAATGTGGGTGGTGGCGGTGGGATCGATGTGATGAGAGGCTCCTGGGGCTGCCTTTTATAGGCGCCTGGAGGGTCCAGGGCGGCGTGGAGGAGGTGGGGGCTTGCGGCGGCGGTTTCGGCGTTCGTGGGTAAAACCGACGCGGAGAAGGGGGAAGAAGGTGGGAAGTGGGGCGGTTGGAGGTGGCGGAGTCGTTGCGCACGAGTACGTGACGAGAGGGTGATCAGACCGTGGGGGAAAACGGAGCTTCCCCGACTCGGTCATGGCGGCAGTTGCGCGAGCGACGTGGAGAAGAAGGCGAGCGACGGTCACGATTATTAGTAGTGACGTGGAGGAAGATGGGTGATTTTGGCCGTTAGATTAAGATCGCACAACTCACCTTGATTATGATATTCGGACTGTGCGGAGGTTACAAAAGATCTTGACCGTTGGTTCAAGATCCAGCGGTGGAGATAGGATGGGGCGCGTGCGTGCGGCGTGTGCGTTGGATTTCGATCCAACGGTGGATAAAGAGGAGGGAAGTGCGGTGTGGGCGTGCGTGGAGGAGGTTTGGGCCGAGGCGTTGGGTTCGACCCAAAGCTATTTTGGATTTTCTTTTGCTTTTCTATTTGTTTAAATTCTGATAATTCATTTAGGCTTTAGAAAATAGCAAAATAATTCCAAAAACTATGGGAAAATTCACAGGAATTCCCATACTTATTCTGGACTTTATAAAATTATTTCCAACTTTATGTTGGCTTTTAATTTTGCAAATAAATTTGTTTTGGCTTTAAAATATTAATAAAAAGCTTTTAAAATTTCAGAAAATTCCACAAAAATAAATAAACTTTTAATTTTTACTGAAATTTGAAATTTGGGCTGTTACATCTTGTCCCCGTTGTCGTCCTCGTCTCAGGCGTCGGTCTCGGCCGCCAGAGCTTCTCCGACTTCCTTCGGGCCTCCCCTGCATCCAGGTGTGTTCGCAATTGTCCCTTAGAGCCCGAGCACCCGTTGGATTAGATCGTAGCGGAGTTTTTCGCGTTTTCGTATTTTACCGTAGGATCACCTCCGCCCCTCTCCGGCTCGTCGGCGTTTTAGGCCACCTCCGCCGTCGAGAGTGCCTCCATTGGGTTCGCATTAGTATTGCGCATGTTTTGGCACTTTGGGTTCGCGCCGTCGTAGCCGTGGTCGCCGGCGGCGAGCCGGCGGGCAAAGTGCAGTGCTCTGTACTGTTGTCGGGATTTTGACAAGTCCCTAGACCTCCCGAGTTAATCTTAGCTGTCAATGATCTCGTAAGGTTAGCTCTTAGCCGTAGGATCCTTCTTTGTAAAACCTTAGTGACAGGACCTCCCCCCTGATTAGATCCTAGCCGTTTAGGACCTCCCTGGTTCAATCTTAGCCGTTAGGGTCGATCCCTGCGCGAAAAGACCACCCCGCGGTCGTTTTTGCAAAAATCACCCTCGGGACCGCCCTTGGGGTCCTCTTTGTAAAAGACCACCCCTGGTCTTTTGCAAAGAAAACCTCAGGACCTCCCCCTCCATAGACCTTAACCTTTAGGACCACCCCGGAGATCTTGACCATTTAGGACCTCCTAGTGGAGATCTGAGCCGTTAAGACCTCCCTCTGTTAAGATGTTATCATTGAAGACCCCCCTCGCGTAGATCTTGACCGTTGAGACCTCCCCCGCGAGATCTTAGCCGTCAGGGACCTCCCCTCCTTTAGATCTTATCGCCTAGGACCTCCCCCGTGTTAATCTGGACCGTCCAGGATCTCCCCGCGAGATCTAGGCCGTTCAGGACCTCCTCCTATAGATCTTTAATCTTAGGACCTCCCCGGTAGTGCTGGACCGTTAGATCTAGATCTAGCGGGCTGGACCTCCTCGGCGTGTTTAGAGTTCTAAGTGTTTCGATCCTTTTGTGCCGTTCATCTCTTGATCTGCGGCTCTGGTGGCGCGATCAATCAGACCTCCGACTGGAGCTCTCGCTATGAGCCACTCATCTTTAGATTTGCGGCCCACATTTGTTGGATCGTTCGGACCGCCAAACACCTCCTGCGTTGTGGGCCGTTGGATCTAAATCCAACGGTAGATACCTTGTTAGGACGCGCGCGTGCGCTGTGTTGCGGAGCGTGTGGTCCGTTGGATTCTAGAGCTACGGCCCACGTCTATCCACGTCATTTCGTTTTTGATCAGTTTGTTTTAAATTCCGGTAAGCTTTTATTTGTCAACTGAAAAATAGTTTTAAACTTCAAAAATGAGTGACTAAATCATTTTAGCTCCTTTTAGGGTGATTCCAATTGTGTTGAATTCCTGTCTAACCAAACTTTAATCTAAAAATATGTTTAGGTGTTGTTCGGTAGCAGAAAATGAAATGGGTTGTATTAACTTGTTTAACATTAAATATTATCTAGAAATTCATTTAAAACTTGAGAAATACATAAGTAATTCTCTCTGATTCCAAATTGAGCAAACTAAAATGTGTTAGATTCCTCTGTTAATATGTGTTAGCATAGAATGTGTTTCATATAGGTATTTGCTCCTGAAATTAACTTCGTGCTACTTTTACAACTTAGAAAAATCATAAGTAATTCAAATTAACTCCAAATGAAGTAAACTCAGTTTTGCTGTTCTTAGAATGCCATGTTCTACCCACCATAAAAATTTCAGGTTCTAGATCTTTCTGGAAAATTGTGCTATGAACAGTAACCAAAATTAATTTAATTGGATTTTTCAGGCTGAAAGAAATTTTTTAGACTATAACTTTTGCACGTTTAATCCAAATTGGATAATTCTTGTTGCTAAATTCATTTAAAATCATGCCCTTGCTGCTGTATAAATTTCGTGGGATTTGGATGATTTGGCCTTTGGGTTTCTTTCGGTGGTTCTTCGTTCTTATTGGAATTTTTGCGTTTTGCGTTAAGTTCCGAAGAGTTTGTTGAGCCCGAGAGTGATCCTCTGCAGCAAGAGCACATCCAGCAAGGCAAGCAGATGTAGCATCATTTGATCATATTGCTCCTATTATTTTCAAAGTCTAATATGTTGTTTGCAAATTCTACGTATGCATTGCTATTTTGTTTTAAACTATTGTCGATTAGTTTACCTATTAGATGCATAATCTGTAGGCAAATGCTTAACCTCTACTACTGAGCGTAGGATTATCTTGCTGTGATTTCGGGTTTGTTGGATGAGCCCTTGTCACTTAGTAGTTTACGAGTTAATGTTGCTTAGTCATACTTAGCTACCGGTAGAATTGGGCGGTTGTCGACCTAGTCGATAACCTTGATCACACAAACTTAATATGACTTTATGTTTCAGCATTTGTGCTATGTTTAATTGTGAAAACTAAAAATAAAAACAAAATGATTTGGACTTGGACACAATGGTATCACTACACCATGGCATAGTATTAAGGGTAATAATCTGCCGGGAAAAAAATGGATTAGTGGCAAAACATGTGCCGGCAATATCTAAAAGATTAAGGGTCACGTTATCTACTGGAAATAATTATTATCTAGAACAATATATCTGTCGGCAATATTTTTATGTTAACTACAATATATCTGCCCTTAAAAAAGTGAACCAGGTCAGTGTATTTGCCAGGGATAATGTATTTGTCAGGGATACTTATGTATTTATGGTTACCTCGCTGTTATTTCAATGCTTAAAAACAGATTTAATAAACCGCTTTCAATCTATTACATTATTGCAAATGAAAATTGCTTTATGCGTCCAATTAACCATATAACCATCTCCTTTGTTACAGCTCTCATGTAGCTATGTATAGACTTGTTACTCGTAAGTATTGCGAGTACATTATTGTACTCACCTGCATTGCTTATTATGTGCAGAGGAGGAAGTGGATCCCCAAGGGGTCTACTTCTGTGAGTTTTGCTGCGGATCGTGCGACTAGCTGGGCAGCCCAGTCGGTTGCCTTGTGGGTTATGGCTAACCGGTTGGATTTTGTTTATAGCCATTTTATGGAGCTTTTGCTTCCGCTGTCTTGTGATATTTTGTTGTCTTTTGGCCAGTCGGCGCTGTTGTAATAACTCTATCTATTGTATGTCCTTTGCTAGACTTGCTATTATGTGTTGTATGAAAATGATGCATGCTTTTGTAAAGATGTATCTGTGTTGCAATTCTGGGAAGCACATGTCCATCGGGACACGGTATATTTGGTTTGTGATGCTAGAGTCAAGGGAAGACTAAGTATTACAAGCTAAATACACCGGGGTCTCACAATGACATGCATACATGGATACTTCAAAGGAAGGCTTGTATAGTTAATTTGCATAAAGCAAAGTTTTCCTTAAATATTTGTACTAAGTTCCAAAGCAATTATTTTATAACTAAAATTTATTGTATAAATTCTCAGTTTTATAGTCAGATAACATTCACACAAGAATGGTGAAGGATACCCTCCTATCACATGGCTTCCTACCCAAATTTCTTGATTGGATAGAAATCCAAATCCATTTGATAAAGTCTTTTGAAATCAAAACAAAAGTCTAACTTTGAGTGGCTTTGCTAGCATGTCCATGATCGTGAACACGGCTATTCGAATAGTTTTACACTCTGCAGAGGTTGTATAGCTTTACCCACATGACACGATTTCTCTAGTTTGTTTGGCATCTGTCGATACCACCGCTCACTATCTTAGGTAAGCAGTCTAGAGCACGTGGCAAGGCCTTTACAATGCGCCATCCCACCGCAGTCTCCCTCACTAAGGTTTCGCCTCCCCCTTTGGATAGAAATCCGCCGGGCTTAGGGGCCCCCTCTTGCGCCAGGTGGGACTAACATAGGTCATAACATGACTACCTACCGCATCTGAAGGGAACGACCACGGTGAAATATTGCAAATTAGTCAGCTAGGTCCCCTCCCCATACTCAGGACATATGGTGGTACGATAAGGCATAGCAAAGGAACACTCAAAGGCCGATCCTCAATTGACTTGGGCGTCTTTCAAAATAAACCCTGGGCCTTAATCTTAACCAGACTAAGCCTGTGCATAAACCTGCACCCACTGTTCATCCATTTCGCCCAAGTCCAAACCATCATTTTATTTTATTTTATTTTATTTTTCAAAGCATTTGTAAAACTCCCATGACACACCAATACTAAGGGTACAATTTAAGCAACATTTGATTTTTGGCTGAAATTCCCCAAATCAAATATTTTTTGTCTAGGCATGGCTAAGCATAATTTTTCTCAAAAAGTTCTAGTTCATACTATTGTATAAACTAGATTTTCATCTAAGGTGTCAAGGCATGTGTGAATAAATGTCAAAATTGACAGTATAAAGGATTTAGGCATAACTATGATTTAAAACAAGTATTAAATTACATTGAATAGAAATATGCATGCAGTAGTAATTTAAAACAGAATAAATAATTTGAAATAATAGCGTCAACAAGATCAAAGGTATAACTTGCCTTGCTTGATAGGTTGCTCTCAAACGGCGTCGAAATCTGACTCTCCAAAGTCGTCGAAATCTATACGCGAAAATAAGCCAAATTCAAACAAAATTTAGATAACAATTCAAATGAACTCCAAATTAAATAATTTTAGTTTAGATAGCTAGATCTTGAATTTAGACAAATTTAGAAATTTGAATGGACTCAATTGGAGTTTGATGCAAAAGATATGGGCTTTGGAAGATTGAAATCCATGAAATAACCCTAAAAGGAATTATTGGATTTTTTGGATTTATTTTCCTAAAGGAAAAGGGTTTTATGACGCAATGTTGACGTCAGCGAAGGATTTTCGGGAATAAAAGAAAACCCTGACATGGAGGGTCCATGTGTCATAGACACGACCCACGGTGGACTAGGTCTGTGGACGATTGGACCTGGTGAAAGGTGGACCATGCCACGCGTGTGCAGACGAGGCGGATGACTTAGCGCCAAGAGGGGTGACACCTTAGCAAAACATATGACGTGGCGCCCACATGGACAACCACGTCGACAACGACGGGGAGGTGGCTCGGGACCCGATGGCAATGGCGAACGGCGGGGTTTCACCGGCGGTGAGTGGTACTGGAAGGTAGCTATGGCTATTGCGAACATGTTGGTACCTGTCTTGGCTCAAGAGGTTATCGGAGATCACCGGAATTGTCGTCGGAGCGGAGGACGAAGGTACAGCTATTGTCGGGAACGGCAGCCAAAGGTGCTCTGGAGCAAACAAGAGGTTCCTAAGGAAGCTCCAGTGATGAGGATACCGACTGTAACACCCCAGCCCATCATGAGCCTGGAATGCTACCATAATAGCATAAAACAAATTAATTCTAAGGCACTTTACAAAAAATTTACAGAACCTCCTTTGTATAAATAATCATACCTGAGGTTCGCACAAGAAACAATAACAATAATCAATTAACTAGATCTTCCAATTCAAAACATAATCATAAAGACATCCATATTATGCTAATCAACGCTATTACACAAATCCAACATAAGGCATAACCAAAAGAGAAGCCCTTAAGCAGTTTATTCAGTTATTTAAGCATGATTAACTTTATTGAATTATAATCTCAATGTTCGTGGCAGTGCTTCAAAACTATAACTATGCCCTCCCATGCATGTCGCGCTCTTTTTGAGAGGTACCTAAACAAACAACAACAACAAGGGTGAGTTCGATGACTCAGCAAGTACACTATAATCAAAGACAACATTCTTAATGGTAATTCAACAACTCAATACACTTCACAACATTTAGGATAAACCATGCACATGCTATGCAAGATGCTCAACTTTCACTTTATCATTTACTTTGTCTCTTAGCATTACACTGACGCGAGTGTGCATCCGTCAATGCACACCCATGCTCGTGCCTTCTAGCACAGGGACCAATTGCCCACATACCACCAATGTGGGGATCTAGGCCCATGCTCCACGAGTATGGGGATCTTTTGCCCGCCATCATTATGACGGGATCTCAACAATAGCATGGTCAACTCGTGAATCGAGCCCACAAATGCCAACATGATGCGTGTGTATGCAATTTCAATAAGAACAATAAATGAACAAATGCATTCACATCTTCATGGCATACAAGTAGACTATTCATAATACAACTTTCTCATCCTTAGGTATCATACTTTTCCAACATCAATGCGTAGTATATAACATATGCACCACTACACACGAACTATAATTTTCACATCGCAACAAAGATTCATGGTTCACACCAAACATTATCTAATATAACACAAGACTCCACTCAATAAGTTCAATGCTATTCCTTAATGCACTTGCAACACAGTAACAAAAACATTCATAAGCATACTTCATCATAGAGATGCATTTCGTAACAGGATCATATATAAGCCACTTCCATTCTCAAACTAACTAAACAATGACATTCACCACAAACAATCAATTCAACACTCATTCAACATCTGTCTACTAAAATTGTACTTGCCTCAACCGTATAAGGTGGATGTCGAGGATAAGGTACTGCTCCCGAGCCAAACCACACCTAGACATATAAATGAGACATGCTAAGGCTACCATGTAGGTCTAATAACAAAACTGTAATCACAAATGAACTCATCGTCCACTCGACGCGATCCCCGACTCTATTATCGGCTGCTAGATTTCCTTTCCAGAGAACAGCCCCCTTCGAAAAAAATCATAACTTCTTGTACAGAAATCCAAATGAAGTGATCTTGGACATTCTGAAAAGGTTATTGAATTCCCCTTCTAAACCTAGTTGGTGAGGTTCTCTGATTCGGCCCTTTACTAGCCCTACCAAGCCATTCAACAAAGCATCAATTTTTGCGTCGGGTCTCTGGACAGCAACAATAAAACTATCATAACTTTCTATACATTCATCCTAATTTCATGATCTTTACTTTTCCTGAAAGCTGGAAGGATTATCTACATTTTTCGTTATGGCGAGACCCTCTGATTTGTCCTCTAAATATACGCTTAGGTCGAAACACTAAAACCTGTCAGACCAGCAACCATTCCACAGCATAGACCCAATAAGAAGAAAATCATAACTTTTGCTACAGAGGTCCAAATGACGTGATTCTTGTCGGCAATGAAAGATAACGAGATATCCTACAACTCTCTAGGAGATCCCAAGTTCCAATTCGGCACTTATCAAATTATTACTTAATTAACAAGTTAACTGCAGATTCTTGTCAGGATTTTGGGACAGCAGCACTAAACAAATCATAACTTTCTAACCGTTAATCGGATTTGGGCGTTCTTAGCGGCCACTTAAACCTAAGAACAAACCCCACATATCTCTAGGAGATGGGGTCTCCAGATTCTGCTTCTAAGGATACGAAAACAGCCACGCACTAATCTGGACAGAACGCGATCTAAACCCGACATTGCTAGAAAAACAACAATTAAACATCTAGACGATGGGACAGCGGTTACCCTTGACGAACAACGTAGACGACGACGATCTCCACCCCCCAAGACGGCCTCCTCTACTCACCTCCTTCCTCCTCCCATGGCCGGCGGCGGGGAGTCGTGCACCGGGGAGAGTCGTGCACAGGAGGCGCCGGTGGAGGAGCTGCCGTGGCGGGAGGGGCTGCCATGGGAGGAGGTGCTACAAGATGCGGCCATCAGAAGCGTCGTGCACTGATACTCCACTACAATGTAGGGCTAGGTTTGCCTCCCTTTTAAGTAGTTCTCGGTTGGGCCATTAAAGCTATGGGTCAAGGCCCAAGTTCTAATACTCTTTCTAACTTTTGAATTTTTCTTTTCTAATTCTATTTAATTTCAGTACTAATCACTTATTTGTTTTATTTTTAAACGGGATATTACATTCTACCCCTTAAACAGAATTCGACCCGAATTCTACTTGTCGCTCTATTTGCAAGAACACCACACTGAAATTAATCACAATTAACACGCACTCGAAGTAAACAACTCGTATTCATTCGCTCATACAAGATTCCAATTCACAAGTTGCTTCCTCTCTGACTTATGGGATCACATCGCCTTGACTGATACTAACCTCTTACACCTCAACACTAGTCTCGACCTTTACAGTACACTCAACACACGGACTCAAAGTAGGTTCTTATTTGTTGGCCAACAGCTCTAACAAAATCTCAAACTTGACCTCTCATGTACTCACTCAAGACTGAATATACAAGACATTGCGTACTCACGCATGTACTGAAATGGTCCTAACGATACGCCAATCTACAAAACTCCGTAATTATCTGAACCTATCCAACATACCTTTGGTTAAACTTCCTTTGTACCGAATTACACCATCTGCACAAAAACACACTAACTCTAATTCCAACTCTCATCGATCACTTTACCTATGCAAGCAAGATCTCCTTTGACAAGGGACGACAAAGAACTAGCCTACCAACTCACTTATCCGAAGAACTCAACGGAAAACCAAGTGTCATAATGCATCCAACTCAAAACCATCTCCCACTAGAAAAGCTCAATCCAAAATCAATAAATATATCAAGAAAACTTTTCCACCTTTCAAGTTGGCGACTTGCCAAGAAACACCACAATAGCGAGAGGCGAAATCACTCAAATGACCAAAATAACCATTTTTTTAAACAAAAAGAATCAGCAAACTAAGGAGAATCTTCCCAATTTATATTTGGCACCTGTCATAGAGACTATGCTCAAATAAAACCGGGAAACATTTCATTATCCGAGAATAATACCCTTTTTTTTCAAACTTTCTTGTAAGACTTCAATTTTCTCTTAAACCATGAGATTCCAATCATCACATAACATACTAATTCATTTCCTTTAGTTTGGCAACCTCAAAGCTATGCTCAAGGTGAACACATATTCCACGCCTATGTAGAGAGACTCTTCCAACCCATAATAACATACTCTGATCAACTTCTCTACACAAAGGAATTACTTTGATAAATAATTCCCAACAAACCACAATATACACAATCACATCATCTCAATCTTTTAGGGATAATCGACTTGAAATTTACCACATTCACGCTCATTTAGTGCATCCAAAAGATTCTATCAAAGTTCACCATATCTCTTGGAACCTAATCACGGGGAACCAAGATGCTAGCGTGAAAATGTAAACCCAATTCAACCTCTAAGACTCTTACAATAAATTTTCGTATTCTTGATAGGTAACCTCGGATCTCAAGACTCGAATTTCATACACTCAACAATAACCTTAGTTATTAATGTTAGCATTCGTCACCAATCAAGTAACCACTCAAGTTAACTCGCTTCATCAATCTTAGACCTTCTCCAACCCACACCAAGCAAAAGCGCTACTCGACCACAATATACCCATTCACAAAACCTAACTAATTGACTAGGATTCAAACATACTCAATCACTAACATCCATACATAAATATGTTCTTGATCAAGTTATCCATACTTGCTAACTCTAATGTTACACACATTGTGCGCAACCTTGACCACATCTCGCTATAGGTCCTCCTAGTTGCGACCACGAAATCTGTTAACTCCAAAGTCAAACACCCTATTTAAATCAAATCCTCTCTAAGGTTCAATAAACCAATTTATTACTCAATGCCTCCCAAAGGTTCACAAAGTCATCCACTAGACCACCACTATTTCATTGCGATCACATCCAAGATACTTTGCAACTTAGTTCGATTAACCCTTTCTTAGAAGAAGAGGCAAATAGAAATAAATTTCACACAAGGAAAACGTTACCACTTACAGAATTAGAAGATCAAGAGAGACAATCAAATAACAATGATCTCGAGAATAAATCGATAAAATCATAATTGAGGCACACGCCCCACAAGGCAGAGAATAACAAGCCTCAAACGGAAATAAAACTTTGCTTTTGAGATTCGGGAAAACTCTTATGAGTAAGATCAAAATCTTTAAACAAACTTCAATAACCAAGCAAGTTACAAAACTTGACTCCATTTTTCCTTTAACAAAGAAAGCAACTTTCTTTGGGTACAACGTCACCATGCCAACTCCACCAAGAAGAGATTTGAAGACCACATCATACGGATCACTAGGGAGCTAAAAACCTCTCAACATTCCATGTTGCTCAAAACAAATTCAGTTACCATATCAACATGAGGTCCGAAAGATCCTGCACTCCAAAACTAGAAACCTTTTCACCTAATCCGTGTCGCAAGCGATCCAATCCTTCATACAAAACATTCACTATTATCTTCATAATCCCTTATTGACAATCACATTAACAACGAAATAGTACACTCTTAGTGAAAGTCATCCGAGCCTCCGATCCCATCTTCAACCTCTCCAAAAGAAATACAACCCATACTGTTAAAATAAACCTCTTTCAACAACATCATGCTTATCAAATAACAATTTCGCAAAACACGATTTCAGATATCACTTATCATTTATCCATCCAACTATTAGTGTCGCTCAACACACACTTCATCTATCACTAACAATCGACAATGGTATTCATCACGTATGCTCATAGGGCCCTACTGCATTTACCATCACCTATCCATTTATGAACACAAAGTCAACATTCCACTATATACTTAGGGTTTAACTAAAGATTTAATAACACCATCTCCTTTAATCACCGCCACAGAGTACTACCTCAACATTCCTCTAATCCGATATACGAGGTTTCAATCTTGTGATTATGTAAGATCATCAATACCTCACATTTTTTTAATAAATCTCTGATTCCTAGTAGGTGTAAGCATACCTTTACTCACAGTTCATCAAGAACTACTAAAAGACAAAGATCCACTTAATCAACTTCAATTACAAAGCTCAAGTTAAAACCAATTATGCTCCACGCAAATGTCCCTTCTTGATAATTTATGCTATAACAATTAATCTAGATGATTACCACCTCCCATTTAATCACAACAAGACACCGCAATGAGTTTTAACTTTTTTCATTTTAGGAAAAGAGGCATAGAACTTAATCACTCGAAATAATCCAAGAGAAATACATAAGCCAAAGGTTTCACGAGTTAAGGAACTTGCAACAAAAACTTTCATTACCCGCAATGCCAAGCTTAATAAATGGGTCAAGTGTGCCAACAAGAAGGTAGAACTCTCATAATAAGGAACAAAATTTCCAACGATTTACATTCACAAATAGCAAGAATAGCTCAAGTGTCGAAAAAACAACATTTGCTCTATAAAACAATTATAAACCAATTGAAACCCATCAATCGCAAGCAGCTCAACAATTGGAAGAACAAGGCTTGCTTTAAAGGGTCAAATTAAATCAGTGGAAACGCATCAACCGGAAGGAACTACTAATCCAAGAGAAATTCATCAAGCACGATTGAACCGAGTAGACCAAATCAAAATTAGGAAAGAGAACAACCTCTCCAAAGATACTCACTATTACCCTACTATGAACGGTAGTGTAGCCTGTAAAGCCTGTACACAACCACGACCCCAATCTCTCAACATGGGTTATCCCACACCTAATAACCTTGGTATAATACTATAGATATATCCGATCATAACAGAGATCAACAATACAACATAACTAAGCGTATATGCAATGCAAAACCCAACCCACCTACGTGCACATGGTGTGTCAATTTAATATTTCAACTACCACGGACCTAAAGCCCGCTCGATACCAATCTGTAACACCTCACCATCATGAGCACCGAATGCTACCATAATAGCATAAAACAAATTAATTCTAAGGCACTTTACAAAAAATTTGTAGAACCTCCTTTGTATAAATAATCATACCGAGGTTCGCACAAGAAACAATAACAATAATCAATTAACAAGTCTTCCAATTCAAAACATAATCATAAAGACATCCATATTATGCTAATCAACGCTATTACACAAATCCAACATAAGGCATAACCAAAAGAGAAGCCCTTAAGCGTTTATTCAGCTATTTAAGCATGATTAACTTTATTGAATTATAATCTCAATGTTCGTGGTGTTATTTCAAAACTATAACTATGCCCTCCCATGCATGTCGCGCTCTTTTGAGAGGTACCTAAACAAACAACAACAACAAGGGTGAGTTCGATGACTCACAAGTACACTATAATCAAAGACAACATTCTTAATGGTAATTCAACAACTCAATACACTTCACAACATTTAGGATAAACCATGCACATGCTATGCAAGATGCTCAACTTTCACTTTATCCTTTACTTTGTCTCTTAGCATTACACTGTAATGCGGAGTGTGCATCCGTCAATGCACACCCATGCTCGTGCCTTCTAGCACAGTGGACCAATTGCCCACATACCACCAATGTGGGGATCTAGGCCCATGCTCCACGAGTATGGGGATCTTGCCCGTCATCATTATGACGGGATCTCAACAATAGCATGGTCAACTCGTGACCGAGCCCACAAATGCCAACATGATGCGTGTGTATGCAATTTCAATAAGAACAATAAATGAACAAATGCATTCACATCTTCATGGCATACAAGTAGACTATTCATAATACAACTTTCTCATCCTTAGGTATCATACTTTTCCAACATCAATGCGTAGTATATAACATATGCACCACTACACACTAACTATAATTTTCACATCGCAATAAAGATTCATGGTTCACACCAAACATTATCTAATATAACACAAGACTCCACTCAATAAGTTCAATGCTATTCCTTAATGCACTTGCAATACAGGTAACAAAAACATTCATAAGCATACTTCATCATAGAGATGCATTTGTAACAGGATCATATATAAGCCACTTCCATTCTCAAACTAACTAAACAATGACATTCACCACAAACAATCAATTCAACACTCATTCAACATCTGTCTACTAAAATTGTACTTGCCTCAACTGTGCGTAAGGTGGATGTCGAGGATAAGGTACTGCTCTGAGCCAAACCCACACTGGACATATAAATGAGACATGCTAAGGCTACCATGTAGGTCTAATAACAAAACTGTAATCACAAATGAACTCATCGCCCACTGACGCGATCCCCGACTCTATTATCGGCTGCTAGATTTCTTTCCAGAGAACAGCCCCTTCGAAAAAAATCATAACTTCTTGTACAGAAATCCAAATGAAGTGATCTTGGACATTCTGAAAAGGTTATTGAATTCCCTTCTAAACCTAGTTGGTGAGGTTCTCTGATTCGGCCCTTTACTAGCCCTACCAAGCCATTCAACAAAGCATCAATTTTTGCGTCTGGTCTCTGGACAGCAACAATAAAACTATCATAACTTTCTATACATTCATCCTAATTTCATGATCTTTACTTTTACTGAAAGCTGGAAGGATTATCTACATTTTTCGTTATGGCGAGACCCTCTGATTTGTCCTCTAAATATACGCTTAGGTCGAAACACTAAAACCTGTCAGACCAGCAACCATTCCACAGCATAGACCCAATAAGAAGAAAATCATAACTTTTGCTACAGAGGTCCAAATGACGTGATTCTTGTCGGCAATGAAAGATAACGAGATATCCTACAACTCTCTAGGAGATCCCAAGTTCCAATTCGGCACTTATCAAATTCTTACTTAATTAACAAGTTAACTGCAGATTCTCGTCAGGATTTTGGGACAGCAGCACTAAACAAATCATAACTTTCTAACCGTTAATCGGATTTGGACGTTCTTGGCGGCCACTTAAACCTAAGAACAAACCCCACATATCTCTAGGAGATGGGGTCTCCAGATTCTGCTTCTAAGGATACGAAAACAGCCACGCACTAATCTGGACAGAATGCGATCTAAACCCGACATTGCTAGAAAAACAACAATTAAACATCTAGACGATGGGATAGCGGTTACCCTTGACGAACAACGTAGACGACGACGATCTCCACCCCCCAAGACGGCCTCCTCTACTCACCTCCTTCCTCCTCCCATGGCCGGGCGGCGGGAGTCGCACCGGGAGAGTCGTGCACAGGAGGCGCCGGTGGAGGAGCTGCCGAGGCGGGAGGGCTGCCATGGGAGGAGGTGCTACAGTGCGGCGGCTACTGTAGCGCCATGCTACAGTACTCCACTACAATGTAGGGCTAGGGTTTGCCTCCCTTTAAGTAGTTCTCGATTGGGCTAAAGCTATGGGCGAAGGCCCAGTTCTAATACTCTTTCTAACTTCGAATTTTTCTTTTCTAATTCTATTTAATTTCAGTACTAATCACTTATTTGTTTTATTTTTAAACGGGATATTACACCGACGGTGTGCTTCACAACGCCGAGGCAACGAAGACGGTGCTGGAATTCAAAGATTTAGGGTTTCGGTGACCAAAACCTAAATCTCAAATTGCGACGACGCTGGGGCTCTAGAGCTGGTGTGGTTTGATGGTTTTTGGTGCCGGGTAGGAGGTGACTCTAGGGGTCTATTTATAGGGGCCGAGGGATAGCCGGGGAGCAAGATCGTGCACACGAGTTCTTCGGTAGCCGTTGAGAACGTGGGTGAAAACGTGTGCAAGATAAGGGGATAAATCCGAGAATGTGCGCAACGGTTAGAGCTTCTAAATGGGAGGATCAGCGCTAAAAATCTGGGTCGTTCGCGCCTTTGTCGAACGAAGCTCAAGCTCCATCCATGGCGGACGCTGGCGAGGTTGCGCGAGGAAGAAGATGGCTTGGAGACGAAGGCGTGGGCCCCACCAGTCAGTGACAAAAGAGAAAGGGGAAAGAAAACAATAGGGTGAAGTCTTGACCGTTAGATTGAAATCGGACGGCTCACATGGATGGAGATGTTCGGACCGCTCCGAATGTCAATCCTGATCGAGCCGTTCATTTTCAATCGGACGGTCCACGTCATTGTGATGTTTGGACCGCCCGAACACCATCGAGATCTGACCGTTAAATTTTGATCTAACGGCCGAGGGGAGTTGGAGGGTTAAGGGCGCGCGTGGGAAATGGGCCAAACGGGGCACGTGGGTTGCGCGCATGCGAGAAAATGATTAGGCCGAGCCAAATTTGGCCCAAGGGCTGTTTGAGGATTTTAATTGATTTTGTAATTTAAAATAATCCATATATTTCAAAATAGCTTTAGAAAATAGTAGAATAAATCCAAAAATTCCAGAAAAAATCATAGAAATTCTCTGAGACATTTTGGACTTAACTAAAATAATTCCAACTTATAATTGGTAATAGTTTTTGCACATAATTTATTTTGCCTTTGAAATACTTAAGGAAAAGCTTTTAAAAATTCCAGAAAATTCCAAAAATTCCAACAAAATAATAACTTTATTATCTTTATTTTTGGTAACAGAACTTTGGGATGTTGCAAGTTCATTTGACGCATAAAGTAACTTTTTATTTGCAATAATGTAATAGATTGAAGGCAATTTAACAAATCTATTTTTACTTGTTTAAATAACAACGAGACAACAATTATAAGCATAAATAACATCCTGGAGGTGACTTACCAACAGCCACTACAACATAGCATGAATTTCCCATTCGTACCACCCGAAGTCAAGTTTTATCGAAAAAGTTATAGTCTAATTCTTGCATGACCCAACCAAGCATGTCCATAACCTAGGACGAGGTTGTTCGAATAGTTTATATCCTGCAGGAGTGTACAACTGTACCCACATGCTAGACCGCCTTTTCGCCGTGCAATAGAGCACAATTCCTTAGGTATGCCAGCAAGGCTATGTCCTACGAGACGTTTCCAATATTGTGTTAACTACGAGCCGTCCGTATGGATGGAAACCTGTAACATCCCAAACAATGATTTATGTTTCAAATGTAATTAAATGAGGATAATTTAAAACTTTTGTTGCCTCATGAAGTCATTTGGAAATTTCCTAGAATTTACCCCTAGCATTTCCTATTTCAAAAGAGCCATGTTTCTTTGATGGAAGTGGTTGTCATTAAAAACTTTCAAACCTAATCTTGTGATCATTCTCTGGAAATATTTTTCCTATCATCTTGGTCATCCTAGTAACATCTCTGAAAAATCTCAAAATTTTTAGATTTTATTTGCTATTTCAAAAGAGCAAGTCAAACCAATTTGAATTCTGGTCAAACCCTAGGACAGCAGTTTGTGAATTTTCTGGAGAAAAAAGTAGTGCATGAAAGTTCCTAGAAAAATTTCACAAGGTTAATGAGAGAGTCAGGGAGCTTCCATAAAAATTTGAGAATTTTTTGAGCTAACCTTCTAGGTCAGAAAAATCCCTAATAATATCAGCCTCACCTTTCCAAAAATCAGCTTTTTACTGTTGGGCCGACCGAGCCACTTTGACTCGGCCGAACCCAACCAGCTCAGCCGCACCGCACCTTAACCCTTCACCTGGAGCCGTCAGATTTGGAGATCAACTGTCAAAACCCGTCCCGCTGGTTTAGCCAACCCAGCCTCTTTTCTTCGCCCGCTGACTGGTGGACCCCGTCGGCAGGTCTTCTTCTCCACGCGGCTCCTCGCTCCTCGCTCATCGCCAGTGCCGAGCGCACGCCATGGCCTCACCTCATCATGATCACCCAACGGCTCTGCCCTGTTTTGGATGCACGCGCTTGGCGCCGCACTCTCTCCTATCGTTTCACCGTCGCTCAATCACTTCAGCTCGCTCTGGTCCGGAGCCATGGACCGAGCCCACATTGCCATGGTGACCTTGTGTCTCTACCCTCCTCCTTACTTAAGGGCATCCAAGCCTCCTCTACTTCTTTTAGACACCACCGAAGTTTCCCCATTATCTTCACACGGCCATTTGAGCTCAAACCGAAGGTCCGGCTCCTGTCGTCCTCAACGCTGCCCAATGCAGCATGGGGTTCTTTCCCATTTCCTTTCGCGTCATATCGTGCCACTAGATACTTTAAGAGTTTCCTAACTCAATTTCTTCCGTTATCTTCGTGGAGCGTCGAATTTGGAATTCCTTTTCTTCGCCGACAACAACCGCGCCGTTTTTAACCCAGGTGAGTCCTTAACCTAATTTTGCGATATCACCGTATATGGACCCCGATGGAGCTCCCCTACCTCCTTTTCCTTCCTCCTTGCTCGTGGAACTCCCGCTGATGAAGCACCATCGCCGCCACTGCTCACCGCCGCCACCTTCCTCCGGCAGACCTTCTTAGCTCCGGTCATCACGTGAGTTCATCGAGCCTCTCGTGTGCTCATACGCACGCTGGTTTGCCTTTGGCGCCATCGCTTATGCGTTCGTTGTTTCGCCCGTAGCTTGCCGCCGCCATTCTCGTCGCGCGCCGCTCCCGCCATGCTCCGCCAAACTCCACCACCTCTAGGACCGTAATGCTATTGTGAGTCCATTTCGTGTCTTGGACCACGCTATGTGAACCACATCGCAGCAATGCGCCGTGATGGCAGCGAGTCGTTGTTGTCGATTCGTCCGACAACACCGAGTGGTGTCATTAGGACACTAATCCGGTTCTTAATTGCTCTAATGATTGATTAGTCTTTAAATCGCTATCTTAAGGAGATAAAGTATCACTTACATGTGGGGTCATCTCTTAAGTGCCTAATGTGAACACGTGGACCGAGCTCACGGCTTTTGGTCCATGCACTGTGCTGTGGACCGGGAGTATGATAGGTGGACCCTACATGTCAGTGCATTTTAAAATCCGAGATTTAAATAGAAAATGCACTGTGCTCTGGACCCCGCTTGTCGGTGTCTGTGGCTAGGTTGGGTGTCGGTGTAAAAAGTATTGTGCGTTTATATAAATTCCGAAATGCTTTATTTGTGAACTGTTAATTGCTTTAAACTTCAAAATTGCATAACTAATTCATTTTAGCTCTAAAATTGATGATTCAAATTTTGTTAGTTTCCTTTTTAAATGTACTTTAATAAAAAAATAGGTTGTACCTTGTTCCTGCTCCAGAAAATGTTTATTAATAAAATAACTCTAGGTTAGATTTATTTTTGCACTTAAAAATTGTTTTAACTTCAAAAATGCATAAGTATTTCTCTGTAACTCCAAATGGAGTGAATCCAATTTTGTTGGCTTCCTCTATTAATGAAGTTGCTGTCAAAATTAGTTTTAGACATGTTTCTGTTGTTAGAGAGATTGCAAATATAATTATTTTGTGCTCACTTTCATGTCTTTGAAAATTCATAGAAAATGCATTTGGGTTGTTCATCTTATATGGTGCTTGATTTACTGTGAAAATTTCAAATGCACCACCTTTCCAGAAATTTATGCCAAACAATTTAATTATGGAATAGTAGCGTTTTGTATTTTGAAAGCTGAGCAGATTTGTTTTAATCATAACTTTTGCTTAGAACATCCAAATGATTTGATTCTTGTTTCTAAATTCATTATAAATCATGCTCTTCCTGCTGTAAAATTTTCAGAGCATTTGGATAAAGTTGGTTTTTGAGTCTTTTCGGTATTCTTCGTTCTTATCGGTTCCTATTCGTATTTTCGTTAGGTGCCGACGAGTGTATCGATCTTGAGAGTGAGCCTCTGCAGCAAACTGAGCAAAACCAGCAAGGCAAGCAGTTTGACCATTTCCCATTTGATCCCATTACTTTAAAAGTCTAATACTTTGTTTAACTTGTATGTATGCATTGCTATTTTGTTGTTAAAATTGATTAGTTAATCCTCTAGTTGCATAATCTGTAGGTAAATAAATATCCTCTACTACCTGAGCCTAGGTTATTTGCTGTGATTAGAGTTCGTTGGATGAGCTCTTGTCACTTAGTAGATTACTTAATACATATTGCTTAGCCATGCCTAGATGTCGGTAGTATTGGGCGATCATCGACTTAGTCGATGGTCTTGATCACACAAATACTTATATTCTTCCATTATGTCCAGTCCTTGTGTTTTATTAATTTGCAAATCAAAAACTGAAAGCAAAAACTATATCTTGACTTGGGCACAATGGTATGTTGGTGTGATCTGCTGGGTGTGAATGAAGTGGTGCCGAAGTCCCTAAGGACCGAGTTACTTGTGCCATTGATCCAAGCAATTGTTGCGTGCTAACCACACGAGGGGGATATGGAACCTCTCTTGATTAAGTACTTTGGGAGGTGTTAATTATGAGCTGGTTGGTGGGTGTTTTGTGTGTGGTGTTTGGAGGGGAGCATTAGCAGACCGGTTAGGTCGTCTAATGTGTCTTTCTCCGTGGGTTGCGGCTCTTAATTAGCATCGCCCATTGGAAAGCGTCTTGTTAGACTTAGCCATGCATGCATACCAAAGGAAGTGTGCTAACCGTGGCTGGTGGAAAGGCGGTCATCGTGTGGGTACATTGGTACACCCCGCAGGTTTGATCTATTCGAATAGCCTCGCCCTAGGTTATGGACACGCTTGGTTATTTCCGCAAGAACTAGACTACAACCTTTAAAAACTTAAAACTTGACATGGGTGGTATGAAGGGTACTTCATGCTATTGTTGTGGTGGCTATTGGGTTAGTCACTTCCAGATGTTGCCATCTATCTATTGTTATATTGTCTCTCTTTATTTGAACAATAAGAATTAATTGCAAGCTTGCTTTTAAATGTATTACATTATTGCAAATAAAACTTACTTTATGCTGAAAATAAGTCCGAGCCTCATCCACTTAAATAAAGCTTGCATGTAGTTAACTATAGTTCGTTATCTCACACGCCGAGTCTATGTACAAAAACAATTTTTGTACTGCATGCTATGCTTAATTGTTTTGTTGCAGAGGAAGAAGGTGAGCCCCAAGGGCCTCACTTTTGTGAGACATGTGTGGCGGGGTTGGGACGACTAGTTTTGGCTTGGTCGGTTACCTTGTGGGTAAAGGCACACCGATTGGCTTTTGTTTATCGCCATCTTATGGCACTATCGCCTCACTGCTTATTTAGCTCTTGTATGTCTTTGGCCGATCGGCCTCTCTTTGTAATAACTCTTTATATTATGTATGTCTTTCATTGTTGCTTGTTTTGTTCTATGTGAATGAATGGAATTGATGCATGATTTTGTAACGAGGTGTGTATCTGCAGATTAGAAGTATACATATTCGAGGCTTGGTTTATTTGATTTGTACCGCTAGGACCAAGTGGATGGTTAGCAAGACAAGTTTCTAATAAACCGGGTCCTCACAAAGTTGGTATCAGAGCCATTCCGACCGTAGTAACCCAAGCTTGGTCGCCTTTAGGATATTTTGGAAAACTTAATTTCAAAGTATCAAATGCTTTATGAAAGCTTAAGTAAATTCTCGATTTTACTCCTTACCTATCTTAGCTTTCTTTCTCTGTCTTGCTCTAATATGAGTTTTGAAAGTTGTTTTCCTCTCCTTCTATCCAAAGATAGTCGTTATCGATTAATTGGGTTTTGGGACCATTGAGTTTGGCAAATTGAAGTGTTAGCTGCCGCTACAAGGTTTTGAAGCTTCGAAGTTGAAGATTTCGCTTAGAAGCTTGGATGCAAAATCTGGACAGCGAAGGCCAATTTCCTGACAGCAAGCTCAAAGGTCCTAAATAGGGTAGAAAATGAGAGGTTAATCAACTAAAACTTGTGGGAATAAAAGGGTAAGATGTGATGCTAGTTAGCTAAGTATCTAGCAATATCTTTGCCGCTTTAACCTTGCTTTTGAGTAGTGTTAGACTTGTTGTAGGGTGCTGAAATTTTATCTTCTCAACCATTGCTCGCTCATTCAATACAAAGTTAATGGCATCGAGAAGTTGAGATTTGGTTTGGTGTTCTCTCTTATGTTTTGGAGCCTCTTTGGAAGCATTTAAAGTTTTTATGCTTGTTATTTTGGCTTTTCATTTTCATCAACTTCTAGATTTAAGGTTTTGTTGCTAACCCAAATTTCCGTGTCCTGTGATGGTCGGAGGTACTCGTAGCGCCGTGGTCGCCGACTGGTTTGGATGAGGAGCTCCGCCTCCTCCGACCATGGTCGAGGTTCTTCTACGCATCGAGCGCAACCGCTCGTGAGGACGGGAGGGTCCCGCTGGATGTCATTGCGCGCAACACCTCCGCCCTTGCCGGCGCCTCGTGATCCGGCAAGGGTGGACATCACCTCGTGGGGTCTTGCCGAGTTTCTTCACACTCACCCACCTTCTCCTGTGTCCGAGATCCCCTGACGCAGCACGATCGGCGCGCGCCGTTGAGCGGAAGCTCAACGTTGTTCAAAGCCGGGAGCGGGAGAAGGCACCGCTTGCGCCCCATCACCGGAGGGCGCAGCCTCTCATGGTGGGAGAACTTCTCGCCATGCACCTGCGACCATGTGGTCACTTGGGTGGAGTTTCAGATCGCTTGCGTCAGGCCCATGTCCCCGCACCGATGAAGTCAAGAAGAAGGAGTTCCTTGCGCCAAACAGGCGCAAGTTCGTGATCGAGTACCTCCATGAGTTTAATCACTTGGCGAGGTATGCTCCTGCTGAGGTGGCCACTGATGAGGCCAAGCAGGAGAAGTTCATGGAGGGCTTGTCCGAGGAGCTGCAAGACAAGCTCTCTATTGTGGACTTTCAGACCTTGGTGGACAAGGCCATCGTCGCCGAGCATAAGGCGAGAGCGCTGGGCGAGTCCCGCAAGCGCAAGTGGGAGGCCCAGCGATCTGCGCAGGCCAGCCTTTCCCGTTCCCGTGCTGGGCCTACTCCAGGGGCCCGTTCTCTGGCTTCACCACCGCCCAGGCCATCGACGCTGGTTCTCGTCATCCGCAGCCGCGCCCCCACACGGCGCCACGAACCAGCAGGTGGCCCTCGCAATCCGCTGCTGTGGTCACTTGCTTTTCCGCAACCAAAAGGGCCATTATGCAAATAATTGCCCTAACAGATCGGCCCTCGCCCTAATGGAGGACGCGGCAAGGAGGTGGTCCTTCACAGATCGAAGATTGTCCCCGCCACCCAAGGTGTGGGTAGCGGCGCGTCAACCTCATCTCCGCGGAGGAGGCTCAGGAGGCACCCGACGTCGTGTTGGGTACACTTTCGGTTAACTCTTACCCTGCTATAGTCTTGTTTGATTCTGGAGCATCTCATTCGTTTGTTTCTGAGTCTTTTGCTACTAGGGGGTATTCTTTTTACTCCATTGTTGGTCCCGCTGCTCATTCGCTCTCCTGGTTCGGAGTTGAGAGCCGAGTCTGAGTGTAGGGATGTCCCTGTTGATATAGAGGGGGTAGGATTTCTAGCAAACCTTATCCTCCTCCGGTCGGCGAGTTTAGATGTAATCCTAGGCATGGATTGGTTGTCTCATCACATGGGACAAATTAATTGCGCTAGGAGGCTCATCTACCTCACCACCCTTCTTCGCGAGCAGTTCGCTACGAAGTCGCAAAGACCGTGATCTCTTCGCGCTCGAAGCGAAGCCAGCTCTAGATATTAGTGAAGTCCCAGTGGTGTGTGACTTCGTTGATGTCTTCCCCGATGACCTTCCAGGGATGCCACCAGTTCGAGACCTCGAGTTTGTCATTGAGTTGGTTCCCGGTACCGCCCCAATTTCAAAGAGACCTTACCGGATGGATCCAATTGAGTTGGTGGAGTTGAAGAAGCAACTTGGCGAGCTTCAAGAGAAGGGTTTCATCCGCCCTAGCTCATCTCCTTGGGGATGCTCAGCAATCTTTGTCCCGAAGAAGGACAAGACGTCGCGATGTGCGTTGATTACCGCCCACTTAATGAAGCGACAGAAAGAACAAGTACCCTTTGCCCCATATCGATGACCTCTTCGATCAATTAACCGGAGCTCGAGTCTTCCAAGATTGATTTGAGAGTGGATATCATCAAGTTTGGATTCGACCGAGGATATCCTCAAGACGCTTTTTCTACTCGTTATGGTTTGTACGAGTATACCGTCATGTCATTCGCTTAACCAATGCTCCGCCTTGTTCATGAACCTCATGAATTCGCTGTTCATGGAGTATTTGGATAGGTTCGTTGTGGTCTTCATCGATGATATCCTTATCTACTCCAAGAGCGATGAGGAACACACCGAGCATTTGAGGCTTGTGTTGGGCAGCCGTGAGCACGGTGTAGATGCGGTTCAGCAAGTGCGCGCTCGTTGAAGGAAGTAGCCTTCTTAGGCCATATTCTTTCGGCAGAGGCATAGCCGTGGATCCTAGCAAGATCAGCGATGTGCTTTCTCGAGTCACCACTTGGCCACCGGTTCGAGTTTTCTTGGTTTAGCGGGATATTATCGCCGCTTTATCGAGAACTCTCCAAGATAGCGGCCGATGACGGAGTTGCTCAAGAAGGACAAGAAGTTTCGTGGTCCGCTGATTGCAGGAAAGTTTCAAGTACTTAAGAAGCGATTGACCACCGCTCCGCTCTTGTTCTTCCCGATGTCCGCAAGCTTCGATATCTTTGTGACGCTTCGTTGAGGCATCGGTTGTGTCCTTATGCAAGAAGGCAAGGTAGTGGCCTATGCATCAAGGCAATTGAGACCTCATGAACTCAACTATCCTACCCATGATTTGGAGTTGGCCGTGATTCATGCACTTAAGGTTTGGCGCCATTACCGATCGGTAATCGCTGTGAAGTGTATTCTGATCATAAAGCTCAAGTATTTGTTCACCCAACCAGATCTAAACCTCGTGCAAAGGAGATGGTTGGAGTTGATTAAGGACTATGACATGGGTATTCACTACCACCCGGGCAAGGCAAATGTCGTTGCGGATGCGCTTAGTTGCAAAGCGCATTGCAATGCATTGTTGCTCAAGGAGCATCAGCCCACCCTTCTGGAGGAGTTTCAGCGTCTCAACTTGGGTTTGGTTGAGCATGGTTCCCTCACGCCTTGGTTGTACAAACAACCTTGGTGGATCGGATCAAGTCCGCCGTGAATGATGTTGGAGTGAACCGCATCAAGGAAAATGTCAAGAATGGAACAACCAAGTGCTTCTCCGAAGATGAGCTTGGTGTTGTGAGGTTTGGGAAACGCCTTGTGGTTCCAAAGGACATGGAATTGCGAGGTTTGATTCTCCGCGAAGCCCACGATTCTCCTCTGTCCATTCATCCCGGGACCACGAAGATGTATCATGATCTCCGCCAGGGATTTTGGTGGACCCGAATGAAGAGGAGATCGCAAGGTTCGTTGCCAACACGACGTGTGTCGTCGTGTCAAGGCCGAACATCGTCCCACGGATCGCTTAGCCCTTACCAATTCCGGAGTGGAAGTGGGATTCGGTCGATAGACTTTATTACCGCCTACCTGTGTCACCGGGGCAATGATGCCATTTGGGTTATCATTGATCGGTTGACTAAAGTGGCACACTTTCTTCCACCAAGACCAAGATTCGCACTTGGCCACCTAGCGGAACTCTATATCGCCAGATCGTGAGCTTGCATGGTGTCAAGACGATCATTTCGATCGTGGTTCCATCTTCACTTCCTAGCTCGCATAGCTTGCAAGAAGCTATGGAACTGTTTTTCTTCAAAGACAAAGATATCACCCCAAACCGTTGGTCGACCGAGAGGGTCAACCAAGTATTAGAGGACATGCTCCGTGCTTGTGTTCTTTCTTATGGGAACAATTGGGAGAAGTGCCTACCGCTGCCGTAGTTTTCCTACAACAACAGCTTTTCGTGCTAGTCTCGTATGGCACCGTTCGAGGCTTTGTATGGGAGGAGGTGCGAACCCCATTGAACCGGTCGAAATCGTGAGAGACGGTTCTTGGCCGCATTCAATCAACGAGGCGAAAGTCGTTCGCTTGATTCGTGAACATTTGGCGCGTGGCTCATCCTGCAAAAGAGCTATGCAGGTCGCCGTCGCCGTAAGTTGAGTTTCCAACCTAATGACTTTGTTTATCTCAAAGTCTCACCATTGAAGGGTCATCGGCGTTTTGGCATCAAGGGCAAATTGGCTCCTCGATATGTTGGACCTTATCGCGTTGTCGAGAAAGTGGGAGATGTTGCATACAGGCTAGAGCTGCCAGCGACACTTGAGGGGGTACATGATGTGTTCCATGTGTCCCAATTGAAGAAGTGTCTTCGTGTTCCGACCGAGAAACCCCATTGGAGGGTCTCATGTTCAAGAAGATTTGACCTATCGCGAGCATCCTGCTCAGATTCTTGATGAAGTCAACGCAGAACAAGAAATCGTGCCATCAAGTTTCTTAAGGTTCAGTGGTCGAATCATTTCGAGGATGAAGCGACTCAGAGCGAGAAGATCGCTGCGTGCAGTTACATTACTTCTTCTTTCTTTTCCGAGTGAACCAAATCTCTGACGAGATTCTTGTAATGGATGGAAACTCAGAACATCCCAAACAATGATTTATGTTTCAAATGTAATTAAATGAGGATAATTTAAAACTTTTGTTGCCTCATGAAGTCATTTGGAAATTTCTAGAATTTACCCCTAGCATTTCCTATTTCAAAAGAGCCATGTTTCTTTGATGGAAGTTGTTGTCATTAAAAACTTTCAAACCTAATCTTGTGATCATTCTCTGAAATATTTTTCCTATCATCTTGGTCATCCTAGTAACATCTCTGAAAATCTCAAAATTTTTAGATTTTATTTGCTATTTCAAAAGAGCAAGTCAAACCAATTTGAATTCTGGTCAAACCCTAGGACAGCAGTTTGTGAATTTTCTGGAGAAAAAAGTAGTGCATGAAAGTTCCTAGAAAATTTCACAAGGTTAATGAGAGAGTCAGGAGCTTCCATAAAATTTGAGAATTTTTGAGCTAACCTTCTAGGTCAGAAAAATCCCTAATAATATCAGCCTCACCTTTCCAAAAATCAGCTTTTTACTGACCGAGCCACTTTGACTCGGCCGAACCCAACCAGCTCAGCCGCACCGCACCTTAACCCTTCACCTGGAGCCGTCCGATTTGGAGATCAACTGTCAAAACCCGTCCCGCTGGTTTAGCCAACCCAGCCTCTTTTCTTCGCTCACGATCGTGGACCCCGCTTGGCAGTCTTCTTCTCCACGCGGCTCCTCGCTCCTCGCTCATCGCCAGTGCCGAGCGCACGCCATGGCCTCACCTCATCATGATCACCCAACGGCTCTGCCCTGTTTTGGACGCACGCGCTTGGCGCCGCACTCTCTCCTATCGTTTCACTGTCGCTCAATCACTTCAGCTCGCTCTGGTCCGGAGCCATGGACCGAGCTCACATTGCCATGGTGACCTTGTGTCTCTACCCTCCTCCTTACTTAAGGGCATCCGAAGCCTCCTCTACTTCTTTTAGACACCACCGAGATTCCCCCATTATCTTCACTGGCCATTTGAGCTCAAACCGAGAAGGTCCGAAGCTCCGCCGTCGTCCTCAACGCCGTTCCAGCGGCACAGGGGTTCTTTCCCATTTCCTTTCGGGAGATTTGATTATTTGCCACTGTCAAAGATTTGCAATTCAGGATTTGCCACTGATGTGTCTATGACATGTGGTCCCGGGACCCAGATGTCATTCACACATGGAGTGGCAAATCCTGAAATCCACATCTTTGCAGTGGCAAATAATTGATTATTCCTTTCCTTTCGCGTCATATCGTGCCACTAGATACTTTAAGAGTTTCCCCTAACTCAATTTCTTCCGTTATCTTCAGGAGCCGTCGAATTTTGGAATTCCTTTTCTTCGGCCGACAACACCGCCGCCTTTAACCCAGCCGGTGAGTCCTTAACCTAATTCTCATGCGATATCACCGATATGGACCCCGATGGAGCTCCCCTACCTCCTTTTCCCTTCCTCCTTGCTCGTGGAACTCCCGCGTGAAGCACCATCGCCGCCACCGCTCATCGCCGCCACCTTCCTCCCAGCCTTCTTAGCTTCGGGTCATCACGGTGAGTTCACCGAGCCTCTCGTATGCTCATACGCACGCTGGTTTGCCTTTGGCGCCATCGCTTTGCGTTCGTCGCTTCGACCGTAGCTTGCGCCGCCATTCCTCGTCGCGCTGCCGCTCCCGCCATGCTCGGCCAAACTCCGACCACCTCTAGGACCGTAATGCTATCGTAAGTCCATTTCGTGTCTTGGACCACGCTGCGGTGAACCATCGCCGCAATGCGCCGGTGAGCGCAGCCGAGCCGTTGTCCGTTCGTCCGACAACATCAGTAGTGGTGTCATTAGGACACTAATCCGGTTCTTAATTGCTCTAATGATTGATTAGTCTTTAAATCGCTGTCTTAAGGAGATAAAGTATCACTTACATGTGGGGTCATCTCTTAAGTGCCTAATGTGAACACGTGGACCGAGCTCACGCTTTGGTCCATGCATCGTCTCGTGGACCGAGTATGACAGTGGACCCACATGTCAAGTGCATTTTAAAATCCGAGATTTAAATAGAAAATGCACTGTGCTCTGGACCCCGCTTGTCGGTGTCTGTGGCTAGGTTGGGTGTCGGTGTAAAAAGTATTGTGCGTTTATATAAATTCCGAAATGCTTTATTTGTGAACTGTTAATTGCTTTAAACTTCAAAATTGCATAACTAATTCATTTTAGCTCTAAAATTGATGATTCAAATTTTGTTAGTTTCCTTTTTAAATGTACTTTAATAAAAAAATAGGTTGTACCTTGTTCCTGCTCCAGAAAATGTTTATTAATAAAATAACTCTAGGTTAGATTTATTTTTGCACTGAAAATTGTTTTAACTTCAAAAATGCATAAGTATTTCTCTGTAACTCCAAATGGAGTGAATCCAATTTTGTTGGCTTCCTCTATTAATGAAGTTGCTTTCAAAATTAGTTTTAGACATGTTTCTGTTGTTAGAGAGATTGCAAATATAATTATTTTGTGCTCACTTTCATGTCTTTGAAAATTCATAGAAAATGCATTATAGCTCCAAATGAGATGAATCCAATTGGGTTGTTCATCTTATATGGTGCTTGATTTACTGTGAAAATTTCAAATGCACCACCTCTCCAGAAATTTATGCCAAACAATTTAATTATGGAATAGTAGCGTTTTGTATTTTAAAAGCTGAGCAGATTTGTTTTAATCATAACTTTTGCTTAGAACATCCAAATGATTTGATTCTTGTTTCTAAATTCATTATAAATCATGCTCTTACTGCTGTAAAATTTTCAGAGCATTTGGAGAAATTTTGAGTCTTTTCGGTATTCTTCGTTCTCATTGGTTCCTATTCGCATTTTCGTTAGGTGCCGACGAGTGTATCGATCTTGAGAGTGAGCCTCTGCAGCAAACTGAGCAAAACCAGCAAGGCAAGCAGTTTGATCATTTCCCATTTGATCCCATTACTTTAAAAGTCTAATACTTTGTTTAACTTGTATGTATGCATTGCTATTTTGTTGTTAAAATTGATTAGTTAATCCTCTAGTTGCATAATCTGTAGGTAAATAAATATCCTCTACTACCTGAGCCTAGGTTATTTGCTGTGATTAGAGTTCGTTGGATGAGCTCTTGTCACTTAGTAGATTACGAATACATATTGCTTAGCCATGCCTAGATGTCGGTAGTATTGGGCGATCATCGACTTAGTCGATGGTCTTGATCACACAAATACTTATATTCTTCCATTATGTCCAGTCCTTGTGTTTTATTAATTTGCAAATCAAAAACTGAAAGCAAAAACTATATCTTGACTTGGGCACAATGGTATGTTGGTGTGATCTGTTGGGTGTGAATGAAGTGGTGCCGAAGTCCCTAAGGACCGAGTTACTTGTGCCATTGATCCAAGCAATTGTTGCGTGCTAACCACACGAGGGGGATATGGAACCTCTCTTGATTAAGTACTTTGGGAGGTGTTAATTATGAGTTGGTTGGTGGGTGTTTTGTGTGTGGTGTTTGGAGGGGAGCATTAGCAGACCGGTTAGGTTGTCTAATGTGTCTTTCTCCCGTGGGTTGCGGCTCTTAATTAGCATCGTCCATTGGAAAGCGTCTTGTTAGACTTAGCCATGCCTGCATACCAAAGGAAGTGTGCTAACCGTGGCTGGTGGAAAGGCGGTCTATCGTGTGGGTACATTGGTACACCCCTGCAGGGTTTGATCTATTCGAATAGCCTCGTCCTAGGTTATGGACACGCTTGGTTATTTCCCGCAAGAACTAGACTACAACCTTTTAAAAACTTAAAACTTGACATGGGTGGTATGAAGGGGTACTTCATGCTATTGTTGTGGTGGCTATTGGGTTAGTCACTTCTAGGATGTTGCCATCTATCTATTGTTATATTGTCTCTCTTTTATTTGAACAATAAGAATTAATTGCAAACTTGCTTTTAAATGTATTACATTATTGCAAATAAAACTTGCTTTATGCTGAAAATAAGTCCAGAGCCTCATCCACTTAAATAAAGCTTGCATGTAGTTAACTATAGTTCTGTTATCTCACACGTCAGTCTTGCGGGTACAAAAACAATTTTTGTACTCAGATGCTATGCTTAATTGTTTTGTTGCAGAGGAAGAAGGTGAGCCCCAAGGGCCTCACTTTTGTGAGACATGCTGTGGCGGGGGTTGGGACGACTAGTTTGGCGGCCCGGTCGGTTGCCTTGTGGGTAAAGGCACACTGATTGGCTTTTGTTTATCGCCATCTTATGGCACTATCGCTTCCGCTGTTTATTTAGCTCTTGTATGTCTTTTGGCCGATCGGCCTCTCTTTTGTAATAACTCTTTATATTATGTATGTCTTTCAGTTGTTGCTTGTTTCGGTTCTATGTGAATGAATGGAATTGATGCATGATTTTGTAACGAGGTGTGTATACTGCAATTCTGGGAAGTATACATATCTCGAGGCTTGGTTTATTTGATTTGTACTGCTAGGACCAAGTGGATGGTTAAGCAGTACAAGCCGAATAAACCAGGGTCCTCACAAAACCTATACGTTGTGTTGAAGTCATTGGTAGCGCAACAACATACCGATGCTCCTCGGTGTGGAGAACCTTGATAGGGACCCACCCCCGCACACCCAAAAACACAACACATTCCTTTTTATACACAACACAGGCAACCTCCTGCGACTCGGAGCTAACACACGCCAAAGTACTAAGTCAAGAGGGGTCTCATATGTCCCTCATATGGTATGCATGCAATAACGCTTGGATCAGTGTCACAAGTAATTCGATCCTTGTTAACTCGGGCACCAAGCACACACCCAAAAGCACACCATCTTACCAATGTGCCCAAGTCCAAATCATTTTGTTTTCAGTTTTAGTTTTCTTAAATACAATACATACATGAGTACCACAACTCAAGTAATTATAGTGGCGAATCATGACCATCACCGAGGCGATGATCCCCATACTACTGTTCTAAGCAGAGGTAAGCGACATCTACTCGCATAGTAAATATAATGGGACTAGCGCCCATCCATCGAGCTCTAAATCATAATGGATATAAACCTAGGCTCAGTAGTAGAGGATGGATGTTTACCTACAATTCGAGTAACTATCCAGATCAACTATCACGACTGAGAAATACTTGTCAACATAGCAATGAGTACATACATTTGAAATTAAAATATTAGCATGCATAATAGGATCAACATGCATCAAAGGAAAACTGCTTGCCTTGCTGGAGACAACTCTCTTGCCGCAGAGGATCACTCTCGTATTCAATAGAATCGTCGGAACCTATCGAACGAATCGAGAAGAAACAATAAGAACGAATAACACTGAAAAAACTCAAAAATTCAAAGTCATCCAAAAATCATGAAATTTACACAGACGGTAGAGCATTATTTAAATGAATTTAGTAACAAAAATTAATCGATTTGGATGTTGCATGCAAAAGTTATGGCCAAAACAAAATCAGCTTTTGAATAAAATGCTGAAAAATTTATCTCGGTTATTGTTCATGCGAAACATTTCCAGAGAGTTGGTGAGAATTAAAATTTAATGGTAGACAGAGCATGACATTCTAAGAATAAGAAAAATTGATTCACTTCATTTGGAGTTAAAATGAATTTCTTATGATTTTTCAAAGTCATGAAAGTAGTGCACAAATCATATACAAAACAAGATTTTCAGAGGCAGTAACCTACCCAAAACCTATTCTACATTAAAGTACAGTAACAGAGGATTCCAACATGCTTGAGTTTACTCAATTTGGAGTTCGTAAGCAAAAGCTATAGCCTAAACCATATATGTCGGGAGAGAAAATCCAGTAGTAAGGGTTGGTCGGAAGGAGGTTCGACTGCACCTAGTCGAAAAGAGATTTTTGACTACGTGGATGAAAAGGAGAGTTTCGACTACACGTTGTCGTAGAAGGAGAGTTTTGACTACACGTGGTCGTAGAAGGTTACCAGGTGGTCGTAAATTTTGTGGAACTGGTCGTAGATGGTTTCAACGTTGTCGTAGGAGGTTTCAAGATGGTCGTAGACTAGGGTGCACAGAAAAATACGCAGACCAAGGTTCATCATGCCACACTAGGGTCCATGGATCACCGGTTGAGGATACTGTGCACACGGGCTCACTTGTCAGCCAGACATTAGCGCCTTAAAACCCGAATCTACAAAGTGATACGCACTTACGACAACGATTAACGACTAAAGAACAAGCTACAGTAACTGCCAGACAACAGAGGAGCTCTGGCCGTGAGCTTGCCACATCCATCACCGGTGACTCAGGCCATGGCGGTGTAGGTGAAAGCCCAAAATGGGACCCCTAGAGCTAGGCGAAGCTATTGGCACTGGTGGTGAGGACTAAGACGGCCTACAGCGGCGATGTGACGGCGAGAGGAGGTGGTGAGCCATGGCCAACCGTGCATGTGCCACTACGGCTGTGCTTAGGGCAAAAATAGTGCGCACATGAGGACCTAGGAACTCCATGGAAGCTACATGGGTGCCGAGGGAAGGACGAGCTAGTTGGAGGAGGCTTGTCACCGTTGAACCAAAGCGGCGACGGAGGCTTCACCGAGGGGAGCTCAACCTGAGCAAAAAGAGAGAGAATGGGTGGCAGGCAAAGCTCAAGCGATGGCATGAGATGGTGCTAGAGTGAGGAATTGCTCAAAGACTCACCCTGCTGGAGTTGGAGACGATGGAGGTGCTGCGGCTGGAAATGGGGAAACTCTGATATTCACAAGCTCCTGTGATCCAATGGACAAATAACTTGAGGGGAAAAACTTCATATGCTAAGGGACACCTCATGACACACCTAGGGAGAAGAATGGCTCACCAGAGTGGCAGTTGACATGGTGGAGCCTTACGGACCAAACACCGGAGCCGAAGGCGACAAGCTTCGAGTCCCAGGACCTACAGACGAAGACAAGTCCTCAAACCAGTGCACAAATAGACGGTGAAGGAAGAGGGAGTAGGAGAAACAAAGCGAAGGAAGCTCACCCGTGAGAGTAGCTCAAACAAGTGTCTCCTTCGTCAGCCACCGAGAGAAGGAATGAGCTCTACCGGGCGAGGAAGAGAGGGATATAGGGCTCCAATGGCCGGAAAGGAAGCGGCGTTAGTAGGCGAAGCTCTAAGTGGATGATGAGTGTGGTGGATTGATGGCGTCGTCGTGCATGGACGGAGGCACTCCGACTGTCTCGGCCACATGGCGCGCGAGAGCTGAGCGCCCGTGAAGCTACTGGAGAGGGTGCGGTGATGCAGACGAGGCAGCAAAACCAGGGGTGTTTGGTCCAAATCGGTGGGCAAAGTCGTTGGGTAATCATGGAGTGGCCATCGCGTGCGCTCGGCACTAGCGGGGGCGCAGAGGCCACATGGAGACGACAACCTGCGGCTGGGGTCCACCAGCCAGTGACACAAGTGAGGAGGGTTGGGTCAGTTTAGGCGACTTGGTTGGGTCAAGGCAAAGTGATCCGGGTCGGAAGTGTCTGGTCGAGCCTGGCCGGATGGTCTCGGTCGGATCTGGTCGAAGTCGAGTCGGACCTGGTTGTAACCGAGTCAGACCTGGTCATACACGAATAGAGCTGGTCGTAACCGAGTAGGACCTGGTCGTAGATGAACAAAACTGGTCGTAACCGAGTCAGACCTGGTCATACACGAATAGAGCTGGTCGTAACCGAGTAGGACCTGGTCGTAGATGAACAAAACTGGTCGTAACCGAGTACGTGGTCGTAGATGAGACAGTACTCGAAGGATCAGCCATACTCGAAGGGAACAGTACTCGTGAGTGAACAGTACTGGTCAAAGATGAACAGTACTCGTAGATGAACAGTGCTGGTCAAAGATGAACAGTACTGGCCGTAGACCACCGCGGTCGTAGAACAGTGCTAAGTTGGGTTTTTGGAAATAAGGCTAAGATGGCTTGCGATTTTTTAGAGAGGGTTTCATAGCTCCAAAAATTCTAAAATTTTTACAGAAAGTTACTAACTCCAAGAACAACCTAAATAAATTTTCCAGAGTTTTTCATGCACTGCATTTCCTTCTAGAAATGTTACAAGGTTCTGTTCTAGGGTTTGACCAAGGATCAACTGGTTTGACTATCCCCTCAAAAATAGCAAATAAAATCTAAAAATTATAAAAAATTTCAGAAGAGTCACTAAGAAGTTCCAGAACCTAGGAAAAATAATTCCAGAGGATGATCACAAGATTTGTTTTAAAAGTCTTCAAGTATTATGCTTCTACTCAATTGAAGCATTAAGTCTTTGAAATTAACAAAACCTTTGAAAGAAATTCCAAAAAATTCAAATAACAACATGATGCAATAAAATTTTTAATTTTCTACTCATTATACATTTGAAATACAAACCCAAGTTTGGGATGTTACAAGTTTTGTGCAAATAAAAGAACCACCAGCTTACTCTTGCATAACCTTGCATCTATTATAATTGCATGCTATGTGTTGGCTCGCGGAGTACGGTTGTGTACTCACACTAGCTTATTATAACAAAACTCAGATCCATTTGACCAAGACCCCTATGTCTATTTCTCGGCATCTGGACTAGATGGTGAAGATGGTGGAGGAGATTAGGTCGGGTGATGAACCACGAAGGTCTTGTTTTGGCCCGATCTTTCGATGAGAAGGTAAGTTCGGTAGTAGTCGCTCAACTCTCACGATTCTGGCTATGAACTCGCAAGACTTGAAACCACGCAATCGCCGAACTACTCGACAAGTCGTTATCAACCGTGCACGAATACCTGGTTGACCTGATCACGAAGATCGATTCTTACATACACCGAAGAAGCACGCAAGAACAAGATAAATAAGCAATATAAAATTATGAATAGGAATTGAATGCATTGATAAGTGGGGTTCCGAAGAATAATATCGCTGTTGATCTCGCTGACCAACAGGACAATGAATAAAGTAGCAAAGCTAAACTTCAATCAACAAAACCCACCCAACCAAAGGGGATGGCGGCCACTATGTATAGGAGGAAGAGGAAGAGGTGGTGGCACTGTTCATGCATGAATAGTTCCATGTGGACAGTACCCCAAAACCCTAGGGGCTGCCATATGGGCCACATGGGCCAATGTGGCCAAATCAGCCCATTTGTTACATAACCCCTGGGCCAATAATTGGTGATGCAGCACCGTGGTATGTAGACATAGCACCATGGCATGTAGACGAATCTTGGCTCGTATGAGTAGACGTAGCTCGGTCCAACTGGAAAATATGGTAGTGCAGTAGCTGAAAGTCCTTTCGGAGAAGATGTGGTTGAAGTAGAGGATGCAGTGCAGTGGGCTGAAGCAGTGGTTGCATCCTTAGTATTGATGTCCTCATCATCGGGACCCTTAGTTGCTTCCCTATGGTTAAAGTGGATGGATCCACCTTTTGTTTTCTAATTCCACTCGCGTCTCTACTTTTTGTACTGAACACTATGTACATTATTTGGCATGTTCGGCCCGTACTATAAAACAGATAACCATATGGTCTATTTATGTGATGTAATATTGACTATGGTATGATTATGTGTGATGTATCTGATTGATTCAATGATGTATCTGTGTGCGCTATCTACTAATCCAGGGAATAGTGTTATTTACACAGAGGGTTCCAAATTACAAATTCGGGTCCCAACACATTGAAACCAAGTGCTGCAACATTTCATTTCACGTGCTGGAACATCCAACACCCATCCAATTCATTCTCCCTAGCCAATTGTCTATGAGCTAATGGATTATTAGGAAGTAACATGTTAAACATTTCTTTTATCTACTGAAATATATAACGTATCATATCATTTCTAAGTTAAAATATATGTAAGTGGGATCTTGTTTTGAAGATCTCGTCGTAAGAAATACGATGATTCAAATAGATTATGAATTCAACACTTGGTTTAAAAGATATAATCATTTAAATTTTTGAATTGACAAAAGTCACCTCGAATCACGTGTGCATGGGTTAGATGGAGTTTTTGGCACATTTGGCATTGTTGACCCGTGAATTAGCAATTCTAGCCCCCCTCTCCACATCAAATGCAAAAATAACACCGCGGAGTCGCGGGTGGGCGACACATGCTGAGTCCGCACCATAGGGGACCGGACCCCCTCTTGTTTGTGCACCCGGGGCACAGACAGCCCCTCCCCCGCAGGCCTATGAAGGGTCGTGATTTCACGCAAAAAATCAGTGGAATGGAATTTTTGGTACATGTGATTTTACATTTTTGGAATGAAATTATGTGATTTTATGTGAAAAAATGAATGATTTTATGTGATAATAGAGCACATGATTTCATGTGACAATATGCACATAATGTATACAAATATATTATGCAAAATATGTACAAATCTGGTACAACATAAGCACACAATATCCTGGATACATACGCATATAGTGTATACAATGTAATTACACACAGGCTACAATATGACTTAGTCGTTTGAGCTACTCTCTACTTGCTACGTCTACGTATGCGTCCTAATCTTGTGTTGAGGATGTCCCGTGGGGTAAGTGAATTGGTCCGAAGAACGCGTCTTTGTTCATAGAACGTATGGAGAACGTTCGAAGAACAAGCTAAGTCTGTCTAGCATCAATGTCGTCCAGTTGAGTCATGCCAAACTTGCTACTACTTGCAATCATATATGTAATGAATGACTGCATGAATCCACCCTCGGAGCAACGGCCCCTAGGTACAATGTATGATCGTCCCTCGATGTGGAGGAGCTCTAGCCTTGATCGTACGATGTACCAATAGGCCCGGGTGTGGCAGAGCTCTAGCCTTGGTATGGTATTGCGTACGGGTCATGGTTTTCTTGAGCGTACACTAGGGGCACCCTAGGGGTACACTCCAAATTCTAGGACCATGTAGTCCTCCCTAGCAATAGCTGGGATGACCGCATCTTCATCGGTTGATTCATCGTCACCCCCACGCCCAACTGAAGGTTGTAGGATCGAATGATGTCCGCACAACGTAAGATGAAATCAATAATCAAGACCTAAGCTGAACATGACTTACCTCCTCAATCTGCAGTGCAGATGACCTACGAGGAGCGCTAGAATGGTCGCTAGTCTAAGCAGGTCGTGCGGACATTGAGCATAGTAGTGATGGATACCAGCAGACGTGCGGCTGGAAGATGCCAGGATGTTAGCATAACCGAAGGCAAAATAAACAATCATGACATAAATTGAACATAACTTACATCCTCAATCCAAAGTATGGATGACCAACGGGGAGCGTTATAATGGCCATTGGTCTCACTAGGCCATGCTAACCTAGGAGGTGTGCTAGGTTGGCCCACTCGGTGAGCAGCCAAAAGCACGTCGTCTCTCGACTTACCGTAGGTCATGTTCTTTATTATTTTCTTGGACTCATCGTGGATGGACTTGACAGTACCGAGAAGCCCCAGAATGTTGTGATCGCAGCTACGGATGGCAAACCTGGATGCACAAGAGATCCGCTAGACCCAGTCAAACTGAAGTGACAAACAAGAGTTGTTCAGTTACACACAGTAAAAATATCATACTTGAAGTGAGCATAGGTTGTAAGTGTTTTACAGTGTTGTTATGCCGTGAAGCTCTATGTTGATTGAACAAGTGTTGAAGCCTATCCTAGTGATTAACATGTTTCGAACGCTCTAGCGGAGCACGATTAAGTCTGGTGCATGCCTATAGTACGTACCACCCGATGTACTCACGGTAAGTCCCAATGTCATACGGCCGCTACTCCTGTAGAACCTCAATGTGCGCCGTCTCCACCCAAGCCATAGTCCATTGATGCTATGTTGCCTGCTAGTTCTGAAAATGTCAACCCAACCTCGATTACCTGTATTCGAGAAGGATTTATGTGAGAAGAACAGATGTAGGTGACTACTGTAAACATTACTCGGATGGAGTTGCACTCACAAGTGGACAGCTCGCTCGAGCATCCTCCCGTTGGGAGGAGGTACAACCTGGTAAAGATCAAACTATCGAATTATGCATTGCGACACATGAGGCTCCACCATATGGGAAAAAACAAGGTGGCAGGTCGTCACCTGGAACCTAGCATCCTGTGTGCATTGCACGGACAGTCTGTGCGGTGCAACCGTATTCACTAACTGTGGGCTCCATGGATACCATATGACGTTGTCATCGTACAACATCTTGAACTCGTTGTGGAACATAGGGTAGTACCTCACCGGACTGTCTTTGGCCCAGCGTAACTTGCCAGCAGTTCACCGGGTGCCCATAGTGGGCCCATCTATCAGGTCGTGGAACTCGACATACCGGTGCACTGCAATCCCGATGGTGGGCTGCCCAATAGGGAAGTGCTCCCAACCTAAAACTGCAGTAGCACATAGCAAATGGTAAGGACCGGTTTCACACCGGTGCCGAGCTGCGAAGCATCACAAAACCACATGTACATGGCGCAAAGGACAACTGATTCAAAGCTATAATGGGGCATCACCTCTCGGCGTCAACCAAAGACTCGACGATGTGGATAAAGCTAGGGTACACCCAATCACCCTATTTGGTGGAAAACAAGGCCTAACAATAGGTACGCACGAGGTTTGTCCTAACAACTTCGTCCAGTGCATTCATCGGGCATCGACTGAAATGCCTAAACCACGTTCGAGGGACACCACGAGCCTTGTCTGGGATAGCAAGACCAAACCGATGCGCCAAGCAAGCCTTCCATCCACTAGTGGATAGGGTGGAAAAAGTGTGTCTCGTGTGATCGGCAGACCAGTCAAGAAGGACACATCCTACAAAGTGATCATCATCTCTCCCCACCGAAAGTGGAAGGTGTATGTCTCGTGTCTCCATTTGTCAAGAAGTGTCGACATAAGACTCTCGTCCAGTGTGAAGTTGCGGCCGACGTGGAGCATTCTCGCAAAGGGCAACAACCTCATGTCCCGAAGGAGTGGGACGTAGCGAGGGTGAAGCCCCCAGTAATACCTCTCTGACCTAAGCACGAGGGATGGAGGACCATCCCCGTCCCCAGTGATCCACAACTTGCTACAGTGATATTCATCGTAAAAAGATTCAAGTAGCCCCGGTAAAGAAGGCTCAGCCCTGGTTCCTCCCACCATGGCCTGTATTACAACACTACTTTTTAACATAAAATGACATCATTACAATATGCAAACTAATTAGGGCTAATTAATTACGACTAATGAAGTGAGACTAATTAATTACGACTAAATTAATTAAGTCTAAATTAATTATGATAATTTAACTACGATAAATTAATTACGACATATTAAGTATGACAAAATTAATTTTAACTAATTAATTATGATAAATTAATTACAACTGGTTAATTACGATTAATTAATTATGACTAAATTAATTACCACTAATTATGGCTCATTAATTATGACTAATTTATTACGACCAATTAACTATGACTAACTAACTACGACTAGTGAATTTGGACCAAGTAATTACAAAACATTACCTCCTATAGAAGATGGAGTTTCACTTAATGTCGAACTTTATCTTCTAATACAACCGCTAAGTACTGCTCTAAACACTCTCAAATTGGCAGCGAAATCAGAACTAATTTTGCCGATCACGCAACCTCTTGCTCGCTCGATCCTCTGTCTCTCTACGCCGAGCACTCGGTTTCGGAATGAAGAATGAGAGCAACGTGCCTCAACGGGTTTTATAGCCACACGAACGAAGGATTTTTGCTTACCGTGAAGCAACGGGAGGGGATCTGATTCCCTTCCACAGGCTAGTTTTTTTTGCTTATGCGGGACATCGAGTGACACGATGGGACTGAGGGAATCGATTCGATTCCCTCCCACACGGCAGCGCGGCGTAGAGAACCAGGCTAGGGCGATGCCATTCGCGGGGATCACAGACACGACGTCCGTTTGCGGGGCGCACGGACGCGTGGTACTACTCCCAGGGTGCACAGACACGCACGAGCACTACTCCCTAGGGGCACGGATGAGCCAGCACTGGTCCCCTAGGGTGCGAACTCGGCATGTGTCTGTGAGGACCCCGGTTTATTCGGCTTGTACTGTTTAACCATCCACTTGGTCCTAACAGTACAAATCATATAAACCAAGCCTCGAGATATGTATACTTCCCTAAATGCAGATATACAAACCCGTTACAAAATCATGCATCAATTCCATTCATACACATAGAGCCAAGCAAAAGCAACAAGCGAAAGACATACATTATATAAAGAGAGTTATTACAAAGAGAGGCCGCCGCGAGATAACACATAAGCAACTAATTTAAACAATGGAAGCAAAATGGCCATAAGATGGTGATAAACAAAAGCCAATCGGTGTGCCTTTACCCACAAGGCAACCAACCGGACTGCCAAGCTAATCGTCCCAGACGGCGCCGCAACACAACTCACAAAAGTGAGGCCCTTGGGGCTCACCTTCTTCCTCTGCAACAATTAATATTAAGCAAAGCAGGTGAGTACAAAACTTGTTTTTGTACTCGCAAGACTGACGTGTGAGATAACAGAACTATAATTAACTACATGCAAGCTTTATTTAAGTGTATGAGGCTCTGGACTTATTTTCAGCATAAAGCAAGTTTTCATTTGCAATAAGGTAGTAGATTCAAAGCAAGTTTGCAATTTAACTTAATTGTTCAAATAAAAGAGAGACAATTATAACAATAGATAAATGACAACACCAACCTAGAAGTGACTAACCCATAGTCACCACACAATAGCATGAAGTACCCTTCATACCACCCATGTCAAGTTTAAGTTTTAAAAGGTTGTAGTCTAGTTCTTGCACGACCTTACCAAGCATGTCCATAACCTGGGGCGAGGCTATTCGAATAGTTTTAACCTGCAGGGTGTACCAATGTACCCACACGATAGACCGCCTTTCCACCACCACGGTTAGCACACTTCCTTTGGTATGCGAGGCATGGCTAAGTCTAACAAGGCGCTTTCCAATGGGCGATGCTAATTAAGAGCCGCAACCCACGGAGAAGGACACATTAGACAGCCTAACCGGTCTGCTAATGCTCCCCTCCAACCACCACACACAAAACACCCACCAACCAGCTCATAATTAACACCTCCCAAAGTACTTAGTCAAGAGAGGTTCCATATCCCCTCGTGTGGTTAGCACGCAATAAGCGCTGGCTTAGTGACACAAGTAACTCGGTCCTTGGGGACTTAGGCACCATTCAACACACCCAACAGATCACGTCAACATACCATTGTGCCCAAGTCAAGATATAGTTTTGTTTTTAGTTTTTGATTTGTAAATCAATAAAACACAAGGGTTGGACATAATGGAGTAGTATAAGTATTTGTGTGATCAAGATCATCGACTAAGTCGATGATCGCCCAATACTACCGATAACTAGGCATGGCTAAGCAATATTCATCCGTAATCTACTAAGTGATAAGAGTTCATCCATCGAACTCTAACCACAGCAAATAACCTAGGCTCAGGTAGTAGAGGATAACCAATTGCCTACAGATTATGCAACTAGAGGTCTAACTAATCAATTTAACACAAAATAGCAATGCATACATAGAAGTTAAACAAAATATTAGACTTTAAAAGTAATGGGATCAATGGGAAATGATCAAACTGCTTGCCTGCTTGCTGTTGCTCAAATTGTTGCGGAGGGTCGTTCTCGGGGTTACCGCAAATATCAAATCCTAAGCGAAAGAGCCAAAACAACCCATAAGACGAGCAACACTTAAACAAAAGAGCAAGCAAAAATTATCCAAATGCGACGAAAGTTATATACAAGGTAAAATAGGAATATACCTAGACATAGGAACTGGAAAAACCTAATTTGGATTTGTGGTGCAAAAGATATTCTCTAAAAATCTATTTTCGGCCATAATTAGCACTGTAGCAAAAATATTTTCTAGAAAGATTTTGAAGCTGACATTTTTATGGTAGCTACCTACTGGTGTGGTGATAACCCATATAAAATTTCAGGTCATTTGGAGTTATATTGAAAGAGTTATGATTTGTCTAAATTGTTTAGGTTATTAAACTAAAGTATGATCCTTATGATTTCTAAAAACAGTAAAATTTGTGAGACCAATTTTCCTAGCAAATACACTAACAGTGGAAGTTAATCCAATTGGATTCATACAAAAATGATTTATAGATTAAAAGTTATGCATTTTACAAGTTTGCTAAAGTTCTGAAAACAGTATTAAGTTCATTTGTTTACTATTTTTGAAAAAGGTTTTCCAGGTTTGCTAGTGGTCTACAGTTATTTTTCTATTTAAGTTAAAGTTATAAGGAAGCTAACAAAATTAGAATCATCTAATTTGGAGCTAAGAAGACAAAGATATGAAAATGACAAGACCCTAATGTGACACTGATTTCTGGACTTAGCAATTTCGGGGATTTTCCTAACACTTGGAGACGTGGACGATTGAGAGCCGTCGATCTCAGATCCAACGGACGACATTGAACCAGACCAAACACTCCTCACGCGCGCAGAACAGAGGGCCGACGTGGAGGCTCCAGGGTCGTTGATCTCTGGATCCAACGGCGAAGACTAGCCACGTCGCTCCGCAAGCGTTGTCGTCCGACAACGCGGCGAGGCTTCATCGCAAAACGCCGGCGACCAAAGGCGCGGCGGCGAGTGAATGCGAGAATGGGTGCGCGCATTGCGTTGCGCACCCTCATTCCACCCACACCGGCGGTGGTGGACGAGCGCGGCGCGACGACGGCGGCGGCGCGGTAAAAAGCGGCAACGGCGATAAGCGACAAGGAGCTCCGCAGCTAGTTCAACCAAGCGGTGCACGAGCATCTAGGGACTACGGCGATGCTACGAAAGGACGCGGAGTGCAGAGGGCGATCGAGCACTCGGCGACGAAGCTCGCGACGGACCGAGGAAGATGGCGCGAGGAAGGCGGCGGGCAAAATCAACCATCGCGTCATCACGATGGGTTCTAGAGAGCACAGATAAAACTCCCTGAGAAAGGAATTAGAAAAAGGAGCACTCACCGGCGCTGGAGACGAAGAAAGATGCTCGCGTCGAATGGGGAAATCAAAATCCCGCTCCGTTGAAGCAACTGAAATGGAGCGGTTGTTAAGCACCACCGAGGTGAGGGAAGCAACAGAGCAAGGAGGAGCCCAGGAACCACTGGAGCACTGGGTTCACCGAGAAGCTCCGCGGGCAACAATGGCGGCGAGGATATTTCGAGCGCTCGGGAGCTTCACAAGGGCAGTGGGTGCATGGGAGAGCTCAAGGGGTGTGTAAAGGAGGATAAAGGAGGACAAGGGGCTTAAGTAGGCACGAGAGCACGAGCACCGTTGCTCGCCTCGGGTTCCGCTGCCGCTGCGGTCGCCGTGAGCGACGGGAGCAGTTGAGACGACGACTAAACGGGGCGGTGGAGTCACGGGCGTTTAATGCGCCTACAGGGAGCCGTTGACGAAGACGGAGGTGACGGGGCACTGCGCACCCATGCTCTACTCTGCCATGGCGTAGCGTCGCGCGAGCGAGAGGAAGGCGACGACGGACAGCCGTCCGATTTGCATCCAAGGGTTAGCGTGCGATCACGTTGAAACGGCATCGGATGAGCGTCGACCGCCGATTGAAATCCAACGGCCGAGACTCATAGCACGGCGGAGTTGTCCGAATGCTTACGAATGAGAGCCGTTCGATGGAGATCTAACGGCTGATAACGCGCGCGCCCGCTCGACAGCGCCGGGTGCAGTTAGTTGGCTCGGTCGAGTCAAGTGACTCGAGCCCGAGCCTGACTCGAGTCCAATGAACAGTACAAACCAGATAGGGTTTGATTTTAAACCTGAAACTTTGGGGATTTAATTGAGGTATCAAATCATCTCCAAAATTTATGAAATTTTAACTGGAGGTTCCTGACCTTAGGGTTAACCTTCCATAAAATTTTCAGAGATTTTTGTGCACTGGAATTTTCTCCAGAAATTCCAGAACGTTAAAACAGAGGTTTGACCAAGGTTTGACTTGCCTCTAAAATATTTCAAATAATTTCCAAAAATTATGAAATAATTCAGAGGTGTTACCAAGCAAACTTAGGACCGGGGAAAAATTATTTCCAAGGGTTTGACAAAAGATTTGACCAAGGAGGTTGTTGACTTGATAATTGAGGGTTTTGATTTTGAATTTTCCAAAACTCTTTTACAAGAATTTTCAGAAAAGTTCAAAAGCACAAGGATGTAGGAAAAGTTTTAATTCACCCTCAATTTGTTACATTTGAAACACAAGCCAAAATGGGGATGTTACAAACCTCCCCCCCCCTTACAAAAATCTCGTCCCGAGATTTGGTTCACTCGGAAAAGAAAGAGGGGTAGTCTACACGGAGACGATCTTCTCGCTCCCAAGTAGCCTCATCCTCGGAATGGTTCGACCACTGAACTTTAAGGAACTTGATAGTCTTGTTCCTTGTTCTTCGCTCAGCCTCCTCGAGTATGCGAACAGGTGCTCGCGATAGGTCAAATCCTCCCGAACATCAAGAGTTTCCAACGAGCTTCCTCTGTTGGAACAGGAGGCACTTCTTAGGTGGGACACATGGAACACATCATGTACCCCCGCAAGTGCAGCAGGCAACTCCAACTTGTAGGAGACAGCTCCCTTCTTCTCGATGACACGGTATGGACCGACATATCGAGGAGCTAACTTGCCCTTGACACCAAAACGCTGGTGACCTTTCAGAGGAGAAACCTTGAGATAAGCGAAGTCATTGGGCTCAAAGCTCAACTCACGACGACGGCGATCCGCATAGCTCTTTTGCTCGGATTGAGGCGTGCGTGGCGATCACGAATGAGTGGACTTGACCCTCGGCCTCATTAATCGAGTCGGGCCAAAGAAAGGTCTCTCACCGGTCTCGCACCAGTTCAACGAGGTCCTACACTTTCTCCCGTATAAGGCCTCAAATGGTGCCATGCGAGGCGGCTTGGAAGTCGTTGTTATAAGAAAACTCGGCGAATGGTAAGCACTTCTCCCAATGCTTCCCATAGGAAAGGACACAAGCTCGTGACATGTCCTCCAAAACTTGGTTGACCCTCTCGGTCTGACCATCTGTTTGGGGGTGAAATGCTGAGTTGAAAGAAAGGCGAGTTCCCATGGCCTCTTGCAGGCTATGCCAAAATCGAGGCGTGAGCAGAGAACCACGATCGACACAATTGTCTTTGGCACACCATGCAAACTCACGATGCGGGCTAGGTAGAGCTCGCGGAAGACCTACTCGAAGGTCGGTCTTGACAGAAGAAAATGAGCCACCTTAGTCAATCGATCGATGACCACCCGGATGGCATCATTCTTCTTTGGAGACCGGGTAGACCGGTGATAAAGTCCATCGACCGAATCCCACTTCCACTCCGAATTGGTAAGGGTTGAAGCGATCTGCCGGACGCCGATGCTCGGCCTTGACACGACGACACCGTCGCACTCGACAACGAACCTTGCGATCTCCCTCTTCATTCGGGTCCACCAAAATCTCTGGCGGAGATTGTGATACATCTTCGTGGCCCCGGGATGAATAGATAACAGAGAATCGTGGGCTTCGCGAAGGATCAAATCCCGCAACTCCATGTCCTTTGGAACCACGGCGTTGCGAACCTCACGACAACAAGCTCATCTACGGAGAAGCACTTGGCTGTTCCATTCTTGACATTTTCCTTGATGCGGTTCACTCCAACATCATCGCCGAGCGGCACTGATCCGATCCACCAAGGTTGGTGTACAACCAAGGCAATGAGGAACCATGCTCAACCAAACCCAAGTTGAGACGCTGAAACTCCTCTAGAAGAGGCTGATGCTCTGAAGCAACAATGCATTGCAATGTGCTTTGCGACTAAGCGCATCCGCAGCGACATTGGCCTTGCCGGATGGTAGTGAATACCCATGTCATAGTCCTTGATCAGCTCCAACCATCTCCTTTGCACGAGGTTTAGATCGGGTTGGGTAAACAAATACTTTAAGCTTTTGTGATCGAATACACTTCACAACGATTCCGATTAGGTAATGTCGCCAAATCATAAGTGCATGGATCACGGCCAACTCCAAGTCATGGGTAGGATAGTTGAGTTCATGAGGTCTCAATTGCCTTGATGCATAGGCCACCACCTTGCCTTCTTGCATAAGGACACAACCGAGGTCTCGACGAGAAGCGTCACAAAGATATCGAAGCTTCGGCGGACATTGGGAGAACAAGAAGCGAGTGGTGGTCAATCGCTTAAGTGCTTGGAAACCGTCCTCGCAATCGGTGGACCACGAACTTCTTGTCCTTCTTGAGCAACTCCGTCATCGGCCGCCATCTTGGAGAAGTTCTCGATAAAGCGACGATAATATCCCGCTAAACCAAGAAAACTCGAACCGGTGGCCAAGTAGGTGACTCGAGAAAGCACGTCGATCTTGCTAGGATCCACGACTACGCCCCTGTTTGAAAGAATATGGCCTAAGAAGGCTACTTCCTTCAACTAACGCGCACTTGTTGAACTTCGCATACAGGTGGTGCTCACGAAGCTTGCCCAACACAAGCCTCAAATGCTCGGTGTGTTCCTCATCGCTCTTGGAGTAGATAAGGATATCATCGATGAAGACCACAACGAACCTATCCAAATACTCCATGAACAAGCGAATTCATGAGGTTCATGAACAAGGCCGAGCATTGGTTAAGCCGAATGACATGACGGTATACTCGTACAAGCCATAACGAGAGAAAGCCGTCTTTGGAATATCCTCAGTCGAATCCGAACGATGATACCCCACTCGAGATCAATCTTGAGAAAACTCGAGCTCAGTTAATTGATCGAAGAGGTCATCGTCACGGCAAAGGGTACTTGTTCTTTACCGCTACTTCATTAAGTGGGCGGTAATCAACGCACATGCGCAGCGTCTTGTCCTTCTTGGGACAAAGATTGTTGAGCATCCCGTGGAGACGAGCTAGGGCGGATGAAACCCTTCTCTTGAAGCTCACCCAGTGCTTCTTCAACTCCACCAACTCAATTGGGTCCATTCGGTAAGGCCTCTTTGAAATCGGGCGATGCGGAACCAACTCAATGACAAACTCGAGGTCTCGAGCGGTGGCATCCACGGAAGGTCGTCGGGAATACATCAACAAAGTCACATACCACCGGGACTTCACTAATATCTAGAGTGGCAGCTTCAGCGCCGAAGAGATGCGGACCCTACGACCAAAAAGCGAACTGCTCGCCGGAAGGGAATTGGTGAGGTAAATGAGCCCCTAGCGCAATCAATTTGTCCCATGTCTTTGAGACAACCAATCCATGCCTAGGATTACATCTAAGCTCGCCGATCGAAGGAGGATAAGGTTTGCCAAGAATCCTACTCCTTCTATCTCAACAGGACATCCCTACACTCGGACTCGCTCTCAACTCCGAGCAGGGGAGCGAATGGCAGTGGAACCAACAATGGAGTAAAAGAAGACCTCCACAGAAAGAAAAGACTCGAAACAAACGAATGAGATGCGCTGAATCAAACAAAGCTGTGTAGGGAAAGAGTTAACCGAAAGGGTACCCAACACGACGTCGGGTGCCTCCCGTGCCTCCTCCGCGGAGATGAGGTTGACGCGCCACTACCCACGCCTTGGGTAGCGGGGACAACCTCTCGATCTCGGGAGGACCACCTCCGCCGCGTCCTCCATTAGGACGAGGGCCGCTCGATCTGTTAGGGCAAGTATTTGCATAATGCCCCTTCGGTTGCACGAAAAGCAAGTGACCCGGCGGCCGGATTGCGGGGCCACCTGCTGGTTCGCAGCGCACGTGGATCGGGCACGGCTGCGGAGGCGAGCGGTCTTTGGCGGCCTCGGTGGTAGTGAAGCCACAAACGGGCCTCGGGTAGGCCCGACACGAGGACAGGAGAGGCCGGCTGTGCGGACGGCCGGGCCTCCCACTTGCGCTGCGAGACTCATGGCGCCCGCCTTGTGCTCAGCAACAATGGCCTTGTCCACCAAGGCACGAAGTCCGCAAAGTCCACAATGGAGAGCCTGTCTTGCAGCTCCTCGGACAAACCCTCCATGAACTTCTCTGCTTGGCCTCATCGGTGGCCACCTCGGATGGAGCATAACGAGCCAAGTGGTTGAACTCGCATGTACTCCATTACCGACTTACGCCCTTGCTTGAGCGCGAAACTCCTTCTTCTTCACTTCATCAAGCCGGCGAGGATGTGAGCTCGGCGAACGCCGTCGGAACTCATCCCAAGAGACGGTGTGGCGGCGGGCTGCATGGCCAAGAAGTTCTCCCACGGGAGAGCGCGCCCTCGGGCGATGGGAGGCAAAGAGTGCCCTGTCTGGTCGGAGGCGAGCAACGTCGAGCTTACGCTCAACTCGACGCGACCGGTCATCTGCGCCCAATGGGTCCTCAGACACGGAGAACGTGGGGGTGGAGTGCGAAGAAACTCGGCAAGGCCCCACGAGATCGATGTCGCCCCTGCCGGATCCCGAGGCAGGCAAGGGCGGAGGTGTTGCGCGCAATAACATCCAGCAGACCCTTCGTCCCTCCGAGCGGTTGCGCTCGACCGAAGAAGGACCTCAGCCATGGTCTGAGGAGGCGAAGCTCCTCATCCAAACAGTGCGACCACGGCCGCTGAGTACCTCCGGCCATCACGCTTTAAGAACTTTAGGTTAGAAACCAAAACATTAACATTGAAGTTGATGAAAGCGAAAAGCTAACGATTAGGGAATGAGATATCACCTAACCAAAGCCAAAAACAGCAAGTAAATAAACTTTAAATGTTTCCAAGGAAGCTCCAAATCAGCAAAGGAAACATTAAACTAAGCTCAACTTCTCACTGCCATTAACCCGTATTGAATGAACGAGTAATAGTGTGAGAAGGTAAAAATTTCAGCACCTTATAACAAATCTAACACTACTCCAAAGCAAGGTTAAGGCGGCAAAAATAGTGTTAGACACTTAGCTAACTAGTATCACATCCTACCCTTTTATTCCCACCAGTTTTACTTGATTAACCTCTCATTTTCTACCCTAGTTAGAACCTTCGAGCCTGCTGTCCGGAAATTGAATGATCGCTGCCCAGATTTCGCATCCAAGCCTCCTAATTGAAATCTCCAACTTCGGAAGCTTCAAAACCTTGTAGAGGGCGGCTAACATTTCAATTTGCCAAGCTCATTGGTCCCAAAACCCAATTAATCGATAACAACTATCTTTAGAGGGAAGGAGAGGAAAACAACTTTTAAACTCAAATTAGAGCGAGACGAGAGAAGAAAGCTAAGATAGGTAAGGAATAAAATACGAGAACTTACTTAAGCTTTCACAAATCATTTGACTCTTCGAAAATAAGGTTTTCAAAATATCCTAAGGACGACCAAGCTTGGGTTACTACGGTCGAATGGCTCGATACCAACTTTGAGGACCCGGTTTATTCGACATGTTTGTTTAACCATCCACTTGGTCCTAAAAGTACAAATCATATAAACCAAGCCTCGAGATATGTATACTTCCAAATGCAGTATACAAACCCGTTACAAAATCATGCATCAATTCCATTCATACACATAGAGAAGCAAAAGCAACAATGAAAGACATACATTATATAAAGAGAGTTATTACAAAGAGAGGCCGATGGCGGATAACACATAAGCAACTAATTTAAGCAATGGAAGCAAATGGCCATAAGATGGCGATAAACAAAAGTCAATCGGTGTGCCTTTACCCACAAGGCAACCAACCGGACCGCCAAGCTAATCGTCCCAGCAGCGCAACACAACTCACAAAAGTGAGGCCCTTGGGGCTCACCTTCTTCCTCTGTAACAATTAATATTAAGCAAAGCAGGTGAGTACAAAACTTGTTTTTGTACTCGCAAGACTGACGTGTGAGATAACAGAACTATAATTAACTACATGCAAGCTTTATTTAAGTGTATGAGGCTCTGGACTTATTTACAGCATAAAGCAAGTTTTCATTTGCAATAAGGTAGTAGATTCAAAGCAAGTTTGCAATTTAACTTTAATTGTTCAAATAAAAGAGAGACAATTATAACAATAGATAAATGACAACACCAACCTAGAAGTGACTAACCCATAGTCACCACACAATAGCATGAAGTACCCCTTCATACCACCCATGTCAAGTTTAAGTTTTTAAAAGGTTGTAGTCTAGTTCTTGCACGACCTTACCAAGCATGTCCATAACCTAGGGCGAGGCTATTCGAATAGTTTTAACCTGCGCAGGTGTACCAATGTACCACACGATAGACCGCCTTTCCACCAGCCACGGTTAGCACACTTCCTTTGGTATGCAGGCATGGCTAAGTCTAACAAGACGCTTTCCAATGGACGATGCTAATTAAGAGCCGCAACCCACGGGAGAAGGACACATTAGACAGCCTAACCGGTCTGCTAATGCTCCCCTCCAACCACCACACACAAAACACCCACCAACCAGCTCATAATTAACACCTCCCAAAGTACTTAGTCAAGAGAGGTTCCATATCCCCCTCGTGTGGTTAGCACGCAATAAGCGCTTGGCTTAGTGACACAAGTAACTCGGTCCTTGGGGACTTAGGCACCATTCCAACACACCCAACAGATCACATCAACATACCATTGTGCCCAAGTCAAGATATAGTTTTGTTTTTAGTTTTTGATTTGTAAATCAATAAAACACAAGGGTTGGACATAATGGAGTAGTATAAGTATTTGTGTGATCAAGATCATCGACTAAGTCGATGATCGCCCAATACTACCGATAACTAGGCATGGCTAAGCAATATTCATCCGTAATCTACTAAGTGATAAGAGTTCATCCATCGAACTCTAACCACAGCAAATAACCTAGGCTCAGGTAGTAGAGGATAACCAATTGCCTACAGATTATGCAACTAGAGGTCTAACTAATCAATTTAACACAAAATAGCAATGCATACATAGAAGTTAAACAAAATATTAGACTTTAAAAGTAATGGGATCAATGAGAAATGATCAAACTGCTTGCCTGCTTGCTGTTGTTCAAATTGTTGCGGAGGGTCGTTCTCGGGGTTACCGCAAATATCGAATCCTAAGCGAAAGAGCGAAAACAACCCTTAAGACGAGCAACACATAAACAAAAGAGCAAGCAAAAATTATCCAAATGCGACGAAAATTATATACAAGGTAAAATAGGAATATACCTAGACATAGGAACTGGAAAAACCTAATTTGGATTTGTGGTGCAAAAGATATTCTCTAAAAATCTATTTTCGGCCATAATTAGCACTGTAGCAAAAATATTTTCTAGAAAGATTTTGAAGCTGAAATTTTTATGGTAGCTACCTACTAGTGTGGTGATAACCCATATAAAATTTCAGGTCATTTGGAGTTATATTGAAAGAGTTATGATTTGTCTAAATTGTTTAGGTTATTAAACTAAAGTATGATCCTTATGATTTCTAAAAACAGTAAAATTTGTGAGACCAATTTTCCTAGCAAATACACTAACAGTGGAAGCTAATCCAATTGGATTCATACAAAAATGATTTATAGATTAAAAGTTATGCATTTTGCAAGTTTGCTAAAGTTCTGAAAAACAGTATTAAGTTCATTTGTTTACTATTTTTGAAAAAGGTTTTCCATGTTTGATAGTGGTCTACAGTTATTTTTCTATTTAAGTTCAAGTTATAAGGAAGCTAACAAAATTGGAATCATCTAATTTGGAGCTAAGACGACAAAGATATGAAAATGACAAGACCCTATGTGACACTGATTTCTGGACTTAGCAATTTCGGGGATTTTCCTAACACTCGGAGACGTGGACGATTGAGAGCCGTCGATCTCAGATCCAACGGACGACATTGAACCAGACCAAACACTCCTCACGCGCGCAGAACAGAGGGCCGACGTGGAGGCTCCAGGGTCGTTGATCTCTGGATCCAACGGCCGAAGACCAGCCACGTCGCTCCCGCAACGTTGTCGTCCGACAACGCGGCCGGAGGCTTCACCGGCAAAACGCCGGCGACCAAAGGCACGGCGGCGCGAGTGAATGCCAGGAATGGGTGCGCAATAGCGTTGCGCACCCTCCGGTACCACCCACACCGACGGTGGTGGACTGAGCGGCGCGCGACGGCGGCGCGCGTAAAAGACGGCAACGACGATAAGCGACAAGGAGCTCCGCAGCAGTTCAACCAAGCGATGCCTGAGCATCTAGGGACTACGGCGATGCTACCTGAGTGACGCGGAGGTGCAGAGGACGACTGAGCAGCTCCGGCGACGAAGCTCCGCGACGGACCCGAGGAAGATGACGCGAGGAAGACGGCCCGGGCAAAATCAACCATGCCGCGTCATCACGATGGGTTCTAGAGAGCACAGAGAAACTCCCTGAGAAAGGAATTAGAAAAAGGAGCACTCACCGGCGCTGGAGACGAAGAAAGATGCTCGCGGCCGAATTGGGGGAAATCCAAAATCCCGGCGCTCCCGTTGAAGCAACCTGAAATGGAGCGGTTGTTAAGCACCACCGAGGTGAGGGGAAGCAACAGGAGCAAGGAGGGAGCCAGGGAACCACTGGAGCACTGGGTTCACCGAGAAGCTCCACGGGCAACAATGGCGGCGAGGATATTTCGAGCGCTCGGGAGCTTCACAAGGGCAGTGGGTGCATGGGAGAGCTCAAGGGGTGTGTAAAGGAGGATAAAGGAGGACAAGGGGGGCTTACGTAGGCACGAGGAGCACGAGCACCATTGCTCGCCTCGAGTTCCCGCTGCCATTCTGCGATCGCCGTGGCGACGGGAGCGATTGAGGCAGCGACTAAGCGGGCGGTGGGTAGCGGGCATTTAATGCGCTGCGGGAGCCGTTGGCGAAGACGGAGGTGACGGGCATCTGCGCACCCATGCTCGCTCCGCCATGGCGCGGGCGCGCGAGCGAGAGGAAGGCGACGACGGACAGCCGTCCGATTTGCATCCAAGGGTTAGCGTGCGATCGCGTTGAAACGGCATCGGATGAACGTCGACCGCCCGATTGAAATCCAACGGCTGAGACTCATAGGGCAACCGGAGTTGTCCGAATGCTTACACGAATGAGAGCCGTTCGATGGAGATCTAACGGCTGATAACGCGCGCGCCCGCTCGACAGCGCCGGGTGCAGTTAGTTGGCTCGGTCGAGTCAAGTGACTCGAGCCCGAGCCTGACTCGAGTCCAATGAACAGTACAAACCAGATAGGGTTTGATTTTAAACCTGAAACTTTGGGGATTTAATTGAGGTATCAAATCATCTCCAAAATTTATGAAATTTTAACTGAGGTTCTGACCTTAGGTTAACCTTCCATAAAATTTTCAGAGATTTTTGTGCACTGGAATTTTCTCTCAGAAATTCCGAAGGTTAAACAGAGGTTTGACCAAGGTTTGACTTGCCTCTAAAATATTTCAAATAATTTCCAAAAATTATGAAATAATTCAGAGGTGTTACCAAGCAACCTTAGGACCAGGGAAAAATTATTTCCAAGGGTTTGACAAAACATTTGACCAAGGAGGTTGTTGACTTGATAATTGAGGGTTTTGATTTTGAATTTTCCAAAACTCTTTTACAAGAATTTTCAGAAAAGTTCAAAAGCACAAGGATGTAGGAAAAGTTTTAATTCACCCTCAATTTGTTACATTTGAAACACAAGCCAAAATGGGGATGTTACAGTGTCGCCCACTCACGGCTCCGCGGTGCTATTTTTGCACTTGACGTAGATAGGTGCTAGAATTGCTAATCCGCACGTCAAGAGTGCCAAATACACCAAAAACTCAGTTGGATGGGCTAAGGAGCATGTGCCGGGAGGAGGGCGACACATTGCTTTTTGCCACCCGTGCAGCTAATATATTTGTTCTCATATGTTTTTCAATGCAATAATATATTTATTTTCGACTTGATTAAGAAAAAATCAGCAAGCTAAACTTCTAAATATCTAAAAGTGATTCAACCAAACCAGAGTATCATGACCCAAACAGGGCCTAAAAATTAAGGATTCCATTGCTAAACACGACAAATCCATTCCTCAATGCGGCACGGTAGGGAGAACTCCAGCTAAATGCTAACTATGGGAAAACTCCAACTGAGGATCGAAGCCAAAAATTCACCTGGTGCGTATGTAACTCTGTATGTTGTTCGATGGGATTGACACTTGATAGGCTACGGGATAGAGGAGCAATATAGTGAGCTTAGACACATGGATGAGTAATATCAACTAGACTTATTGCTGCAAGTGTGAAGTTGGGGAAAGAGGATGGAATCTTCGAGAGGCCGTTTGTTAGGGGAAAGGATGGGGCTACCTCCAGCGGCGACGTTGGTGGCGGATCTGCGCCGATCGCGGACGGATCTACCCCTGGCTGAGGAGTTGGTGGTGGAGCTATGTCATTCGCCTAGCGAAAGGTCGGGATTGCCCCCGAAGGAGACTGGCGAAAGGTTGGGTCTAACCTCGGCGGAGCAGTTGGTGGTGAAAGCTTCGCGAGAGGGTGTGCGTGGAGGTAACATCCTCCGTTCATTGGCTCGAGGTGGTGGCATGTCGACTCATCTCCATGGCGAGTGCGAGATCTAGGGATCCCACAGGTTTCATACATCCTTATCTGATCTCTATGCTCATTCCTGGCATCCTATTCTGGTTTCTTCGTGGCTTTGGATACCCAAGCATGCTTGCGTCGGTGAGCTAGGGTTTCCGGCTAGAGACAGTGAAGTTTGCAGTTTGGGGTGGCAAGCTACGGTGGTCAAGTGGATCAGAGATCCATCGCCACTGCAGCGTTCCTTTGCTGAAGTGGTGAGGGGTGATCGGATGGATCAGGGAAGAGGACGATATCCGCGTCACTTTGGGGGAGGTCGCCATAATTTTGGGGGGAAAAGGTCCGATCCTGAAGAGTGGATGGATGATGATGATCTTTTGGCGAAGGATGATCTGAGAGCGAAACTGCGCCGTGAGCATGAGCAGAAGCGGAGAAATCAAGAGATTCAACATGGAGTTTTCCCACAAACAGGTATTCAAATTGGTTCTCATGAAGGGGATAAAGATCGATTTGAATCTCGCGATTTTGGGGGTTCTGGTAGGGGAAATTTTACTCATGGTAGGGGGTGGCAGGGAGATGCTCACAAAGAGATTCAGGGCGGGGAAGGAGATTTTTGTAAGTCAGATGTTCCAAGAGGTACTTTTCTGGGTGGTTTTGCTGGCAGAGGGGTTAATCCTAGAATGGAAAGGAATCACGATGAGGCTATTAGGGAATCAGCAGGAGGATTTGTTAAAGGGGAAGAAGGAAAAAAAAGGTTGGGGTGATATTGGACCTAATACTAGGATGCTTCGAACTAAGGATTGAGGAACTTGTTTTAGATGTTTATAGACTGGTCATCATCAAGCTAGGTACTCTAATCCTCCTGTCTGCTATAAATGCAAAACAAAGGGCATATGAATTCTGGATGTCCTGAGGAACAGAAAAAGTTAGGGTTGAAACTCTTTAGTTTTGGGATTCCAGGACAAGGCTTCTATAGTTTACAAGTTCCTGAGTTAAAATTGGAAGAACAGCAAGCAGCTACAGGGGTGTTAATTGGTCAAGAGGGGCCAGCTTCTATATCTAAGATTGAAGCTGAGTTGAAGCATTTAATTCAAGCTAATTGGAATTGGAGAGTGAGGAAATTGTCAGATTCTGATTATGTAGTAGTTTTTCCTTCTAAAGAAATGCTAGAGACTTGGTTCAAAACAAGAGTTGAACTGGCACTACATTCCATTAAAGCCAAGATAGAAAAATCCAATATGGATCCTAATGCTTCTTTAGTCCTTTCAACTTCTTGGATTAAAGTTTTTGGTATCCCTCTTCCTAACAGTAGAGATTGTGAAAGAAATAGTTGGTACTGTAGGGGAACCTTTAGAAGTGGATGAGATAACCCTCATGAGGGTTGACCCTGTTAGGGTTAAAGTCCTTAGTAGGGATCCTTTCTCCATCAATTGAAGTGTTTATTAACTATGTGAGTTATGAGATTAAATTTGAAGTAGAGGAGGGTGTGGGGAATAAAGGAGCTCCAGTTTGTGACCATTTTAATAAATCCCATGCTCATAGAAAAGATGATGAGGATGAAGAAGATGAAGATGAAGAAGAATCTAATGGGAGTGATCATAAAACTGAATGGGAAAAGATGGATAAGAAGTTTGGTGGGGATATTCATTCTTCTGCTGACCAAAAGAGTGGAGGTGGTTCAAATCAACACAAAACTAAGAAGCAATCTGAGGTGGAATCCGGGGAAGGGGAGGTAAATTTTGGGAAAGAGGTTAGGGAGTCTCATATCATCCCATTTAAACAAAATAATGCTCTGGTTGTGATGCCTTTAGCTTATAGCTTCCCTAATGATTGCCTCAAGAGGGGGGTTCTGCTCTTCTGGATTATGTACCTAATGTGATTGGGGGTTCTGGGCAAGATAATCAGATTGAGGGAAATATCCCCGAGGAGGATTTTATTTTCCATTGTCCTGATGATGCTATAGTGGTTCACACTATGACAGGCCCTACCTACATGCAAGCTTCTTTGTGGCCTTGTTTGCAGTCACCTGATAAAGGCAGGGGTTCAACTGAGAAGCAATACTCTAAGCAACATGTAGTCAGTGGTCGTTTGAGGCAAGAAAATCAATCTCAGGAGCATCTGCCTACAAAGTGTTCGACAGTAGATGATATGGTGGATTTAGGAACTACAGAAGAGTTAAGAGATGAGATGAGGCTTAACACAGGGGTGACAGTTCAAAAAGACGGAGAAGATACAGTTCATATATCCAATCAGGGGGTCTTGTCAGAGGAGTGGATAACATCGAAGAAACGAGGGGGCAAGAATAAATTTAAAGAGCCTCAGGTGGCAACTAGGAAAAGCACCCGTATCCAAGACCAAGGTATACCTATGCAGGAGAAAGAAACCTTGTTGAAATCCATTCAGAACCTGGAGACTCAAGGTAAATCTAATCTTTTTACTATTCTTAATGATGCTTCTTGTAGTTACTTAGAAAATGTTGCCTCCTCTTATGGGATCATCTTGGGATCACAAAATGAAAGTCCACAAGAGGTGATTTCTGCTTTTAATGCTATTGAGCTTGTTAGGGCTGCCTTTGCCAAGGCAGAGCTGGAGTTCTCTAGTAAGTCTAAACAAACAGGAAATAGTCTGGATGGTCAAAAGGGGGTTGCAGTAGGAGAGAAGGATTTGTTTAAAGTTGTTGATAATGAATCAAGGGGTGTCTTGGGGTTTAAAGTGAATAAGCAAGTCAGGGGGAAGCTTAAATTAGGGAGAACTTCATCAAAAAAGAGTAACACATGAAGATTCTTTTTTGGAATATAAGAGGTTTGGGTAAATCAGCCAGGAGAGGTCAACTTAAAGAACTGATCTACAAAGAGAAACTTGATGCGGTGGCGGTGCAGGAGACTATCAAGTCTGACTTCACTGATAGAGAGCTTAAAGCTTTCTCTGGTAATGGTGAATTTGACTGGAGTTGGATTCCTACTCAAGGTCATTCAGGGGGCATTCTTTTGGGGGTAAGAAAGGATAGGTTGGAAATTGAAAGGTATGATCATGGCAGATTTTTTGTTAGCATGGTGGTGAGGCATAAGCAGATTAACTTCAGATGGGAACTTGTGACTGTTTATGGTCCAACTCATCACGATTTGTCTCAACAGTTCCGGGAGGAGCTTCACAAGAAGTGTCAGCACTCGCTGTTACCTCTGGTTCTAGGGGGAGATTTCAATTTGATTAGGAAAGTGGAGGATAAAAGTTCTATTGGTATCAATTACAGTTTGATGGATAAGTTCAATGATTTTGTTGATAATAACAAGTTATTGGAGGTCAAGAGGAGTGGACCTAAATACACTTGGATTAATAAGCAAGCTAACCCTATTATAGTCAACTTGGATAGGATCTTGGTTTCTACTGCTTGGGAAGCCAAGTATCCTCTTTGTTCTGTTTCTAGCCTGACTAGAATTGGGTCTAATCATATTCCTATTATTTTACACTCTGGGGTGGATGAAACAGTTCCTAAGGGAAGATTTTATTTTTTAAAAATGGCTTTGTTAGGATAATTTTAGAGAACTTGTCATGGACAAATGGGAGGAGATTAGTAGGAGAGTTCCTGAGCAGAGCTATTCTCTGGATAAATGGAATGATAGTTTGGCCTCTCTTAAGCAGTTTCTCAGAGGTTGGGGTGCAAATTTGAATGGAGATTGTTTAGAGAGAAGAAGGTCATTTTGGATAAACTGAATAGACTGGATAAGAAAGCTGAACATCAGTCTATTCAAGTTGAGGATTGGATTTGCAGGTATAAGGTAGAGAGAGAGTTGGAAAAGATTTATGATATGGAGGAAAGGTTTTGGCAGCAGAGGGGAAATGTGAAATGGCTACTTCAAGGGGATGGTAATACTAGGTTTTTTTATAGTTGTGCAAATGGTAGGAGGAGAAAGAACTTGATTTTTAGTTTGGATAATGGGGAGGAGCATTTTACTTCTGAAGAGAGCATTAGAGATCATATTTATAGTAATTACAAAGCTCTGTTTGGTCAGGATTTTTATCAGACTGTTCAGCTGACTTCTGGTTTCTGGCAGAAAGAGTATATGGTTACTGATAATGATAATGATTGCCTGGTCCAACCTTTTACTGAACATGAGGTTCTTAGTATTATCAAGGAGTTGTCAGCTGACTCTGCACCTGGGCTAGATGGCTTCCCCACTTTGTTTTACAAAATCTTTTGGGAGATCCTGGAGAAGGTTTATATTGAATTGGTAACAGATTTCTTTAAGGGGGATTTGGACTTAAAGAGATTAAACTTTAGGGTGATTACCTTGATTCCTAAAATCAAGGATGCAACTACCATTAAGCAATTGAGGCCTATTTGTCTGATTAATGTGAGCTTCAAAATTATAACTAAGATTCTGGCAGTGAGATTGGGTAAGATTGCTGACAAGATTATCCATAAAAGTCAAACTGCTTTTATTAAAAACAGAAATATTCTGGATGGGGTGGTCTCTCTTCATGAGTTGAAAGTTTCCAAGAGGAAAGTGGTTATTCTGAAACTGGACTTTGAGAAAGCCTATGATAAGATCCAGTGGGGTTTTTTAGAAAGTGTTATGAAAGGTAAAGGTTTTTCTAAGAAATGGGTTGATTGGGTGATGAGTTCCATTAGGGAAGGTAAAGTTAGTATCAACATTAATGGGAAAGTTGGTCCTTACATTACTACCCACAGGGGTTTAAGACAGGGAGACCCTTTATCCCCTTTATTATTCAATCTGGCAGCTGATGCCTTGGCAAAGATTGTAGTGAAAGCTCAAGAGAAGGGTTTGATTAAAGGGGTGATTTCTCACTTGTTACCAGGGGGGTCACTTTGCTTCAATATGCAAATGATACTATTATGATGATTGATTATGAAGAGGAGTATATTTTAAATCTTAAATTTCTTTTGTATAGCTTTGAATGGATGTCAGGCCTCAAAATTAATTATCACAAAAGTGAGGTGTTTGTTTTGGGGGTGGAAGCTGCAGAAGCTGTTAAAGTCTCCAATAATTTTAATTGTAAGCTGGGGGAGCTCCCTCTTACCTATCTGGGCATCAATATTGGAAATAGGAATTTGGGTTGTAGGGTTGCAGGTAAAGTGATTGATAAGATGAAGAAGAGGCTAGATAGTTGGAGGAACAATTTGCTTTCTTCTGGGGGTAGACTGGTCCTAACTAATAGTTGTCTTAGCAGTCAACCGATTTATACCATGGGTTTTTATAATTTGAATGAGGAAGTCCAGCATAAGATGGATTCTATTAGATCAAAGTTCTTTTGGAGAGGGGCAAGTGATCGGTTCAAATATCACATGATCAAATGGGAAGCTGTGTGCAAACCAAAGGATTTTGGCGGCTTGGGGGTGATCAATACCAGATTATTGAATCAATGCCTTCTTTGCAAATGGTTCTGGAAGTTGAATAAAGCTAAGGATGAAATCTGGTTCAGGATCTTAAAAGCTAAGTACTTTCTTGAGGGGGATTACAAAACCTCTATCCCAGTTAGAAGTTCTCAATTTTGAAGATCTATTCATAAGGTTCAACTTTTGTTTTACAGGGGGATATCCTTTCAGGTGGGAGATGGGAGAACTGTATCTTTCTAGCATGATATTTGGGTAGATGATTGTCCCCTTAAGATTAGTTTTCCTCGTTTATATAATATCTGTTCTGATTCAAGTATCAAAGTGGCTGATTGTGTGGTGAGTAGAACCTGGTGTATTCATTTTGTGAGAAATTTTGGGAGAGAAGAAGAAAGACGGTGGGGACTTCTAAAGGATCGGCTAGAAGGGGTGGTTTTGAATGGGGAGATGGACAAGATATTGTGGTGTTTAGATAGTAAAGGTCAGTTTACTGTGAAGTCTCTATATAGGAGCTTAACCTTTGGTGGGGTCATTGACATCAGAATGAAAAAGCTTTGGTCTAGTATGATTCCTCTCAAAGTTAAAAAAAAAATTGTGGCAAACTTATCATAATAGATTACAAACTGTTGATCAGCTTAGTGCTTGAAATTGGAAAGGGAATGTAAACTGTATTCTTTGTGGGGTGTTGGGTGATGCAAGGCATGTTCTGTTTTAATGTGTGCTTGCTAAGTTTGCTTGGTCCTGTTGTATGGAAGCTTTGGGTTGGAGGAGATGTCTTGACTCTCTTGAAGATTTCTATCTTAATTGGTTAGAAATGCGGGGTGTTAATGATTACAATATCTACTTATTCAGTTTTGCAGTTATGGCTTGGACGCTTTGTAAAACCAGAAATAAGATGGCAATCGAGAGATCTTTACCTAAAGCAGTTATCTAAAGTTGTGTTCTAATTTATGTCATATTTGCAGCATTGGAGGGTGGTAATCAGAAAGGAGGAGCGTTAAGACCTAGAAGAAATGCTGACGACGCTTGAAGTCTGGTTAAAAAGTTTTTGTGCTATGGATGTAGACTAGCCAGCTTGCTTTGTTCTCCTGGGTTGTATTGTCTTGTTGGCTGTTTGTTGAGCCTTGGTTCTAACGTTTTTTGTTGTCATTTTGTTCCTGGTGATCACTCTTAGTAAACTGGTTTCCCCAGTTATTTTCTTTTGCTGTCTGTACTTTGGATATTAACTTTTTATAAAAGCTGAGATCTTCCTGTTTCAAAAAAAAAAAAAAAATTGGGGAAAGAAATGCTAGCAGTTCATTTACCAAGGAAGCTTACCTAACTGTTTCCTCTATGTTCAATGTAACTTTATCGGCATTTTTCTGATTCTCGGTTGTAAACCTTGTCATTGTTTGGATGTTTGGTTCACACCTTAATTCCTCATCCATAATTTTTATTTTTTTCTCTCTGAAAATCTCAATCCTATTTTCGCTTTCAGTGGCAATACAAGTAAGCGGGATTTATATGGTCAGACCAAGGAAGTAGCATGCCATTTTTAGCCTGCAGGAGTTAGAAGAACATTACTGATCTATAGCATATTTTTGCACAAAATGTTCAATGATTGACCAGATTATATAATATACACTACCAATGGTAACAAGCAGCTACTTCCATGTTCCAAGCATCATGTAGTATACATAGTAATCCACACATATATTACAGCAGTCAAGGGAAGTTTCACATCTTTGCTGAGTATAAATACCAATTGAGTACTAACAGTTCTAGCACAAGAGAAAATCACATGTATGTGGTATACACAGGCCAGACTCCAGAGGACTAATCAGATCCTACTCCTTTTTAGAGGTATGGATGGCAGTCACGGTAGAGACCATAGAATCAACACCGCACTTGTTTTGGGCATGCGGACCCCTGCAGATCTTGTAGTACCCGTTCTCCCCCCAGTTCTCACCCCACGAGTTCTTTATGATCCAGTAGGGCTTTTCCTTGAAGCGGATTGGTGCATAACCAGCCGATCCATAGCCAACCAGGAGAACACCATGATCAAGGTGCCTCCCACAAATGTATGGGCACGAGACACCACCGATGTATGTCTGCATGAAGACTGCATTGATACCAACTGCAAGAAAGAAAGTATGCTTCAGCAATACTAATTTTTCATGATATCCATAGGCAAATTGGTAACAGCTGAGGATGCAATGACAAAATATGCAAATCATCCTTACTTGCAAGTGGGCCATGTTTCACAAGGTTAGCAGCAATTTGATCTTCATTGACAGATACAACTGTGAAATTCTTGACTTGAGCAACAATTTTGGACTTGTCAAACTTGCAGGTGCTGTCCCTCCCGGTGTAAGGGTAATCCTTCTCGCTCTCCAGACCACCAGCTTTCAGGAGATAGCTGAAAGCTGTAGTCATCAAGCCACCATTGCATCCAGCGTCGCATGAGCGTGGTTCTGATGGATCACACTGCAAATTCATAACAAGAGCATGGCATATATTAGGTGCACCCTTCAAAGAAATCAGAAATGAGAAGCCAGCAGGGATAAAAATAATACTAGGTTACTAGCAATACAGGTAAAATGGTTTGCAAATGTAGGAACGTTAAGCCTTAGAATCATCGACCAGACAAATGACTCTATTCATAATCGCTAGGAAGATTAGAAAAGAAATGAGTATACAGCTGCAGAGATTGAGAAGAGTTCGCGCACTTGGTTAATACACAATAGAGTTGTGGAGCCACACTGAGGGTGAAAGTTTGATTTTGGTCCTAAGGTAGTTGGCAAGAAGCTTAGCTACCACAAAATGGTAAGTTGAGTCAGTAATGAAACTTTGAAATAATAAATTGTCATTTTTCTAGTCGAGACTGCTGCAGCTATTACACTCCCCGAAGGAATGTTCCACATTTTTTACTAATTCTGGTGCTGGTGCATCTCTGATAATCTTGATTCTTCCATTTGACACTAATGATGCTTGGATTTAATATGTAAATCTTTTCTTTTCAATTCCTAGTCAAAATATCTAGTATTATCTATTGTTCTATCCCTCAGAAAAAAAAAAGTATCATCTGCTTTCTTTAGGGAATAGCTTGCTTGAAAAAGCCCAGTTCCCCGGTTGACCCATGTTGACTTTGCCAGTGCTTCAAAGTTTTCAGAAGTGAATTGCCAGAACCATTGAAACAAGAAAAAACAGACTATGTTCCATACAGTTGGTGCTTTGGACATACAGCCAAGAAAAACTTCCTGGGTTGAACCATTCATTGACTTTAATTATTATACTACAAAGTGGATAAGATCCAACCCAATTCAGTAGACCAAGTTCAATTTGGTGCAAATACAAATTATAGGAAGTGAGAATGAACTGAAATCCCCAACTTTCTTCACGTTCTCCATTTATTTCTTTCTCAATTATTCTTCCCATTTTCTGATGCTCACCAACCAGAACAGAGGAAATTAAGAAAAGGACACAGCAACAGCAAAGACAGAACAAGGCTACAAGACAACTGACAAGAATATCCTTGCATCATCCTTTTAGCCAAACCACACAAGAATGAAGAATCCATGATAGAACTTTTTACTTAATTAAAAAGAGCAATTATGAGAGAAGAAGCAAGCTTCTGATGCGAAAAGAAGTAGGTACCTCGTGGTCGCAGTCGACCATCTGCTGCTCGCTTAGCACCTCCATCTTCCCGGTGGCGAGGTAGTGCGCCCCCTCCAGCGCCCCCGATGTGCTGAACGACCAGCACGACCCGCACGAGCCCTGCAGCAAAAGCGTCAAACAAATCCGATCGAATCGAATCAAATGACAAATCCACCGATATATCCGTCGAAATCCAAGAAAAGGAGTTTCTTGGATCCTCAAATCAAGGCCGGACCTGGTCCTTGACGGAGCCGACGGCGCCGTGCTCGCGCCAGTCAAAGTCCGTGGGGAGGCCGTCCGTGGGGAGGATGGGCGCCTCGTGAGCCGAGTCAGCGACCTCCTTCAGGAAGCTCTGGCGGGGGCGGCGGAGGCCGAGGAAGCGCTCCCGGAACTCAGCGGGGGTGAGGTCGGAGAACTTGGTGACGCCGTGTACCGCGGAGGGGTCGAGCCGCTGGTGGCGCTGCGCGCGGCGGAGGTTGGCCTTGAACACGGACAGCCGGTACGCGTGCTCGTCGGCGTCCCTGTACGATTTACCGAACCGCCGGACGAAGCTCGCGAAGTGCGCCTCCGCGTTCAGCTCCAGCTCGTTGTCGTCGCCGCCCCCGACCACCTGCTCGATGAGGGGGTCCTCGGCGGCGGACTCGCCGAGGTCCGCCGCCGAGGAGAGCACGGCAGCGGAGAGGAGGAGGACGCCGGCGAGGAGGAGGCGAGCCATGATTGGTCGGGTTTGGTAGTATTTTTCTGCGGTTTCTTGTGTGGCTTTGGTTTGGTTGCCTGCTCTGGTTATTTATACTGATTATGCTGAGTATTAGGAGTATTTGAGTTGCTTGCGTGGTTGCTTTGTAGGTTGCAATTGCTTGGGGAGAAGGGCGATGAAATCTGAATGCTGTGACAAGGACGTTAATGATGATGTAGAGAGACGGGTGGTAAGGTGGATTCAGCCGAATTTTGTCGATTTGGGCCTGTAGCGCCACCCTAAATGCAAAACTAGCCCTCTTTTCACCGTATTTCCAAAAGTAGCCCTCAAACGAGCGCGGAATTGGGAGGGGGCTGACGCGTGTCTAATTCCGCGGTCGTCGAGCGCGGAAAGAGCGCGACCGCGAGAACTTTCGGCGCGGGCGCGGTACCGCCACCTCCTGCGGTGGCCGAGCGCGGAAGGAGGGTGGCCTGCAGTGGCCGAGGGGCACTTCATGCGGTGGCGGAGCGCGGGAGGTAAGCGCGGTGCGATGCCGTTAGGGTTTAGTTTAGGGTTTGAGCGCCGTTAGGGTTTTTTAGTAGGGTTTGAGCGTAACGTATGTATTTTTTGATATAAAAAAGGGAAAAAAAAACTCAACTTTGTGCAAGTATAAAGAGAATATAAAATATTTTGTAAATTTTTTTGATTTTCTCATGATTTTGAACCTCGCTATGAATAAACTTCTATATCTCGATATATACATATATAATGTCTATATTTACATATATTATGTAAATTATGCAGTAGACTCATAATGAGAAATCAAAGTGGCTAATTTTTGAAAAGAATAAAAAGCCCTTTTAACTTCGAGTGGTAGGCGTTTTTCTGAATAGAAAATTATAGTTTGAGCGATTAGAGAAAAATATCACACTATAAAAAACATTCATTAAAAATATAAGCATCAAGGTTTGTAAATTAGGGTTTAGTTTTCTCAGAAATCGAGTTACGATTTCAGTGTTGTTTGTAGTAATTTCATAATATAGCAAATGAGTTCAGAAATTACTGAAACTATTATTTTATTCGTTTAGAGAAAGGATGATTGAAACACTTGTTGTATTTTAGAAGTTGGATAAAATAGCACGAAGATGAAGCAACAATACGTATAAGGGAACGTTTAAAGGAGGCCCCAGAAATCAGGGTTTCGTTTTCTCGGAAATCAGGGTTTCGTCGTAATTTCAGCGCTGTTTGTAGTAATTTCAAAATATAGCAAATGAGTTAAGGAATATTACGAAACTTTTTGTGGAGCCTCCCATCATAGTGTTGTTGCTTCTCTAATTTTTGTATAATTTTATTCGTTTAGACAAAGGATGGTTGATAAGCATATCAGACGAGGTATAACGTCGAGGATGTCGTCCAAGCAAAGTGTGTGCTAAAACACTTGTTGTCGAAACTATTAGAGTCACTCCTCGATGAAGTCGTGTGAACGTATATAGGCAGGCAGTCGATGAAGTACTTTATGAAGCTTAAGGGGTTGAGAACGCTCGTTGTGATTATGAAGATGCCCTAAAACATGGAGGATTCGATGTCAGTGCGAATGGTTTTTTCTGGGATTCCACTAGAAGAGGCATACTTTCAATATAGGCTTCCTTTGATGGCTTAGCAGACATACGAAAGTAGAAGTATATTACACGTACTGACATGGCATGATGGTTTGGCTAATTGCTTTAGTCATCGTCGCTACTACTACGGTACATTGCGACACAAGCATACAGACCATGCCTTTAGGGGATAGTAAAAAACATGCAGGGTAGGATGGGGGACTACTACGTAATGACCTAACCTACTGCGTGGACCAGGGACATTTTCCCTTCCATGCTAGCTCGTCGTTGAACTCCTGGTGGGCCTTCCCCTTCCCCTTCCCCTTCCCCTTCCCCTTGTCGCGGGACTGTCCACGTCGGGCCGGTATGTCGAAGTCGTCCATGTCCTGCGATTCCATGATGTAAGTGCACCGTATAGTGAAAAGCGTAAGAAGGATGTAAATTATTCATAACTCACGTCGTCCATACGGATTAGGACCGGGCGACCGGATATGCTGTGGCGGCCGGGCTCAGCCGGACGAGCCTTTCCCTTGCCCTTGTCGCGGGACTGTCCACCTCGGGCTGGAATGTCGAAGTCGTCCATGTCCTGCGATTCTATGATATAAGTCGTCGTCATGATGAAAACGTAATAAGGATGTAAATTCTTCATAACTCACGTCGTGGATATGGATTACGCCCGGGCGACCGGATACGCTGTGGCGGCCGGGCTCGGCCTGATGAGCCTTTCCCTTGCCCTTGTCGCGGGACTGTCTACCTCGGATTGGTATGTCGAAGTCGTCCATGTCCTGCGATTGTATGATGTAAGTACACCGAACAGCGAAAAACATAATAAGGATGTAAATTCTTCGTAACTCACGTCGTCGATATGGATTATTCCCGGGCGAGTTCTGGGCTTCTTAGGAGCGTCCTCAACAGGGTCTGATACGTAAGGTTTCCACCGCACGAAGTTCTCGGCCGCATCGAGTAGTTCAAAGATGTACTGGCGGATGAATGCCCTATCGTACATCTCCGGTCCGTCGATCCACTGGAAAAAAGTGGCAGCGCATCTCGGGCTGCCATTACGTGGGGATGATGTTCAAAAATTAAGGAATTCAACATTGAGGAAAATTGATGTGCGCAAAAGAAACGCTTACGAGGTGGTGCCCGCACGTGTAGTACGCCCGGGCGGCGGTGTCTGGGTGTGTGGACTGAATGATCTCTGCCTGTTCGCCACACACACACTGCGGGATTGGAAAACGTGGTGGTACTTGAGCATCCTTCATTGTTCGATCTGGGTATTGTAGATGTTTCCTCTTCTGCGCAAGCCATTTGCGCTTCTGCAACATCTTCACGTAGAAGTTTGCTGAAGAGTCCATAGCTGGGCATCTGTTGTGTAGTGTTTGGTTCAACCCCGTTTTATAAGGCCCATGGTTGGCATGGTGTGTATAATTTCACCGTATGGTGGCGAGGCGGTCAGGGTTGTCAAGTCAATCTGAAAAGAATAACCCTGAACCTAAACCCTAAACTGCGCAAAGCTGCCCTGTGTGGTCTTATCACTGTGCAAAGCTGCCCCGTGTGGTCTTGTCACTGCGCAAAGCTGCCTCCTTTGGTCTTATCACTGCGCAAAGCTACCCCGTGTGGTCTTGTCACTGCGCAAAGCTGTCTCCTTTGGTCTTATCACTGCGCAAAGCTACCCCGTGTGGTCTTGTCACTGCGCAAAGCTGTCTCCTTTGGTCTTATCACTACGCAAAGTTGGCCCGTGTGGTCTTATCACTGTGCAAAGATGTCTCCTTTGGTCTTATCACTGCGCAAAGCTACCCGTGTGGTCTTGTCACTACGCAAAGCTGTCTCCTGTGGTCTTATCACTACGCAAAGCCGCCCTATGTGGCTCCTCCGAAAAGATGAGGAGGTATAGTGTTGTCACGTCTTTTTGTAGAGATAAGTCATGTCTTGCTTTGCAGAGTGCTGTCTTCGTAGAGTCTTGTCACTGCGCAAAGCTACCCCGTGTGGTCTTGTCACTGCGCAAAGCTGTCATATGCAAGCTAACACATTATAGGCTCCCCTCGTGGGCTATAAAATGCACGTCCTACGCTCTGAAAGTAGGACCACTCGACCCTTGAAATCATAGGAAGAAGAACCTTCTCCATCATACAGCAACTATGGAAGACGAAGCAATGGGACCATTCCAACCGGGGTCGCCGAAGCAAGACCTTCCCCTCCAAAGGAGGGAGGACTTCGGGCCTAACTACCGGTTGATGTCGAACAAGCATGCTCAACCTGTATGGCCAAAATGCCGACACAGGGAGGACGCTGTCGTGCAGGTCTTGGATGGCCATTTCGATGGGGAACGACGTTTCTTCCGATGCCCACACTCTGAGGTACAATTAGCAAATAGTTTGGTTTATGTTACTGCTAATAGAGCATCCATGTTAAGCCTCATTTGCAGCAGATGGCGAGATGCGACTTTGTCCGCTGGATCGATCCTCCACATGAACGACATGTTGCGGTGTACATTGAAAGATTGTGGAACCGAATCTTGGAGTTGGAGGTGCGGATTGACGATCTCAACGAGCAAAACGATGACATCCGCCAACAGATGCAGCGCGAGAGGGGCAACGAGGAGGTCGTGAATATAGGAAGTTCCTATGATCCCACATGCTGTTGCGCGAACCCTACGTGCATATGTGCGTGCCACTACAACGACGGCCAGCCACGTCCGAGGTGCCCCACTGAACAACACTCTATGTGGGTAGCACGAGGCACTTTCTACCATTAGGCACGTTCAGAGAAGCTTGTACCTCCGTACTCTCCCCTTATTTACGCAATTATGTTGAATGTATCGTGTGCCTTTAGCACGAGGCACCTTCTACCATTAGGCACGTCCAGAGAAGCTTGTACCTCTGTACTCTCTCGGTATTTATGCAATTATGTTCAATGTATCGTGTGCCTTTCATCGAGTTGACCATAAACCTAAACCTAAACCCTAAATCGAAACCCTAACCAGTGTAATGCAAGGATACACGACAGTTCATCCATTCATGAAGGAGTGCAATGCATAGGTAAATAGTAGACATTACAATCTCATTACAACTGAACCTGTAATTGGCAGGAACAAAACATAATAGTACAACACACTAAAACTCATGGTCCCGCCTCCGTCGTCGCCTGACGCAGCTGCGGCTCGAAGGGAATGTGAACCTGTCAGGAGAGTGGCGTGCATCCCGAAAGTCGTAGTGGGACTGCTGCGTGGGAGGCGGTGTCACATAGAACTCATTGTAGGGTGCCGGGCGAGGTTGGAGCAAAGCGTCCACCCACTCATCCTGCGTTCCTTGGCATTCATGTCCCAATTGGTCACTCCAGACCTGCAAATTCGGTGGGCTATGTGAGTTTACCGCAGCGTGCAACGGGAATAATGAATTAAGTACGTTACAGCGTACCTGTGTATGTGGTTGTGCGGACGATGATGCTCCGGGGCAATCGGCGCCATAATAGTGCACAGTGCTTGCGCCAACGATCGCTTCCAACCACGGTTTCCTCATACGAGTTTGGCTGCACGCCTTGCGCGAACGTGGGCAACGCCTCGTCTTGGCGCTGGGGCGAGTCAGGGTCGCTATCTGCAGTCGCACCTCGTGGACCTGGCGACAAAGTCCGGTCCTGTGTCTCCCCCTGCGACGGCGGCGGTAGCAGAGTGCTATCACGTCACAAGTGCTGAAAGAACAAACAGAAGTGAGATATACTTAACAAATAAGGGCACGTGCAAAAAGTTAGAACAAGAACTTGTAATTGACATACCGCTGCCCGAGGCCGGCGCGTGGAGGAAGAGCGGATCAGCTACGACGAGTACCGTGAGTGCGATGGGCGTGCGGATGGTGGTGCGAGGGAGGCGGCGGTGGGGAAGGAGGTTGTCCTCGGTGTTCGCGCCGTCGCCACCTCGCCATCTGTCGCCGACCACAAGTGATGGCCCTCATTGCCGCTGCCGAGTCGTCATAGACTCGCTCGAGCATACCTAGGAACTGAGAGGAGGTGCTGGTCCTCCCACGTCGTAGACCGAGGGCCGCCTCGGTGTTGATCTGCGAAGGTGGTCGCATCGCAAGGAAACCGAGAATAAATTAGACGCCGTTTCCATGCGAGAAAAACTTGAAAGAATATTTTACCGTCTCCTCTGGCGTGCGCTCGATGAGTGTCGGGACCGCTTTCGTCTGTGGCGGCGTGCGTGACCTCCGTAGGACGCTGTGGCGCCGCACCAGTAAGGCTGCTCCTGGTGCGCGGAACGTACCACCTCAAGTACGCAGTGTGTGTCTCGACGTCGTACGGTCGTGCCTCCTGCACGACGTCGATCACCGCCCTCTCGTCCCACAGCGTGGTCCACGGTAGCTATGTCTCCCTCCAGTCGTCGCTCTTCCGCCCTTGTCTCGTTTGCCTGCAAGTGAATTTGGATGTTAGGCAGTCAGAAAAAGAGATGCAGCCAACAGGTACACCAAGTAACAACATACCTGTGGGCCTTCGCTACAAGAGGTCGTCCCGGAGGCGGTGGCACCTGCTGGTAAAGCCCGAACTGTCTCATGACCTGCTGTGGTGAGTACGACTCGACCATATGGGAGAACACTAGATGACAGGTCGTCATCCAGTATGCGTAGTCCTCGATCGCATTGAGAGGACAAGCCGTAAAGGGGCGTGTCCACAACGAATGTAGACCATGGAAGCATATGACCTCACCTCGTGAAGAGTCTCGGCTGGTTGTGGAACTCGTGGTACACGCGCCTCGGCCTCTCCTAGCCCACCCTAGCCGAGCACGTGTCCGGCCGAGTGCCCATTGTGGGCCCCTCATCGGGGTCGGCGCCATCTCCCACACCGTAAAACTCGAGGGATGCGCGCGAGCGGGTGCGGCCGTGCGGAAGTACGGGCCGCCAACCGGGAAGTGCTCCCACGACCACAGTTGCAAGAGCATGTAGCATACTGCGCGAGGATCGCTCACCGCCGTCATCGCTTTGCCGTGAGGCATCACACAAGCCTCGGTACGTGGCGCAAAGCACGGCGGAGCCCCAACTGTACTGCGGCACCTCTTCGGGCCAGGCGTCCGCCAACGCCCCAGCAAGATGGATGTAGCTAGGGTGCACCCAATCTCCCTGAGTCGTAGGAAACAAGACCCACCCAAAGAGGAACAACAGTGCAAGGAAGTGTGTCCGTATGACTCTTTGGTCGCGTCCACGGGCGAGACCATACCGTCGTAGCGTGAATGTGGCACACCTGACATGTTCTGCGGGATCGGGTCACCGAACCTCTCAGCCATCCGCACCTTCCAGTCTGGTCGCCTCGGAGGTGGCACTACTGCATGACCCCGCAGTGGTAGTCCTGTAAGCATAGCGACATCCTGCAGAGTAATGGTCATCTCCCCCCACCGGAAGTGGAAGGTGTGTGTCTCCGGTCTCCAACGGTCCACGAGGGCGGACAACAGTGGCGCATCGAACTGAAACGTGTGATCCAGTCCAACAAAGGGCAATGGGCAAAAGCCCGGTGTCCCGTAGTAGTGGGACGTACCGCGGGTCCAAAGGCCAGTGCTCTGGGACTCCTATGAGGACAAAGCACGGAGGGCCCATGCCGGATGACCACGCGTGGCATCGGTGTCCTCGATCCCACCGTGGGTCGAGCAGCTCGTACGCGACGTCGTCTGCAGGCTGCTCCATCTCCTGAGGTACGTACAACAACAAGTTAGTGTGTAGATAAAACATGACATACAAAAAGGCAAAATAAAAGCAAAACATATAGCACACATACACAACAAAGAAATGACAAGAACCATTGTCCGACATACATACACAACATACATATAGCATACATAGGCAACAAACATATGACAACAGTGGCCATTGTCCAACACATTCCAACACGTACAACATGATAACGCCTAACACAACATACATATAGCATACATAGCCAACAAACATATGACAACAGCCATTGTCCGACACATTCCAACACGTACAACATGATAATGCATAACACATTACAACAAACATCTAGCATACATATATGGCGATGAAACCGTCGCTACTGAGGCGTTGTTTGACCCGGGCTGTTTGGGGGGTGGCGAACGAGTAGCCAATCGTCTTGCAAAGTCGCATCTCGGCGCCTAGCCCGTTGCCACGCCGGCTTTCATCCATGTCATTACGGATGCGGCAGATCTGCCGTCGCCACGGCGACCGCTGAGTCGTCATTCGGCACCCACTTCACGTGCCCCGGCCAGAGGTCCCTGTAATGCATATCCACCCCGTACGAATTGAACTTGGTACTCCAAGTGCCGTACAGGTGGTGAATGTCATAGAACTTGGACACGTATTGAGCCGAGGCCTGGCGCCACGCTGTGCACGCCGCGTACACATGGGAGCACGGCTTGTGAAGAAGCCTCGGCTTATTGCAGGTGCAGTACGCTTCATCATCGATCGAGCAGACTTGTTTGCAATCACCCCTAGCTTGACCCGTGACATACTTCTGCCTCAGACGGATCTCAAACTTCTTTCTTATGCCATCCATGGTCCTAGCAGTGTGCGAACGAGCTTTTTGGATCTTCTTGTCGATGTAGGCCTACGCCACCTCCGAAAATTGTTTGCCTTCGTCCATATGCTTCTTCGCCATCATGGCTCTGTTGACGAAGTATCCCACGGTACCGTTCCAGCTCTCCTCAACAATTGCGGTGATCGGGAGGGATCGGACACCCTTCAGGACACCGTTGTACACCTCCGACATGTTGGTCGTCATGATTCCGTACCGTGCACCACCGGTGTCGTGCAGCAGAGACCATTTTTCTAACTCGGGTGCGTGCGACTTTACCCACTGCGTGAACTCCCCAACTGTCCTGAGAATTTCTAACATGCTTGGTAGTTTCCTCGTCCAACTGTCTCCACACGGCGTCGAACTTTCGCCTTTGGTTCTGCATGCATAGCTTCTTGAAGGTCTTCATCAGGTCCTTGTTTCGGAACCTTGTGTGGAAGTTCGCCGCGAGATGCCTCATACACCATCGGTTCGTCAGGTCGTTCCACTGGTAGGGCGGCTGCGTCCCGTTTTGCATCATAGTTAACGCGGACAGCAACCCTGCATTGCGGTCCGAGATGACGCACACACCTGGGCGGTCTTCAACCACCGCCGCTTCACATTTGAAAGGAACCACAGCCAACTACTCGTGTTCTCGCTCTCAACAATCGCGAAGGCCACGGGTAGTAACTGGTCATTCGCGTCGGCTGCAACCGCGGTGAGGATGGTGCCCTTGTACTTGCCAGTGAGGAAGGTGCCGTCCATCGACAGCACAGGACGACAGTACTTGAACCCTCTACTCGCTTGGGGGAAGGCCCAGAATACTCTGTCAAGGATAAAACAATTCGGCCCTTCAGAGGATGCACCCGGTCCGGCTTGTCAATGAATGTCCCGGTTTGATTACGCAATCGATGGAGCATTCTTGGGACAAAGTCGTGAGGCCTCTTCGTATGTGCCGAACATACGCTCTAGGACATACATTTCGCGCCACACCTTGTCAGTATCCAGCGGAAGCCCACCATATTGACAACATCGCCAAAAGCGGCTTTGGCGAGACGGATACATCACTTACAACGAGGTGGCTTATCGGCTCGCAATATATGACGACGTCAAGTTGCGGTGCCTATGAAGTGGCTCTGCAAGCTTCGCATGTGTGATCCTTGGCCTTTGATTATGCGAAAGTCCTTGGCGGCACTCTGAACCTGCGCCGACGCACCTTGCCGTGGCAAGATCCATCCACACACTTCACGATGCGTGCGTGTCGGGTTGGACACTCTGCACCGTCGTCCGACTAATGTTTGACGTGTCGCATGGCTCTGTTGGGCGCGCTCTTGTTGAAGAAGCGCGCCTAAGAGCAGAGTGTCTTCATTGAAGCCCCACCCGCCTCCTCATTTGCGGCGAGAACCGGGATGTCGCTGCGATGTCGTCCAATCTAGACGAGACATACATAGCGTCGGTGGTCACAACACCACCTAATACACCTCCCGTACCAACTTCTCCATCGAGCTCCTCTCGAACTAGTCGTATCCACAGCCTCCTCCTCGCTTTCAACTTGCTCCGCAAGGTATTCGTGGCAGTCAATACGGGCTGCCCACCACCTTTCCACGCCGTTGGGCTCAAAGCCTCTGCACGCCTCCTCAAGTCTCCATCACCCACTTCCTCGCCCGCCTCGCCACATCTCCACCAACAAAGCAGCTGCATCAACTCCACTGAGAACCACCCATCGCAGATGATTCCATCCTCTCCACAAACTGGACATACACCATTGGCCTGCCGTATATTGCCGCGGCGGGGTTGCACACAACCTCCATGTAGTTGGTCCACGAAGCGTCACTGCTCACCTTCATAAGTTGCCAAAACGTCGACCTTCATCACCCACCACCAAGGCATACAATGCCTCGATGCGTAACTTCGTCCTTAGGTGTCCGATCGAGCGCGAGCGCAAACACCTCCTTAGCTCGCATAGACTCATGTCCTTCAAGCTGGTGCCCGGATCAGGTCGGTCACAATTTGACAGTCCACTCCGTCACGGTCCATTACGTGCGAGACTATCATCATAGAACACGAACAAGTCTTGAATCGACATGTTCAGTGGAAAACGACACGTGTTCTATGCACAAAGCGAAAACGTAAATAAATAAATACACTTCACTACGTGAGTATTAACCAATAGACAAAAATAGCATAAAGGACTCTCTTTGTATCAAGAAACCATGTGATGTTAGTATCAAACTTGAATCTTAATAGATTGGATTAATTTGGCTCCTACTAATTCACATTTACATGAGTATTCTGATTCAATTCTATATATGGAGTTGTAAATAAAAACACAGGACTTAAATGGGTAGTCAAGTAACAAAAATTATTAATATATTACGTAGTTTGGCTATGTCACTTCTTCTGCTCTTGATTAATCTTTCCTAAATATATTTCATACTTCTATTTCAATACTAAATAATATCCCACTAAGTCGAATGGAATGCATAACTACACAATGTTATTTTATTAAAAAAAACAATTCAAATAATTTGTATATTTTCATGGTTTCAAAATATGCTACCAACATTTACTTTTATCTCACGACATTACATAACTACAAGATGGTTATATCTTCGCACTACCCATGTGTCTTAGTCTTAGTCTACCTATTTATATTACCTTGCCCTCGGACAATACAATGCATGTGCCTACAAGCTCTATCTCCTTTTCCATACAATATCAACCTATGCTATAATTCTGAACAACATTGTTACTCACATTAGGCATTTCTATAGTCGTTCTCTACAATTTTGAGCGGTTTACTTGTTTTACCATTACGGTAATAATGCACACCGTCCTCGGTTCTAATAATTAGTCCATTAACATGATTTCTCTGCATGAGCGATTAATATATTTATGTGCTAATTAACTAACAATGACATTCACATAAACTAAATATTTTTGTCAACCAAGTATGGTTACTTAACACATTCTACACAATCAAGAAATCATTACTGATAATAAAAATAACTACTACCTAAAATACATTTTCTTGACCACTACGCTAATTACATGACCACTACAGTAATAATTATATGACTACTACGCTAATTACATGCTAATCAACTACCTAAAAATGTAGTCGCATGTTCACGAAAAATACCTTTTCTTGGCGCTTGCAAGCGATCTACAACTTATATAATTGCAAAACCTTTATATTCGATTCAAAATCTTGATTCTGCGCTCGATTGCCTTCTCTTCTTCTCTCGGTCTCTCCTTTGTGGTGGTAGAAAGAAAACGAATGAAGAAGTGGCGTGAGTGAGCAACGGCTCAATTTTTATGTTCACGCGCGACGAATTTTCTTTTGCTTTCCCAGGCCACACGTCGGGTCATCACGTGACCACGATGTGCGCTGGAGGACCGGCGCGCGGTGGCACGCGGCGCCTCGGCAGCGGTAGCGCGCGGGCTCGCCTAGGGTGGACGCCCGCGTGGCGGGAGCGGCCAGCTTCTGCGCTCGGTGACCGCGGAAGGTCACCGAGGTCCCGCACCCAGCGACCGCGGAAAGGACGCTCCCTTCGGTCCCGCGCTCGGCCGGATTTCCGCGGGGGACGTTTTGTTTCCGCGGTCACGGACCGCAGAATGTGGCACGTGTCACCACCCGGTTCTTCCGCGGTCAGAACGGGGCTACAATTGCAAATATGTTGCAGACGACGCTAAATTTGCAATTACGTAACGCTAGAGGGCCAAAGCCACCATCTTTTCGATTCAGCCTGCTACACCGATTATACACGAGGGATTTGGATCATTTGTAAGCTTATACCATTATGCGCGGTATGTAACAAACGAAGCTGCAGATCGTATGAAGAGGTTCAGCATGAGTGTGGCCCAAAATAAGGGTGGCGGCAGCCGAGAGTTCATCGAGAAAGAAAGGAAAATGACAATTGCTAACAAACGCTATATTCCATTGCAAGATGGTGTTGATCATATGTCACTGACTAAAAGTTTTGAGAGGAAAAGAAATGATTACGGCAGAATAGAGAGAGACAATTAACTAATTGCCCAAAGAGCAAATAAACTTTTAAAAATACATATATACAACCAACTAATTAATCCAAAGGCCAAACCCCAGTGAAGAGGGTTTTTATAAACTAAATTAGGGAACGATTACACTGTATCACTGCTCGACAATCCCATTCCATCAACTATATTTCTCTTCGCTTATTCGATGTGATTTCAATGATTGGAGACCTAAGCAAATTTTTCATAAGCCATATTACACGTGATAACAGGCGTGAAAGGCGAAAAATCCAGACCCTCGTCTCTTGGGGCACAAATAGGAATATACACTAATCGAGATCCGCAAAACAATTGGCGTGCCCTAATTCTACAAACACTCACGATGCAGGATGGCACCTTCTATGTCTACCCAATATCAGTCAACCTTGTCCTACTTTCTTAAGAAATAGAACATGTTTAGGCCATCCCCACCCTAGTTGGACACTATTAGCCTTCTAAACTACCGTAATTCCAAATCTAGCCCTTTTACCTTCGAAATTCTATTTTTGACCCCCCCTAGCCCTGCTTGCTGTGCCACCGAATCATAGCAAGTCACCTGCTACACCGTCGTCACAAAGAGTCATCCTGTGTGGCCCCTACCAGTGAGGTCTAGACATTGTAATCTGAGCTGTGGATTAAATTCCGCCGATGACCTTCATCGCCGAGGTCCAGATCAAAATCTCGGCGGTTTCCTCGGTTTTTCAAATTCAAATTTTGAATTTCAATTTATTGATTTTTAATCAAATTCAAACAAATTTCATCCAAAACTGGTTTGACCGTGAATCACTGGTTACCATTCGGTGGTGGCGGAAGCAGCCCGTGATGATTATCCAAACCCTAACTGTAGCATCTTTTCTCAAAAATCTATTTAAGTATATTTTTCGGAGGAATTTCTAAATATAGAACATGAGCTCAAAAAATTATGAAATTTGTTTTGGAGCCTCCTAGCATAGTGTACTTGCTCATGTAATTTTTTTAGAATTTTATCCATTCTGACTTTTTCTTGAAAATTCATTTAAGTATACTATTTGTAGGAATTTTTTAATATAGAAAATGAGGTCCAAACATTATGAATTTTTTTCTGGCTCCTTACAAAATGGACTTGATTGTGTAATTTTTCATAATTTTATATGTTAAAATTGTCTTGACAAATTAAGGGTTTAGGTCTTGAAAATTAGGATGAAAGATCTCAAAAATTAGGGTTTTATGATTTCATGTGACTTGGAATGTGAAAAGTTTAGTACCACATGATTACTCTAGGTAAGAGACACTCCCTCCTCCACACATCTGTCGCCCCATCGCTTCTATCCCCCCTTGCCCGCAATGCTCGCTTTTATGGTGTGCCGAATCTCTAGACCTGACTCCCGATTGATTCGCTCGCGCGGCTCCACCGGCAAGGGTGTTGTGTGATGCTTCGCGGCACCACAGTGGTGTTTAATCGAACATATTATAAACCCTTCCTGCAAACATGTCTGATCCATTTAAATACATATAAATACATACTTACTGCATATACAAAAGATACGAATTACTTACAACCCCTTCCTGCAAATTATAAGTTATTAACCAAGCAGACAATTGGACCAGACATATTAGGAACCCTTTTTTATGGTCAGACACAAGTTTTAACAGGTATCACAGCACTATAGCTAAACCCTAAACCACTAAGCCAAACTTGTAAAAAGCTTATTATAGTAAGTAGAAGTTGATCGTTAGCCCTGAGTGCTAACTTCTTATTGTCCGTAGCACACAGCTAGGAGACCATCATATGCTTCCTAAAATCCTCTGCTGTCACGCAGCACAGGGCAATAAATCTTCTAGTGCCCGATCTCACCGTAGTGGAATTTCCATAGTGGACTCTAAACTCACGAATTGAGTAGTAATTCATATCAATCATGTAAAAAATAAAATATCTCTTCACAACTACTCTGTGCAACTTAACAAATAAGGTAACAACACTGGGAGGTATAAAGGAACTGAATAGCATTTGTGATTTTCGTAGATTCTCAAGACTACAAAATCTGTTAGATTTTCGTAGATTCTCAAGACTACAAAATCTGTTAGACTCGCAATAATATTTTGTGACCTTCGTATGTTGTTGTAATGCATTAAATTTCTGAAGAATTTTGTGAGGACGATTGAGGTAGCAATGATTCGTAAGTAGGAAGGTAAGTGATATTGCGATGCGCTAGGGAATTCATACACAGTGGAGAACTTAGGAGAAACGGCCATTCATCATCTTCAAGTTGATCAGGATTGACTGTTCTGTTTTCATTGTTCTCTCCCATGTTAACCAAATTGTACTCATTAGCTTCCTTCTTAAATGCATTGTACAACAAATGATCATTCTCCCTTGGATTATTGTTTTCAGTTTGTAGCGGTTCTTCAGCAGCGGCGTTGACTAGCACACGGTAAGGGTATGCACCTTGTCCCTGAAGAATCAATAAATATGGTGACTGGGATACAATGGTAACAGCACAACATATAGGCTGCATATGAAAGGTAATTACCCGAAGCCTTCTGTTCCCTTCTGCATATGTGATATATTATATTTTGTATCTTTAACTATGGGATCCCTTGAACTGTCATTGGGATTGCGATGTGTCCACCGGTGGCAAAAACAAAATTCAATGTTCAAGGGTCACCTTTCCCACCACCCATCCTCCCTCCTCCGTACATCTGTTGCTTCGTCCAGAATTCTCGGCGCCAACATCGCGGCTCCTCCTTCACTCGGCTTTAAATACCGAACTCTCGTAGTCGCTCTTCGCTCATCTCAATTGCGTTTCGCTTCTCGTTCTGGCACTCGTCACTGAGGACTCAGATAACGTAACATAATTACTTGTTTGGGGAGATTAAGTATTTCTTTGCATCTCGTTGCTCATCGCTCATCCTTTTTTTATTGCTTTCCCCCGAAGGGTAGGTAATTTGTCAAATACTTTTGTCGTTATTACCATGGTCGAAGTTATTAGTCAGCTAATCGTAATTAGTTAGTTTAGAGGTAATTAATTAGTTGTAATTAGTTAGTTAGTGGTAATTAATTAGTCATAATTAGTTAGTTTACTGGTAATTAATTAGTTTAGTGGTAATTAATCAGTCGTAATTAGTTAGTTTAGTGGTAATTAATCAGTTGTAAATAGTTAGTTTAGTGGTAATTAATTAGTCGTAATTAGATAGTTTGCTGGTAATTAGCCGCACAAACAAGTGCAGGATATGTAACACCTTTGGGCACTCAATGAAGGATTACCCCCAACAAACCCAGTTCGTCCGGTCGTCATTCAGTGTCGTAATGTAATGTTCTTTTCGTCTTGTTTGTTATGTACAGCATAACTTCTATGATACACAACTATGGACTCATCGGCAAACTTCTATGCAATGGTGTTGTAGAAGCGCCGCGGAGACTAGTTGTAGACATCATTGTATAGATAATACATAGGATATTCTTTGTTAATTTATCGGTTTAATGTGGATGATATTGGTACAATACAATATTAAAGAATATGATCGACTTTAACATTGTGTTGTACCACAGGCTAGATAGGTTTGTACATTACCAACTAAGGGAAATGTGTGGCATGCAGATCATATAACAACGTACTGTAGCCTTCGAAATGCACACGAGTCGAAGGTTGCGGTATGTTGTTATATGATCTGCATATCACGTAATTCCCTCAGTTGGTTCATGTACAATCTTATTTATCTTGTGGTACAATACAATATTAAAGTGGATGATATTCTTTAATACTATATTGTACCACAGGCTAGATAAGCTTGTATATAAACCAACAGAGGGAAATACGTGGCATGCAGATTATATAACAACATATCATAGCATGTATATTGTTATATCATCTACATGCCAAACATTTCCCTCAATTGGTTCATGCACAAGCTTATCTAGTCTGTGGTACAATACAGTACTAAAGAATATCATTTACATTAAACTAATAAATTAACAAAGAATGTCCCGATTGCAATGAACCCACGCGTGTATCATGTAATGCTTGTAACACTTCAAATGTTGTCAATTTTATGTATGAACACATACACTGCAACTCTATTGGAAACCTTAATTTCCGAAACCCGAATTCTGTTATGAGTACTTTGTGTGGGGATTCATGAAACCCTAATTTCCGAAACCTAAAATCCTAATTTTTGAGACCTTTCGTCCTAATTTTCGAGACATAAACCCTTAATTTGTCGAGACAATTTTAACATATAAAATTATAGAAAAATTACACAATCAAGTCCACTGTGTAAGGAGCCTGAAAAAAATCATAATGTTTGGACCTCACTTTCTATATTAGAAAATTCCTACAAACAGTATACTTAAATGAATTTTCAAGAAAAATCAGAATAGATAAAATTTGAAAAAAAAATATACATGAGCAAGTATACTATGTCGGGAGGCTCCATAAAAAATTTAATAATTTTTTAGCTGATTTTCTATATTTAGAAATTGCTCCAAAAAAAATATGCTTAAATGGATTTTTGAGAAAAATTGCTATAGTGCTACAGTGTCTAGACCTGCTATGGTAGGGGGCCGCAACAGGTGGCTATTGCGGTACGGCAGCGCAGAAGGTGACTTGCTACGGTCCGGTGGCGCAGCAGGCGGGGCTAGGGATGGCAATCGGGCGCGATGGGCACGGGTAGTGCTCGCCCATACCCATGCCCGCGACCCTGATTTCCCCCCACGGGCATGCCCGCGAAGGACGACGGGTGAAGAATCTCGCCCATACCCGTCGCCCGCGGGTACGCCCGTTTACCCACGAACAATGCATTGTCGCCTGTGGGTACCCATCGCCCATGAGCATGCTCATCACATAAACAATGCACATATTAAATCCATCACAATTCACACATTCAACAACTAATAAAATACATCACAATTCACACATCAAGTTCAACAAGACAACTAATTAAGTTCAACAAATAAAATAAAAATACAAATTGACATAGTTGCTCACAAATAAACAAGTTAAGTTTACAACAAGAGTAGAACATACAGAAATGATTCAATTTCAACCGTTCAACAAATAGATGAAAAACATGTCCATAAACCGATTTGCTAATCAGAGTCGACAATTGAGATTGAACAACAATCTTTAAGCTTCTCTTCAATGTCTTCAAGGCATGTCCATAAACCCTCAACTCCTCCTTCACCTGAAAAGTAAATATTGCATTACATCGCTAGCTTCCAATCACATAGGAAATTTAAAATATTTGCTTCACTAGTTGCATACCTTTAAGGTCATTCCGAAGCCAGCTTTGTGAGCACATCAATGCCTCCAATATAGCTGGAGTGAGACGACTGCAATGTTCACTTAGCACTCTACCACTAGTACTAAAAGCTGATTCAGAAGCTACTGTTGTTATTGGAATAGCCAAGATATCACGGGCAATCATCCGCAACGTAGGATAACGTGTCCCAGCCACCTTCCACCAACCTAGTATATCAAATTCCTCATCTGTGCAAGGAAGAGTTTCTTCTTCCAAATAGCGATCCAGCTCACTTTTGGTCTTTACTACACTAATACTTTTCTTACTAGCAGTTAGTGTTTTAAATATTGAAAGTACCTCATTAGCACCAATTGCAGCCCTAGTACTAGATGATGTAGCCATACCCTCTTCTTCACTGTGCACTTGGTACTCATTCATCAACTCACACAAGCAATTATAACTCTGTGTAACCTTCTCTTCAGAGTTTTCTTCACCAAAGAGGGCAATATAACATGCATGTAACATTGTCATTTTTCCACGTGGATCAAGAATAATAGCAATAGCCATCAAACCATGAATATCAGACCAATCCTTGTCAAACTTTTTTATCATCTCAACGGACATAGCCTCAATTATAGGATCTCCACATTCTAGCCATTTATTCATATGCATTTTGACCTTACATATCTTTGGGAAGAAGATGTTAGCTGATACGTATTTAGTTCCAGAAAACATTTCAGTGAGTTCATAGAAGAGGCTTAATTTTTCACAAACAGTTGAGGTAAAATTCCAATCACCAGCAGTTGGTGCACAATTAAACTGCATATCAAGTTGCTTCAACCTTTCAAAGACTTTCTTATAGGGAATAGCAGTATTAAGCATAACATAGGTTGAATTCCATCTAGTTTTGCAATCAAGACTAATCTTTTTAGTTATTTCAACCTTAACAAACCGAGCTGCTTTCACAAATTTTTCGTACCTCTTAGGTGTTGCTGTCCAATATGAAACACTATCACGGACTCTCTTGATGCCATTCTCCATAACACTCAAGCCATCTTTCACAATTAAGTTAAGAATATGTGCACAACAGCGCATGTGTAGCATCTTTCCACCTAATAGAAGATTAGATGGACCAACCTTTGCCTCTATTGCTTCAACCAATTTATCATTTGTTGAGCAGTTATCCAAAGTCAAAGTAGTTTCCTTGTTGAAATAACTTAATCTTTGGAATGCCATTATGCATAGCACCGAAAAAACTTAACAGTGCAATACTTTCTATGGGCCTTTGCAACACATCTATACATCATTGCATATGATGCATTTAAATGATCCATACCAAATATCAATGTATATTCAGGCCATGGTTTTTTGCTTGCCGTCGACTATTATGTACACCTACACTATAGAATATTAATTTATTGATCCTACAGTGCATAGGTGCTACCATGGATCTTTGCAATAAATTGCCCATAGTTCAAATTTTAACCATTGGGATATTTATGCTGTACATATAGACATGCATTTACAGGATGATGGCATTTTTAACAAGTCATCCCAGCACATATGCTATCATCCTAAAAAAAAACGTATGCACTGTAGGATATACCCATGGTCAAGGAAACCACCTGCTCCTTCCATTTTGACAATGACACTTTCAAGGAAGCTGAAAACACTTTCAGGATGAAACAACACTGCTCAATTACATAACTACAATAATATGTACAAAATATGAACCTGTCTTCCACTGCTCAATTACATAACTACAATAATATGTACTACACTATCTCTATCTCTACTCACTGTCCCATTTTAACACCAAAAGTTTCAGAGAATACATGAACACTACAAAATGGAGCATTGATTCAGATGATAGGCATATGACAGATGCTTCTTTTACTGGGAGCATGAATGATAGGCAAACACTACAAAATGGAGCATCGATTCAGATGATAGGCAAACACTACAAAATGGAGAGCATCAGTACCAGAAATATCAACCAGCTATTATTAGAATGTAGTATAAGTACTAGATCTACATATCCAAGTAGTAAAGTTTAACATCAAGAACTGGAGAGCATCAGTTCATGGGACAGATCATGCACCTGAGTACCTGACGGCTGGAGCCGGGAGGAGGGCAGCGGCCGGGAGGAGGCGGTGGACTGGGAGGAGGACGGCCAGGAGGAGGGCGATGACCGAGAGGAGGGTGGCGGCCGGGAGGACGCGGTGGACCGGGAGGAGGACACAGTGGACCGGGAGGAGGGCGGCGACCGGGAGGAAGCGGTGGACTGGGAGGAGGGCGGCGGCCAAGAGGAGGCGGTGGACCGGGAGGAGGACACAGTGGACCGGGAGGAGGGCGGCGACCGGGAGGAGGCGGTGGACTGGGAGGAGGGCGGCGACCGGGAGGCGTGGGTGGCCGGGAGATCGGGTGTTGGGAGGAAGAGGAAGAGCAATGGGAGGAGTGGGATTTTGGGAGGCAGGCGTAGGAGGAGGTCTGGCTCTGGCGGCTGGAACTGTGGGAAGGGAGGGGACGATGCTAGGGTTTTAGTTTTTACTCGGTGAGGTGAGGTCCCACTGTCGGTGTAGATGGCGGGTGTCAGTGAAGCGCACACGGTGGAGCTTAACCATGCCCGCGCTGTTTACAGATGGATAAATTGTGCCCATTTTATACCAGTGGGCAAAGAAAGACGCCATACCCGCCTCCATTAGGGTATTAGTGCGTGGGCACGTGGTAATCGGCATAAGCGCCATCCTAGGCGGGGTCAGAGGATCAAGAATAACCGACTAGAGGGGGGTGAATAGGAGGTTTCTAAATTTAATCAACCAATTTAAATTTAAAGTAGAAGTTCTAGCAATTATTTCCTAACACAAGATATATGAAGGAACTAACAAGCAACTTACTACAAAACAATCTAATTGTCAATACTAGATATAATTCTAGCTAAGCAATTTAACACATGATATATGCTAGAATTATAAATGCGGAATAAGTAAAGACAAGAAGTAACCACGAATGAGACAATGGAAGTTTTTCCCGTGGTATCGAAGACTTGCCGGTCTTCACTAGTCCACGTTGAGGGAGCTTGAACAAATCAAGACGGCTCCACGAATTAAGCCTTTCCTCGATCACTATTGGTTGTTCTTCCTCCGCTCCGGAGATGGTGAACACCGAACCACTCACAATCTCGACACCGGGCCTCTTCACAATCTTCTTGAAGAGATCACCGTGCAATCACCGTCAAGCCGTCTAGGAGTTCGGCAAAACTCCAAGAGTAACAAATCAATGACCTTCGCTTGACAATACTCAAGTGCAAGAGGATCAACTAGAATGAGTGAATGCACTTGAATGAGCTCAACAACCTCTCAAAGAGTGCACAAGTGTATTTGAGGAGTTGAATGAATGCTCAAGGATCTAAGGATGTTAGATGTGGTCAGCAACCAGCCCTTGAGCAGTTGGGGGGGGGTATTTATATCACCCACCAACAAAAACGACCATTGGAGAGTCATACCCAGAAAAATAGCAAAATGCGGTATGACCGCCATCTAAAAGTGATGACCGCACTCCAAGATCGAAAGCATCAGAACGGTTAGAAACGGTGGCATTAAATGACTCGACATAGCCGTTGAACAACCCTTGCGGTATGACCGCCAACTAACATGCGGTACGACTGCAACTTCCGGTTATACCGCACGGAGGAGCGGTACGACCGATCGAAGGGTTTCCAAAAACGTCGAGATGACATGCTCTCTGTAAAATTCGCACCGCCATACAAAAATCGGTACAACCGCAGATCGGTACTACCGTTTTTCAATTGCGGTACGACCGATTATCTCAAAGAGGTTTGAGTCAAAAATGCAACGGTTCTGGTATTACTCAACCGCCAACTAAAAATCGGAACGACCGCAATGCGGTAGTACCGCTCAAAGAGTCGGTCGTACCGTATTAGCGCTCAGTTGGCCGAGGAGTTCAAAAATCGGTAGTACCGCCAAGTAAAATGCGGTCATACCGCACCAAGCGGTACAACCGCTAGAGAGACGTCGGTTCAACCGATTTTTGACACCCACACTAAAAGCTTTTGAGAATAGAAATTTAAATGCATGCATGATCCTAAATTGATCCATATTGCACAAGACCATGTTATCAAGCTACTAGTCACGATCCCTCTTAATAGTACGGTGTTTATCCTAAAATCCGGTCTTCCAAACATTTCTCCTAAGACCGGTAAAATATAAAGGATCCTAGTCTACTTATACCTGTCTTGAGCCAAGTAGATCTTCATTGAACCATTTAACGTGCATCTTTGTGTCATCAATAACCACCAATGGATCTTAACCTTGTAGATACTCAATAAACATGTTAATCCAACATTCACATGTAGTCATTAATTACCAAAACAATTTTAGGGGCCTAGATGCTTTCAATCTCCCCCTTTTTGGTAATTGATGACAACACAACTTATTATGTGAGAAAGATTGATTGGAATATACTAAGAGTGTATATTCTTTTGATGACTTAACAAAAAGAAATTCTTGCAATGAGCTTGAAAAGGTTATGAGAATTATCTTCTTGGTAAAGCCAAGATAGGGAAAGCTCCCCCTAAACATGTGCATAAGGATAAAAGGGACTTTGCAAGCACATGAAGACATTGAACTGGAGAGAAATATAATAACATAGGTATGAACACATTAACTCACAAGTTCAACTAGATTAAGCATTACAAGCATTACAGATTAACAGATACACAAAGCAAAAACCCATGAAGTATTTCCCTTCTAAAGATGCCTTCTCACACTAACACTTCTCCCCCTTTGGCATCAAAATACCAAAAGCACTAAATCAGATGGCTTGGTCCTGAGAGGAAGAAACAGGGTCCTGAGAAGTGAAGTCCTGAGGAGCTGCGGCCTGATTTGAAGGAGGAACTGGTGCTGGGACAGGAGGTTGAGCAGGAACTTGAGGCACTGAGTCGGGTCCAGAGGCGGAGGCATCAAGAGGTAGAAGCTCGAGGAGGAACAGCATGAGATGGAGGTGGACGACGAGAGAATCGCTGAGGAGTCCTCAAAATCTCTTCTAAATCATTGAAGCTATCCATCACAACTGCTATCCTGTTATGAGTCTCATCAAAGAAATCATTCTGAGTTGCCTCCAAGTGAGCTAGCTTGGCACGGGTCTCATTTTGGAATTCCAACTGGGCTGTCTTCATTGCTTCTAAATTGCTAAGAATCAACTGCTGATTTTGAAGAATCTGATTAAGTGTACCTTCAGCAGGAGCAGCAGCCACAGCAGGTGCCTCATCAACATCAACCTCTACATCAACACGGTGAGGAGGAAGTCCATCTCGAGGCCAATAAGACTTGTGAGTTTATCCTAAACCACCATGATACTCAATTTTCTTCATGATTAATGCCATGATATATGGAGCATAGTATATCCTCTTAATCCTGTCATTCTTGGAAGAGACTATGCCTTGAAGAATCACATCTACAACATCAAATTTTATCCCCTTCATAATATGATCAATAATATTCCAAGCATGTCCTCTGACTGCATCAAAGTTTCCACTCTTGGGGTAAAAAGTATGATTAATGATTCTGTTGACCATGCTTGGTTCAGGCTTAAGTCCAGTAATAGTACCTAGCTTACATTTGACAGAAGAGTCCTAGTAATCACCTAAGCCGAGTAAGTGAGCAGATCACAAAGATCTTCTCCCAAGAGCTGGATTGAATCCTCAAAACTCTCTCAAACTCCTCTTTAGTGATCTCCACATACCTGGTAACAGATATTCATCTTATTGAGGTCAAGTCTACAGAGACATGCACTATGGTATAAAACTATCTGATCAGCTCATCATCATAATTCTGCTTAAGTGCCACAATATCATGGAGAGCCACTCGATGAAAAAGCTGATAAACACCACTGTATTTATCCAAGGTGTTTATGTGTGCCCACTTGATCCACTTATGATCTGCAAATTTTTTGTGGAGTCCATATAGCTGCTCATAGACTTGTTCTTGAAAAGCCGTGTGAAATCTTGGATTAATTGAGTGCGATCCGAAAGATATTGATTTACATGGCGCTGATTGCATATTCATCCGTGAAAGCAATCTCAAGTCACTTGGAGGTTCTGGAGGATCCCCCAAATCATCCGTGAGCATCCGCCTGTGCTCGACTCGATTTGGACTACTGTCTCAAAGAAGAGATAAACTTTCTTCAGAATCAGATACAAGGTCTTCTTCTGCTAGTCTTTTGCCTTTACCCTTTCCACGAACAGATTTTGAGCTTTGAGCTGCAAGGGAACGATGACTTTGAGGTTGAGAAGAAGATTTCCCTCCTCTAGGTGGTCCATGCGACTTTCGAGTCATGATTCTTGTCCTGGGCATCTTCATGGAGATAGAATAGATTACAAGAAGTTTAAAGGATCAAACAAGATAGAATTAAGTGAAAGAGAAATGAATTTCTATTTTTTCTGTCAGGATGATCGGTCATACCGTCGTTATTAGACCGGTACGACCGCATTGCGGTTGAACCGTGCTCAAGAACCGGTTGTACCGATCCTCCAGACTGAGTTCTAGGGCAATTCTTAAACGCGAAATTTTTGATGGTTTTTCGTGGAGTGAATCCATGGTATAGATGCGCAAGCATCACTAGACATCAAATTTATACAAATGCCCAACTAGAACACAAAAAATCATCTACATTTCATTTAACCCTAAAATGTCTTCTCGGGATGGAAATCTTCGGTAAAACTTGAATCAAAAGAGGTTTTACCTTGAGGGATGAAGGAGATGACCTCCAAACAGGTAGAGATCAGCAAGAGAACGAAGAACCGCCGAGGATCGAGTGGATTTGGAGGGAAGGTTTTGAGAGTCTTCAGGTTAGAGAGAGAAGGGCCGAGAGGAAATGAGACGGTAGTAGTGCGGTTGAACAGCTGTGAGGTGAAAAATAGCCTTCTCTAAAACCAACTCGGTCGAACCGTGAACACACCGCCGATCGATCAAGATCAAGGTCGCATCAGAGTTATGAAGCCGGTCGTACCGTAAAACGGTTGTACCGCGCATATAACGTCGGTTGTTCCGATTATTCTAGAGGATCAGTAGAACTTTGATTTAGAGAGAATATACAAATGATCCTTGGTTTTGCACTCAATAAACACCTTCAAGGATCATTGAGTATTAGAAAGAACTTAAGAACATATTTTTATGAACATAGATACCTTTAATAAGATTTTGAAGAAATCAATTTTAAAACCTTCAAATAACACCAAATCAAGCAGAATGCATGAAGGAAGAGTTCAACCAACATTTGAATAGTCTATAATATTTAACCCATTCCTCAATTTGCAAAAACGGCCTTCATCTAATGGCTTGGTGAAAATATCTGCTAATTGATCTTCGGTTCTTATGTGGCTAATTTCAATGTCTCCCTTGCCCACATGATCTCTCAAGAAGTGGTGGCGAATATCTATATGCTTGGTTCTTGAGTGTTGGACAGGATTATTTGCTATTTTCACCACACTATCATTATCACATAAAGAGGTATTTTATCAATTCTAATTCCATAATCCATCAAGGTTTGCCTCATCCATAGCAATTGAGCACAACAACTTCCCGCGGAAACATATTCGGCTTCGGCGGTGGATAAAGCTACGGAGTTTTGTTTCTTGGATGACCATGATACTAAGAATCTCCCTAAGAATTGACAACTACCCGAGGTGCTTTTTCTATCCACTTTGCAGCCCGTATAATCAGAATCCGAATAGCCAATGAGATCAAATTTAGCACCTTTAGGAAACCAAAGTACGATGCTAGAGGAATGCTTTAAATATCTTAGTATTATTTTTACGGCCATCAAGTGGCACTCTTTTGGATTTGCTTGAAAACGTGCACACATGCAAACACTAAACATAATATCGGGCCTAGATACGGTAAGATAAAGCAAGCTACCAATCATAGACCTATAAAGCTTTAAATCTACAGATTTATCTCCCTCATTAAGGTCAAGATGACCGTTGGTTATCATGGGAGTCTTGATAGGTTTTGCATCCTCCATGCCAAATCTCTTGATCAAATCATTTGCATACTTTGTTTGTCTTACAAATGTTCCATCTTTGAGTTGCTTGATTTGAAGTCCAAGAAAATAGCTAAGTTCTCCGATCATGGATATTTCAAATTCCCTAAACATCATATCACCAAATTCTTTGCAGAAGTCTTGATTAGTAGAACCAAAAATGATATCATCAACATAAATTTAGCATACAAACAAATCATCATCTAAGACTTTAGTGAACAAGGTTGAATCTATCTTCCCAATTTTGAATCCTTTTGAAACTAGAAAATCTCTAAGGCGTTCATACCATGCTCTAGGAGTTTGTTTGAGACCATAGAGCGCCTTGGAGAGTTTATAGACATGATTTGGATTTTTAGAATCTTCAAAACCGGGAGGTTGTTCAACAAAGACAAATTCAGATATTTTACCATTTAAGAATGCGCTTTTAACATCCATTTGAAATAATTTGATATCAAATCATGATGCAAAAGCAAGTAATATCCTAATGGACTCAAGCCTAGCTACGGGAGCAAAAGTTTCGCCAAAATCCAAACCTTCGACTTGTGAATAACCTTGTGCCACCAATCTTGCTTTGTTTCTTACAACCATACTATTCTCATCTTGCTTGTTTCTAAACACCCATTTTATACCAATGACGTTGTGTTCTTTGGGTCGATCCACCAATGTCCAAACTTCATTCCGGGTGAAGTTATTGAGTTCTTCATGCATGACATTCACCCAATCGGGGTCATCAAGTGCTCATCTATATGTTTTGGCTCAAGAGAAGATACAAAAGAGTAATGTTCACAAAATGAAGCGACACGAGATCGAGTTTGAACACCCTTACTTACATCACCCAATATTTGATCTATTGGATGATTTTTTGTAATTGCATTGTGGATTCTTGGTGATAAGTTGGATGGTTGATCATCTTCCTTATTGTTCTCTTCATTAAGTTGTACTTGACTTGTGGAAGATGTAGGAGGCTCAACTTGAGTGGAAGATGATGGATTGTCTTCGGGCTTGATGTCATCTATTTGCATATATTCCATTGCTTTTCTTAAGGCTTCATGACCTAAAAAAATTTTAAAAAATAACCTATATTTTATTATAAATTACAAATATAATCTTGCTTTATTTTTTATTACAGGAATATACTCCGCCGCCACACCGTTGGCGCGAGGACTAATCGCCACACCGTTGGGCGACAGGACCCGATCGCCCAACGGCTAGGCGCCCATATTGCGGTCACCCAACCGTTGGGCAATGAATGCAGTCGCCCAACGGTTGGGCGATAGGTGCCTCCAGTCGCCGAACGGTTAGGCGACTGGAGGGGCTTTATAAACCGCGCGCGGTCCCCCCGTCGCCCTGCGCTCGAGAAGAAGAAACAGAGAAGGGAAAGAGGGAAAGAGAGGAAGAGGGAAAGAGGGAAAGAGAGGGAGGAAGAAAGAAGAGAGAAAAAGAGAGAGAGGGAGGGGGAAGGGAGAAGAAGACTTCGCGGAGGTAAGTCTTTTGATTTTGTAATGTACATTTTGTAGTAGGTAATCAGTTTATATAGTTTAATCTGTTAGAGATTTTAGGTAGAGATTTTAGGTAGAGGAAAAAAATAGGATGTTAGGTAGAGGAAAAAATTAGGATGTTAGGTTGAGGAAAAAAATTAGGGTTTAGGGTAGACTATGAATTAGATGTATGAACAAATTAGTAGAGGTAAATTAGTATGAACAAATTAGCAGAGGTTAAATAGCTACGTAGAAGACTGGAACGCCACGCCACTTGTAGCATTTGGATAGCAAGTTAGCGTCGAATCGATGATGACTTCGTGGAATGAGCGGGGTGTTGATCATGATGTAGTGTAGTTGTCGACGATAGACGAAGAGCCTTAGAAATGTAAAATACAATGTAGTAGTGATTGCATGTCGTGCGTTGTGATCTGACTAGTTGTAATATTAAAAATATTTGCAGACATATACCGTAAGTCATGCCTGTACCCACTACATTGAAAGTGCATTACGGTGTTGCCACCGTTCGTGAAGGTCCGTGCGGTGTTGACTTGAGTAGTTTTTTCTCAAACCACTCTGGTACACCCAGACGGCGAGAATGCACGAATCGCAGATGTGATTTATTGGCTCACCCGTAGCTTCTCCTTGGACCCTGAGGTGTGCAACGTCGTCATACAAGGGCTTTGGAGCCGGTCTCACGCGCCATCGATGGGAGTTGAGAACACCGATGCGCACGGCAGGTGGAAGGGCTTCATAGAAGGTCAGAGGCACCGTGGATATGAGTGTGTAGTGCTTGTGCAACCATGCCCAAAAGAAGCATGCAGGACCGGTTGTCGGATATCATCACGGTGGTGGGAGCACTGGTGCTCGGTATGTTGGTGAAGAAGAGGAGGTGGAGGAAGGCGTTAGGAAGGGTTCGGAGGATGTTGCTTGTGATGAGCCCGACGCGGTAGGTACGGAAGAAGAAGATCGGGCACCGCATGGTGAGCCTACGAGGACAAGGCGATGAAGGAGAGCACATGGAGTACATATTGCGTCAAATGGATAGCGATGACCGGATGGCCTTGGTCAAGAGGAAGCTCTACAGAGGACGACGAGGATAGTTCGATGAGGACGGAGCTCCCATCCCCGTGAATGGAATAGATTTGACGTTGAGGTGTGGCACGCATGACGAGCACGATCGCCGTGGGAGTACCATGCTACCGAGGTTGGGTTGCACTCAATGTTTCTTGATAAGACATCCTTGCGAGATGCCATTGTTGTGGGCTATGTCCATGCGGCGGACGTTTGGATTATCAAATCCAGCCGGGAGCAAGACATTGTCAAGCGCGAGCAAGCCGCTTGTCCTTGGCGAGTGCACACATAGACCAAAGTATGAGACTCACCTGGATTGTCTCAAGGTAGAGGCGCACTCGCATGCTCAACATCGTTTTGTCGGACATCGTAACCCAACGCCGACCTTCGTAGCCAATTTGATGTATGGAGAGATAGTAGAGAAGAAGGATGTGGAGGCCAAGCACATTATGGTGGCTATCGATAAGAAATTCAAGTACAAGATCGACCACGCAAAGCGTGGCGTGCGATGCAAAAGGCTTTAGAAAGACAGTTTGGATCTTTTGAGGCGCGATGACAACCTTCGTCAGTATCTTTGGAGGTGCCGCAGAGAGAAACCCAGAACGTACATCTGCTGAAGGGACATGCCATCTAAAACCGCGAGGTTTTTAATATTGCAAAGGGCCTTCTTAGCCTTCGGCCCGCGATCGAGGCTTTTAGGCATATGTCGCCCGTGATCTCGATTGACGGACCTTTTGACCGGGAAATACAAGGGCAAATCCAATGACCATAGGCGTTGACGGAATAATCACCTCGCCATTGGCCATCGATTCGCGAAGGTGAGAATTACGATACCGTTGTGGTTCCTTCGACATCTAAGGGTGGAGTTGTTGGAGGTCGCTGGTGTGTGCGTGATCCACGATCGCCACGGATGTCAAGGCCATAAGAAAACTTCAAGAAGACCCCGAGGAGCCGTTCCCTTGGTCGGATATGAGGAGTAGATGGTGCATTCGGCACTTAGGGGCGAACTTCTTTAAGAAGTTCCCGAAGCAACCGCTGGTGAAGCTATTCAAGAGGCTGGCTATGCGTAACCAAAGCGTAAAATTTGACGCCTTATGGATGCTACTGGATGAGCACAGCAGGAAACACGTGGACAGGATGAACCACGGACCAGAGTCTGAACCTGCTGGAGCGAGGCGGAGGACCTTGAGGAACATCGAGTGCTTCTCGCACTGGATCGAGGGCGTGCCATTGGAGAAGTGGTCACTGCTGCACGACACCGATGGGGCGAGGTATGGCATAATGACGACTAACCTTGCGGAGGTGTACAACTGGGTTCTTAGGGGCCTCCGTTCTCAGCCCCTCGTCGCCATCGTGGAAGGTGTCTGCCGCAGCTGTCCGGTATTTCAGGAGAGGCGTTCACCCGCACTTCATGCAAGCAACCCTCAAATGTCAGATCGTCAAGATTACGGCATACATACAGCGAAGACGAGAAGGGCCGCCGCACACGGTGCGTGATGGGCAATACGAGCATTGTTTGACGTGCTCCTCAGGGATAGAGCCGATTTGGGACGGCTCGTTCTCTTGTCACGCAGAGGTATGGCTTGGAGATCATGTGAACGAACCTCGTTGTACATGCAATAAACCGAGCTATTACACAAGCCATGCTCCCATGTCCTCGCGGCGTGCGGATTGTGCGCATGGACCCGCCCAACTTTGTGTCCGAGTACTTCTTGAAGGGCGGGGTGGTGCGAGCTTGCTTGACCGTGAGCTTAGGGCTTGTGGTGGGTAACCGCCACCGAGGACATTACAAGCAGGATCCGGATTCGGACCTTGACATGTGAAGGGTGGCAAGGCGTCGCAGCAGTCGGCGTATACCAATGATATGGACGGCACATGCGGGGCATTGGGTCAACGCTGCGGGCTCGCGCGGGAGGGCCACACACCGACGATGCAAGGCACCACCGAGGAGTAGGCTCGCCATGGTTTGCGGCACCCCTTCTTGCGATGGGCAAAGTGGGACCTTCAGACGTTGTATTATTTATGTAATCGTTACGCCATCGTTGCGTACAATATAATTTGTATTGCCATGTGTACTTTGTATTGTTCATGTAACAAATCCCGCCACTATGTAATTTTGAAAGTTTATGTATGATTCTGCTACTATATAATTTGTATTGTCGTGGTACCGTGTGTACTTCGTATTGTTTATGTAATCATTTCGGCACTATGTACTTTGTATTGGTTTCATTGTTTACAAGTTAAATTTACTCCTGTTTTACATCTCATGTAATATTTCCACGTATTTTGTACCTTCAATTTGTTTTGCGTATGGCTCACGGATCGGATCGAGTTTCGCTCTCTTGAAGAGCGCATCGGCCGCTACATCGCGCGTCGCGTCGTGTCCTCATCCCGCGGTGCGGCCGACGCGATCGTGTTAGGGGTGATCGCACGCGACACCTCGGGTGGCTCGGAGGCTAGACCCACGGACATACCAGTTAGCATTCGTTGGCACTATGTTATCACCAAACACACATCTCATACTAACCTTTTGTTGTTTTGTAGGCTCAGCGCTGCCGGTATACTACCACTCGCCCGGATGGTGCAGGCCACGGACGAGGACGAGCCGGCAGCACCAGCGGGTGACGACGACGCAGACGTCCATGCCGCGGCCAGAGCGGTCCCGACGCTTCCATTCGACCGGTCCTTGTTAGCGGCTCTTGTGGACCGGTGGCGGCGGAGACTCACACGTTCCATCTTCCGCTCGGGAGATGGCCTACTCTGCAGACGTCTCCATGCTACTTGGCCTCCCGCCGCGGAGGTGCCGCTTTCACAGAGCCTCCGAGAAGCGGCGTGAGGACATTGCAGGCAGTTCCGAGTCCTCCGCTGCGCGCGCGCCCAGTACTACATCTTCCGAAGACCCGCACGCATCACCGCTCTTACGGTGGTCGCCGCAGCTGCACGTGTTCGACGATGTTCTCCTTCGAACCGCTGCACTCTCTTTTTTGTAGTACAATCTTACTTTCTTTTTTGTTGTACACAGCTCCAGCGGTAGTGGACACGCCGCGACGACCAGCAAGTGTCACGCCACGAAGCGCATTTGCGTGGCTATTCGTGGGTCCTATTCACCACCACCACAGCGACACCGCCGACGCGGCTCATCGCAGACGCCCGTAGGGCCATCGCCGACGGAGAGGCCCCGCAGATCACCGGGTTCACAGTACTTGTCGCCACCTATCGCGCTTGTGCGACTTGTGCTTGTGTCGCGGCGAACTCCGTCCTCACGGGTGTCCTCTCTCGCTGCGATTGTGGTCGTTCGAGCGCTTTAGCCTCGGGACGACCCTTGTTGGACATTGCTCTCCCCACGAACACGAGATGTACCGCAGCGAGGTTGATCGCCGACTATGGGCTCGCTTTGGTGTCGGCGGCGTACGTATTATTTTTGTGACTTATTTTTAATATCATCGATCGCTCAATCTAATATGTCGTGTTGTGTTCCTCGCAGTACAGCTTTGGCGCACGCGGTGACACGCGCGCATTTGAGCCGCTCGTGGAGCCGTTCGACCGCTCACGGCGGACGCACGCTCATTGGCACCGTACTCCCTAAGGAGTTAGCCGCCCGCGCCTCACGGGCTTTCTCGCGTACTGCGCGACCGGGACTACTAGCTCACCCGCAGGTGCTCGCTCGACGCCTTCGCTGAGGACTACGCGCACATCGCGTGATGCGACGATTCGCCTACGGCGGGAGGTTCGATGCATTCGGCCACGATCGATGCTCGACAGCGTGCGCACGCGTGAGTAATCGACAAACATCCCCGCTATTTGTGTCGTCTAAACGCATGACTTCTAATTACATGTTACATCTTGCGAGTTGGTGAGGAAGGAGTTCGCGGCTTAACGAACGGGTGGTAGGATGAACGACCGGTGGACGGTGGGACGGCGCACTACATGGCCGTGTGAAGGAGGACACGCCTTACGACCCTACGACCCACGACGCGTACCTCCATTTGATACGCTCCCTGACACGCACTGTGCTCGATTTGCTGCGAATGCGCCGCACCACGTGTCCCGCACCGGCGACACATACCCTGTGCATTTCGCGCAGATGTCCCAACGCGATACGTTACATCCTACCGAATACTTCGATTCGGCCTCGCCATTACATATTTCACCGTGTCTTGTTTCGGCGTGGCGAGCATCGCCGCGGAGATTACGACGGGCGCCGGTCATGGGTTGAGAGGTTATCGGACGGTGTCGAGGGTACACGCGAGGACACGGCCCAGATGGAAAGCGTCGTGTGGTGATCAAGCCACACATATTTTCGCTTTGTTGTCGTGCGCCGAGCTACGGAGGTTGATACGGCGAGGTTTCTAGTCGGCGGTACGCCCGCCACGCCTGCATCGTCGACAAGAAAGCCGCCAGACGAGAGGGTCGGCTAGACCACGCCCGACACCGCACGCCCGACGAGGCCGGATGCTCGGCGCACTCGTCCGCCGAGGCTCGAGGAGGCTGGAGGGTCCGCCGGGCACGAGCCCGTACACCGACAGCGCGCACCTCGTTGGTCCTCCACAACCCTTTGCCTTCCACACTCAAGACACCTGGCGCGTGACGGCGTGCCATACTACCCTACGAGACGCCGCGCGCGCTGGCGCGAATGAGAGTACGTAACATCTCGTTTCTCAAAGATACATCGTGTTTTTGTTAATTGACTAACAATACTTTTTGTGTAGGTCCAATTCCTATGACGGAGGGTCCTCTCCAGCTCGCGAAGCCCACGACTTCTTGGTGGATGACTACGGCACCTCACCCACTTCGGCCGAGGTTCTCTCTGCGTCATGACTTGCCATCGCGCGGAGCACCCACCAAAGAGCCGCCAGCCCACCCCTTCGCCTCTCGGTCCTCGTCGGCACTGTGGGCTGCATCGTCTTTCCTGCTGTAGGCCGAGGCCCTGCACTGGCAGCAGAGGAGGGGCCTAGCGAGCCCGTAGGGGAGGACACTGTGAGGACCCGGAATATTTAACTAGTAACACTTAACCTCCAAATGGTTCTAGCGTTACTTAATTAAACATTCTAAGCCTCGATGGACATATGCTTCCCAGAATTGCAGCATATGCACATCATCACAAAATTACACATCATTTCCATACAACATACATCACTAAGCTCAATAACGACATACATAAAGTAAAGTTATTACAATGAGCCGACCGGCCAAATAGAACAATATACAAGAAAGACAATGGAAGCAAAGGTGCCATAAGATGGCTAGAACAAAAGTCCACGGTTAGTCATACACCCACAAGGCAACCGACCGAGCCGCCAAGCTAGACGCCACGAAGACTACCACAGCACAGCTCACAAAAGTGAGGCCCCTCAAGCTCACCTTCTTCCTCTGCAACAAATACATTTAAGCAAGATAAGCGAGTACACAAAGGTACTCTTAAGATCGACGTGTGGAATAGCGGACCTATTCATAAACTACATGCAAGCTTATTTAGGTGGGGGTTGTATGTCTTATTTTGCACAAAGCCAACTTTATTTGCAATAATGTAATACATTTGAAAACAAGTTTGCAAATCTATTTTGTTGTCAACATAAAAGCGTAATAAAGATACATACAAGTAACCACCGGAAGTGACTATCCCAATAGCCACCACAACATAGCACTAATCCCGATTCATTACCACCCATCAAGTTTTAATTAAAAGGTTGTAGTCTAACTCTTGAAAGCTTACCCAAGCGTGTCCATAACCTAGACGCAGGCTATTCGAATAGTTTTAACCCTACTGGGTGTACCAATGTACCCACACTTCATACCACCTTTAAGCCACAAAGCACACTTTCGAAGGTATACCGCACCGCTAAGTCCTACGAGATGCTTTCCAATATTGTGCATTGACTACGAGCCAGCTCGTATGGGTAGAAACCCATGCGCTTACATTGCAAGTCGAAGACAACAAATCCCATCACGGGTGAAGTCTTTCGGACACTACAATGCTCCCGGCACCATCCCTCCTGCGACTCCTGCGACCAAGCCAATACACTCCAAAGTACTAAGTCAAGAGAGGTCCCATACCTCTAGTGTGGTTAGCACGCACAAATTGCTCGGATAACAGGTACTCACAAGATGTTCGGTCCTTAATTGACTCGGGCACCATTCCAGTCACACCCGAAAATCACACCATCTTACCATTGTGCCCAAGTCTAAATCACTTTTGTTTTCCGTTTTAGTTTTCATAAATAGACATGGCACAAGGTGGAAATCATAATCATAATAAGTTTTATGTGATCAAGGTTATCGACAAGTCGATAACCGCCCATTTCTACCGGTAGCTAAGCATGGCTAAGCAATTAATTCGCAAACTACTAAGTGACAAGAGCCCATCCACGAGCTCTAATCACAGCAATAACCTAGGCTCATGGTAGTAAAGGATAATCATTTGTCCAAGGAAATGCATCTACTAGGCCAACTATCGACAATAGTTAAAACAAGATAGCAATGCATACCTAGAAGTTGTAAACAACATAAATACTTAAAAATACTGGGATGAACATGATCAAACTGCTTGCCTTGCTGGATTTGTTCTTGCTGCAGAGGGGAGTGCTCCGGTTCAATAAATTCTTCGGAACCAAACGCGAAAAGGCGATAAAAACCAATAAGAACGAAGAACACCAAAAGGAACTCAACAGCAAGGAACATCCAAAACCAATGAAATTTATACATAAGCTAGGGGTTGATTTTAGACAATTTTAGAAATAAGAAACACTTCATTTGGACTTAGCATGAAAAAGTTATGGCCAAATTAAATTCCTCACTGAAAAATCCTAATTAAATTAATTAGGGTTACTGTTCATGTAAAAAATTTCCAGAATGAGCTAAGGTCTGAAATTTTTATGGTAGGTAGATAATAGTATCCTAACAACAGCAAAACTGAGTTTGCACAATTTGGAGTTCTAATGAATTAGTTATGATTTTTCTGAGCTCTAAATCTAGTATATACCATTTTTCAGGAACATGAATAAAGATAAGGCCTAGTTCATATTAAAGCATGTCCACAGACAATTTTTACCAAGTTGAGTTTGCTCAGTTTGGAATTACAGAGAATAAGTTATGCATTTTACAAATTTTTCATGAATTTCTAGACATCATTTTTCACTAAACAAGATCATGTAGTTAAATCATTTTCTGCTACATGACAATGCCTAAATTCATTCTCAGATTAAAGTTCATACTATAACAAAGCTACAGCAACTGGAATCTTTCAAAAAGGAGATAAAATGACAAAGATATGCACTTTTGAAATTTGGAACATCAAAAGACTTGGAAAATTCGAACTCTCGGGAGGTGCAATGAACTGAAGGAAAAAGGAGAGGTCGTGGGCCGTTAGATCAAGATCTGACGGCTACGAGCCTCGAAGCACAGCGCACACAAGACCTCCTCTCAAGATCGGGAGTGCGGACCGTTGAGATCTGATCCAACGGCCACGACCAGTGCATGCACAGCGCACGCAAGGGAGGTCCTCGCGCCTAACGGAGGTCGTGACCGTCAGATCGAGATCTAGCGGTCCCAAGCACTAGGGGAGGTCCTAAGGCTAATCCTACGGAGGGAGGTCTAGCCCGTTAGATCTAAATCTAACGGTTTAGACCAGAGGAGGAGGTCCTAACGCTACGGATCCAAAGGAGGAGGTCCTAGGCGGTCAAGATCTCGGGGAGGTCTTGATCGGTGAGATTACACAGGAGGTCTTGGATGGCCAAGATCTACTCGGGGAGGTCCTATGCGACAGGGTTTTAATCGGAGGAGATCTGGACGGCCCAGATTAGGCCTAGGGAGGTCCTGAACGGTCCAGATCGACGCGGAGGAAGGTCTGAGCGTTAAGGATTTTACAAAGGAGATCTAACGCGAGATCTAAATCGGGAGGTCGTGAGCGGCAGGATTGAGCCTAAGAGGTCGGAGCGGGGTTGTCTTTGTAAAGACCGGGGTGGCTTTGCAAAGACGACCCGAGGGTGGTCTGAGGTGGTCTTTGCAAAATGACCAAGGAGGTCTTTTGCAAAGAGGACCTCGGTGGAGGTCAGTGGTGGTTTTTATAAAGCGACTAAGGAGGTCTTTATGCAAAGAGGACCCCAAGGATGGTCCTACGGCTCGGATTAATTCTAAGGAGGTCCTAAGCGGTGGACAACAAGTCTAGGAGGTCGTGGGGTGGTGAGCGGTGACCCGAACACGACCACGGTGGACGGCTTCCGGCAAAGCTAATGCGGTGATGATTGGTAATAAAAGGATCTAAAAGGACCTTAATGACTTCTCGGATTTGGTCAAGCCTAGGGCCCACATGTCGGTGACACTACGGACGATTTAAGACATGTTTATTGCACCCAAAGATTAGCAATTGCGGGCCTTAATGCTGCCTAAAAACATGGCGACAACGGAAGTTTGCCCGGCAAAATCGGCGACTACATCGGCTAGTCTGCTGGCGATGGGGACCTCGCCGGCGCGCCCACCAAGACACCGATATACTCACAATAGTGCCGCGGACCTAGCGGAGGCACTCTCGGCGGCGGCGACGGTTTGAATGCCGCGCGGCCGAGAATGGCGGAGGACAAGCTTTTCGCAAAACCGAAAACGACATAAGCGAGCGCTTACGAGCTAAGCTACTAAAACCTAGAGCCCTACGGGACTAAATGAACTCACCCGAGTGTAGGGAAGGTCCAGAGGAAGCCGGAGGAGAGGAGGAAGCCGAAGGAGACGCTCCGGTGACCAGGAACTTCGCCGGAGCCGAGGAAGAAAGTGGTCCCGACCACGAACAGCTCCCCAACTCGTCCACCTCTGCGATGGATAACCACAGCAAGTTAGAGAATGCTCGAGGTGCTCGAGATGACAAGTAAAACAGGCAAGAACGTTGATGGAACCACTGGAGCTCGAGCTTCGGCAGGGAGCTCCAAGGTCCGACAATGGCGAGGAGGGTAGTGTTCTTGGGGCTTGAGTTTGAGGACCAACTCAAGCGAGGAGCTCAAGCACGCCCAAGAACGAAGAAAGAAAAGGAGAGGAAGGTCTCGGGCTATACATAGCACAGGAGCTTGGCAATGGTGTGGGCAAAAGCTCTCGTGAGCATGAACCATGCCTCGCCATGGGTATTTGGATTTGACAAGGGCGGTAGGGGTGACTTCTTTTAGGGCAAGGTTACGACACAATGTCGTGGCGAAAGGAGCCGTTGACAAAGACAAAAGGTGACCTCTCATCGCTCCCAAGCTGCTCGACACGACACACGCGCAAAGCGGGAAAACCATGATGACCGTGGCTCGAGTGTTGGGAAACAGTAGGCTACACTAGCGCAAATTAAAAATTATACCCGTAAACCAAGATCACTGCAGCTTATAGATCGCGGTCTTACCACTCAGACGCGCGGTGCGGAAGTTGATGCGGCGCGTCGGGCGGTGTAGTCGTACTCGATTGATGCGATGCGTCGGGCGCAGAAGTCGTACTACTTCCTCGTCCTCGTCGCGGCCCCACGTCTGACTCCTTTCTTGCGGTTCGTCCCAACGCCACGATCGGCGCCTCCAAAGGTATCCACACATACGGAGGAAGCGACGACGCAGGACTACTAGATCGCGCGGCGACTAGGGCGTGGGAGGGGTGGCGGCCGGGGTTTGAGGATGTCACGAAAAACTCAACTCTCAACCGTGGCCCTACCGCCCTCCTTTTATAGACGCCCTTATAATGGGCTTCTACGAATAGAGGCCCATTAGGACTCAATGCCCGATCTAATTTAGATCCAATCCGAATTAGGCTTCAACCCTTAAGTGTGTGACCTATGGTTCACATATGTTTAGACATGACGCGAGTACACATACTTGGTCAATAGTTGGTAGCGACCTCTAGCAAGACGTGCCAACTCCTAAACATCGTAAAGATCATATCGGACGAACCATCACAACGTTATGTACATGCCAATCCCTTTGCCTCACGATATTGGTCGAGCTCCAAGCGACCACTCTTTCTCGATCCCGTGATCCGAATCCCTTACTAGGTTAACTCTTAACCTTAAGTAGCATGGCCATGCATTTACGGATCCGATCACTCGAGGGCCCTGAGATATCTCTCGGGTAGAGAGGGCAAATCCCATCTCGACCGACCATGCCTCGCAAACATGCTTCATGACAAACCGAAAGCTACCTTTATAACTACCGATTCACGGAGTAGCGTTTGATAGCCCCTAAGTAGGTCGATTCACATCTCAAGTACATACGACAATCTCGTGTCTAAGGACAAGGCGTACACATTGTGTAGAGAGAACCATAAGAATAATTACTATGTCTCATGTTGGGTCGGTCCAACCCCATGTTCTAAACATGTGTCCACATTATTGGTTTGACATCTCCATGTCTATGACCTGTGAAACATGGTCATCAACCGATACATGTGCTAATCCATCATTCACGTGTGTCCTCACATGAACTCCGACTAGGGACAACTTTAGAATAACCATACAAGTAAAGAGTTTCACAGACAAGTCACATACTTGTTAATCAACACAAAGGCAATATTCAAGGAACATTTATTAAATCATGGATACAATGAAATATCATCATCAATATGATTGCCTCTAGGGCATATCTCCAACATCGAGGAGGTCCTGGAGGAAGAAGAACAGAGCCAAGGGAGGTCCTAGACGACCCCGATTTGCATGGGTGGTCCTGGACGTCCCAGATCACCCAAGCAGAGGAGGTCTTTGCAGGTGAGGAGGTCCAGGGGAGGTCGTGACCGCAGGATGGAGATCCAGTGGCTTGGACCACCCCGAAGCGCTCAGGGCGCTCAAGAGCTCCTCAGATCAGTGGGGAGGTCGTGAGCAGCTGGATGGAGATCCAACGACCCACAAGGAACGAGCCCGAGGAGGTTGAGTGGACTGGGTCCAACCGCGTCGGTTGAGTTAGGCTCGGGCTCGAGCCCGAGTCTGACTCAAACCAGATTCGATTTTTCTGGTTTTTGAGAAGGGTTGACATTTGGAGAATTGTTTGAGGTAGCAATCGAACTCCAAAAATTATGAAATTTTTACAGGAGCTTGCTAGCTGAGAGATTGACCTTGAATAAAATTTTTAGAGGTTTTGGTGCTGTGAATTTTCCTCCAAAAATTTACCAAGGTACTGGTCCAAGGTTTGACCAGATTTTGAATTGGGTTGACTTTCCTCCAACAGCATTCAAACAATTTCTAAAAATTGTGGAATTTTCTAGAGGAGTCACATACCAACCCAAGAATTTAGGAAAAATATTTCCAGGAGATTATCACAAGATGGAACAAGAATGTTTTTGAAGGATCAAGATTCGGATCAAAGACTTGTGACTTTGTATTTCCATAACTTCTTGTACAATACTTGTTCAGTACAAATAGGAAATACAAGATGTAAGAAAAAGTTTTAATTTCTACTCATTTTCTTACATTTGAAACACAAGCCCAAAGTTGGGATGTTACAGACACGGAGGTGGAGTGGGCCGTGGTGATGGAGGAGGGGATGCTGGGGGTGCGGTTGGCGGGGCCTAGTAGGGGGCTAGTAGGGGGAGGGGATGCTACAGGTACATTTGTTCGTTATGTCATACTTAAATTTTGCACTTCATATGTGATGCATGTAATACTTTTGCGTATGTGATGCATGTCATACTTTTGCGTACGTGATGCATGTAATACTTTCGCGTTGTACTACCCACTCGTTCATACAACACGTGTTCGTGGAATGCTTTTTCTTGACGACGTGACCCGACTAGCCTGCTTTTTCTGGACGATGTGACCAAACGAGCGGCTTTTACTCGCGGTGTGACCGGCAGCACGCAGATATTCATGCGAGGGCATGACGACGAGGTGGCTTTATCGGACGATGTAACCCGACGACCAGCTTTCTCTAAGGACATGACGGACGAGGTAGCTTTTGGGGCGATGTAACGGCGACCCGGCTTTTCTTAGGACATGACCATACGAGGTAGCTGCGGGACGATGTGACCCAACGAGCCGCTTTTTCGAGCCGACTACCACTCCCTCCATTGCATCTATAAATACGGCGCAACTCATCCAAGAACTCCACACGGCACTACCAAGTAGAAAACATGGACAAGGAGAAGGAATGGGAGAAAATCCGCAAACTTTTGAAGGACTGGTGTCTCCCCATGAGACCGCTGGCCGCGATCGTGCCGCTAGTCGACCTTTCACACCAAACTTTTCAGAACTAGTGGATGTGAGGAAGGCGCCTCGTAGTTCGCCCAATGATTCTGTGGTCGAGCGCGGCCCCCACCAATGCCCACGGGCAGCCCTCGGAAGGGCCACCGATGGGGTGGCGCCACCCTATCTTTGGTGCCGGGATGCTGTAAGTGCGTCAAATCAACCGATGAGTGGACCATTGGCCAACGCTATTGGTCTTTGCCCAAACTACGCCGCGGACTACAACGACAGGCACCCGTGTAATGAAACCGTATCTCGAGTACAATGCTCTTTTCCTTGCGTAGCGGCGTAACGAACTATCTTCACCTATTACGGTCTCGCCACCCCTATGCGACTTCGCGGTGGATCGACGACAAGATCCACCCCACGACATGTAGTGGTTCTTCGACACGCAAGAGTTGGGCGGGAGGACATCGAGGCCCGTGAAAGGCGCCTCAAAGAGGTGAAAGCTAAGCAGCAGAGCAACGTGGGCGGGTGCAACGGCGAGGAGGCGAGGCGTGAGCATGCCGAGCGCGAGGAGGTCGAGATGGAGCGGAAGAGGGCCATCGCGGCGAGCTAAGGCGCAAGGCGAGGAGTATAACGCCGAGCTGGCGGCAGGGCAAATGGCCCGTTCTACCGATGAGTTACGCCTATTCCGCCATCAGTAGTTCTACCCTATTCGTCCACATACCGCATGTATTTCTATTTCCCTAAAGGCATGCGTGTACCATCCTCGGTTCGTTGTCCTTCGTGCCATGTAACCCCCTGTTCGATGAAAAATTATGTTCTTATTGTAATATCAGTTGCCTTCGTACGTACGAATCATTAAAACCGCAATCGTCCTCACAACATTCTTACAATATTCACCTTAGTACAACAATACACGACATAATTTTAAAAGATATTCACATATATCCAGCCAGTTTTTCATTTTTCATATTCCACTTAGCCACTTTTTGATTTTCATATAATTTAAATGGTACCAAATCTGTTGCACTCACAATAACACTTTGTCATCGTAGTATGTTATTGTACTATGGTTAATTTTTGGAGAATTAATCGACAACGTTTGAGGTATGAACGATTCGTAAACGGAAAGATAAGTGATATTGCGATCGGTACCTCGTTGACGCTCAACCCGATAGGTTCCATATTTTGGTAATTTTTTTAGCGACTACATATATTTTGTAATTGATTCTTAAAATAATATTATTTTCAAAAAAACAACAGAGAGATCCTCGCCCATTGGTTGGCGATCGCCAGTGTCGCCTAATGGTTGGCGGTAGACATCTGATCGCCCTACGGTTGGCGGCGGGTCCTGTCGCCCACGGTGTGGCGACTAGTACTGTCGCCAACGGTGTGGCGACGAGTATATTCCTGTAATAAAAAATAAAGCAAGATTATATTTGTAATTTATAATAAAATATAGATTATTTTTTAAAAAAAATTCCATGACCTACATCATCCAAATTCTCATGCTCTTCTTGAGAGCTATTAGTTTCATCAAATTGCACATCGTGCCTTTCTTCGACTAAACCGGAGTTCTTGTTAAAGACGCGATAAGCCTTGCTATTTGAGGAGTAACCGAGCAAGAAACCAACATCGCAATGACTATCAAATTTTGAAAGACGAACACCCTTCTTCAAAATGTAACACTTGCAACCAAAGACTCGAAAATAAGAGATATTCGGTTTTCTCCCTACAAGTAGCTCATAGGAAGTCTTTTTCAAAAGACGATGCAAATAAAGCCGATTTATGGCATGACAAGCGGTGTTAATTGCTTCCGCCCAAAAACTATCGGAAGTATTATATTCATCAAGCATTGTTCTAGCCATTTCAATTAATGTTCGATTTTTTCTTTCTACAACTCCATTTTGCTCCGGTGTATAGGTTGTGGAAAGTTTGTGTTTTATTCCAAATTCATCACAAAAGTCTTCAACTTTAGTATTCTTGAACTCGGAACTATTATCACAACAGATTTTCTTTATTTTGAAATCAAATTCATTTTGAGCCCGTTTTGCAAAATTTTTGAAAATTCCGGAGGTTTCACTTTTGTCATCTAGAAAGAATACCCATGTATATCTAGAGTAATCATCCACAATGACTAGACAATAGCTATTTCCCCTGATACTCTTATAGGTTGTTGGTACAAACAAATCCATATGTAAGAGTTCCAATGGTCTAGAAGTTGACATGATACTTTTGGAAGGATGTGAATTAGCGACTTGCTTTCCGGCTTGACAAGCGCTACAAAGTCGATTTTTCTCAAACTTCACATCTTTCAAGCCAACAACTAAATCATGTTTGAAAAGCTTTTTAAGTTGAATCATCCCAATATGAGCTAGCCTTCTACGCCAAAGCCAACCCAAAGAGGTTTTTGCGATTAAACAAGTTTTTAAACAAGATTCATTTGAGCTAAAATCAACCAAATAAAGATTTCCAAATCTAAAACCTTTGAATACCAAAGAGCTATCTTTTGCCTTAGAAATTTCAACACCTTCACTAGAGAATGAGCAAATTAAACCAAGATCACAAATTTGAGCAACAGATAAAAAATTGAAATTTAGTGACTCAACTAAAGATACATTGTTAATGGAAAGGTCATTTGAAATAGCAATTTTACCTAAACCAATTACCTTTCCTTTGCTATTATCACCGAATGTGATCTTGTCAATTCCGTTAACATTCTTGAATGTGGTGAACATTTTCCTATCACCGGTCATATGTTGAGTGTATCCACTATCGAGCACCCAATGTTTTCCACCGGTCTTGTAGTTCACCTACAAAACAAGAATCAAGTTCTTTTAGGTACCCAAATTTGTTTGGGTCCTTGGAGGTTAGTGACCAAGGTTTTAGGCACCCAAATAGCATTCTTTTTAGCGTCTAAAATTCAAGTGCCCACAAATTTAGCAAATACTTTACTATCCTTAGATTTCTTAAGCATATAGCAAGAATCATAAATACCATAAGACTTATTGAGGTATTTTTACAATTATTTGTCATATGTCCTACATTTTGACATTTGTTGCAAAATGTTCCATTTTCCTTTACAAACCTTGCGGGTTTGTAAGTTTGCTTCTTACCTTTCTTGGGTACATACCTAAGTCCTTTCTTGTTGAATGAGCACCTTTGCTCACTCAATAGCATATCAAGGGTTGCTTCACCCTTGAAGCATCTTTCCAAGCTCTTACTTAGCTTGATGACTTGCTCTTTTAATTCATGATTTTCAACAATTAGAAGAGGATCACAAGAATTATCTAAGTTTGTAATTGAATCATCGTTTGAGCAACAAGGCATGGATAGTAAATCATCACATGATGTAGAAATGCTAGACATGGATATAATATTTGAAATAATTTCTATTCTAGGCATTTCATTCATTAAATCACAAGTAATTCCAACATGTGAATGAGATTTTTCAATATCTTTTAGGAGAAGAGAATCATGAGCTTCCTTTAGCTCCTCATAAGAGTCTTTTAGAGATGTATACTCTTTCTTCAAGACCTTAAATTTTGATTTCTCTTTTCCAATATATTCATTTAAATCTTCAACCATGTCCATTAGTTTATCATATGAAGGAGCATTATCATCAAAGGATTTTACCTTATCTCCTTTTGCCATAAGGCATGTAGGAGACGAGAAGAGTGATGGAGCTTCCTTGATGGCGATGCCGACAAGTCCTCTTTTCTTGAAGTATTCTTCATCACTTGAATTGGAGTCGGAATCCGAATAATCATCATCGGAGTCCCATTCACCAATATGGGCTTTATTTTTGCCATCTTTATGAAGCTTCTTGAAGAGTTTCTTCTTGCCATTGAATTGTTTCTTCTTTGATGACTTTCCCTTATCATCCTTCTTATTTGGGCAATTAGAGATAATATGCCCATTCTCATCACATCCATAGCAACGTATATTGCTATAGCGATTGTTATCATTTGAGGATTTTCCTTTCTTGTACTTGTTGAAGTTGAAGCTTTGATTTGGACGTCTTCTCATAAATTTCTTCACTTTCCTTACAAGGAGAGCATATTCTTCATCGGTGTCTTCTTCTTCATCCTCATCATCACTTGATTCCGCCTTTGCTTTGAAAACAGTAATTTTCTTCTTTGACGAGGACGACTCCAAAAGCTCTTCCTTGTCCTTCTTGTATAGCTCGTTTGTGATGAGAGTGCCCAAAAGTCCGGTTGGAGTCATTCTTGGCAACTCGGGAGAGTTGAGAAATAATGTCACCAACGTCTCGTATTTGTCCGGGAGGGCCCTAAGCATCTTGCGTACAACATCAATATCAAGAAAGTTAGTACCAAGACCTTTGAGTTCATTCACAATGTTGTTGAGTCTTGAATACATCTCGGTGATGTTTTCATTTGGCAACATTATGAATGTCTCATATTTAATCCGAAGCCTATGCAATTTAGCTTATTTGACCGTGGATGTGCCCTCATGAATTTCGGAGAGGGTAGTCCAAATAGCATGAGCGATTTCCAAATTGCTCACCCTATTGAACTCATCCGCGTTCAAAACACCAAAGAAAGCGTTCATAGCTTGAGCATCTAAATGAGCATTACGTTCATCTTGAACCGTGGAGTTTGTTGGATCAAGAGGCATAACATAACCCTCATTTACAATTTTCCACATGTTCGGACTCATGGCCTTTAAGAAAATGGACATTATAATTTTTCAATAAGAATAATTTGAGCCATCAAACAAAGGAGTCTTTCCTATAGGCACACCCTCACTAGTCATCCTTTCTCTCTTAGACGGTAAAGTCTAATCAAATTGAGAGACCAAGCTCTGATACCACTTGTAGGATCAAGGATAACCAACTAGAGGGGGGTGAATAGGAGGTTTCTAAATTTAATCAACCAATTTAAATTTAAAGTAGAAGTTCTAGCAATTATTTCCTAACACAAGATATATGAAGGAACTAACAAGCAACTTACTACAAAACAATCTAATTGTCAATACTAGATATAATTCTAGCTAAGCAATTTAACACATGATATATGCTAGAATTGTAAATGCGGAATAAGTAAAGACAAGAAGTAACCACGAATGAGACAATGGAAGTTTTTCCCGTGGTATCGAAGACGTGCCGGTCTTCACTAGTCCACATTGAGGGAGCTTGAACAAATCAAGTCGGCTCCACGAATTAAGCCTTTCGTCGATCACTATTGGTTGTTCTTCCTCCGCTGCGGAGATGGTGAATACCGAACCACTCACAATCTCGACACCGGGCCTCTTCACAATCTTCTTGAAGAGATCACCGTGCAATCACTGCCAAGCCGTCTAGGAGTTCGGTAAAACTCCAAGAGTATCAAATCAATGACATTCGCTTGACAATACTCAAGTGCAAGAGGATCAACTAGAATGAGTGAATGCACTTGAATGAGCTCAACAACCTCTCAAAGAGTGCACAAGTGTATTTGAGGAGTTGAATGAATGCTCAAGGCTCTAAGGATGTTAAATGTGATCTAGCAACCAGCCCTTGAGCAGTTGGGGGGGGGGGTATTTATACCATCCACCAACAAAAACTGTAACAGCCCAAATTAGAGTTTGTATTTTAAATGTATAAAAAATATATATATATATTAAAATTTAAAAACTTTTGTTGTATCTCTTGGTCATGCTCTTGGTTTTCTAAAATTTGTGCACAATGTTAAACTTTGGATGTTTTGTATTAAAGTTGTGTTGGAAATTTCAAAACTTTTAAACTTAAAATTCATTTCTATTTGAAATCCAGAAAAATGTGTTAATAAAAGTTTCCAAAAATAATTTGATCAAATACTAGATTATTTATCTTGAATTATCATTATTTTTACCGAATTTGTAGAAGTCATTTGCCTTCCCAAAATTCAAAACAAAACCCAAAGCGATTTGAATATGATTTAATTCTAGCGAAATTTTAATATGAAAAGTGTTGAAATTATTTTCCTTAGTCCCTTGTAAACCTAAGGGTGCCCACAAAATTTTTAGAATTTTATTTCTATTTCAAATGGCCGGTCAAACTCTATTGCTTTGGTCAAAAATTAAATTCAAAACCTAACAGAGCCAGTACACTATTCCTCCGACCAACCCAAGTCCGACAGAACCACCTTGTCTTGACTTGACTCAACGCGCCAGCTCGCGAGCCGCTTTCTCCCTCTCATCGCGGCGCCGGCCCCACTCGTCGGCACTCTCCTCCACGTCTTCGCGCGCGCCGCGCGCCGCGCGCCCGCATCGCCTTGCCGCATGCTTGCCACGCCGACTCGCCGGCCGCTGCGCCGCCCATGCCGCCTCCACCTTGCTACCTCCGCCCTCTCCTTTAAAGCCACCGAGAGCCCCCACCTACACTGACTTTTCTCTCCCCCCTGTCCATTTTCCTTCACCGAGCTCCTGGAGCCCGAGCGTAGCGCCGCGACACCTCCAAGCTCCCCGGCTACTCCGGCGATCTCCGGCCACCGCCAACCGTGTCACGGCGCGCCCCTCGCCTAGAGAAACAAAACACCTCTATCAATTTGGAGCTATCACCACTGTGGAGCTGCGCGCACCCGGTCTTCCTCGGCTCCGGCCGAATGCGCCATTTCCGCCGCCGCGCCTTCTTCGAGAGCTCCGGCTCGATTCTTCTCTCCGTGAGCATCCCCTAGTTCCTCCATCTTCCCATACCTCTCACTTGTGCCCTCTTTCTCTCGGGGACCCCTCCACGGTGAACCGCCGCCATGCATGCTCACGTCGCCAAGCCAACTCCGGCCATCTCGGCTTCCCCCGAGAACACTGGTAGGTTCCCTAAGCTTCACTAGTGCTCATGATCTCGCTAGTTTTGCTCCGTTTGCACCCGACGCCGTCGCCTTTTCACCTCTCGGCCACCGCTCGCCCTCGCCGCGCCGCCACCGTGCCTCTCCGGCTACCCCGAGACCACCTCTAGCATCCTCGAGCCTCCCTCGACCCATTTTGGCCATCCCCGTAGCCTCACCGCAGCTCCACCACCGGCGACCACCACCGCCCCAAATCGGCCAGAGCCTCCCCTGTTCTCCCTTGAGCTCCCTGTTGCTGATGTGGCTGACAGTGGGGTCCACTCCATTAAGCCAAACCATTTGCTGCTAATCACTTCCATGAATGTCATCTAAGTCACTCCATTGCATTAGTCAATTGGAAGTTTAGATTCAAGGAAGTCAGTTCTTAGCATTTTTGTCTGACAAATTTTGTTGTTGTAGGAGCATAAACAGTAAGCTGAAAGTATAAGCATTGTTAGAAGGTTAATAGCAGGTCTCACTTCAGTAATTAGAGATTGTCTTGGTTCATTTAGTCTTTTGGCAATCATCTAACAAGAAGCATTCAAATCTAATAAGGACCTATAGAGTTGTGAATTTTCAGAACTAACAGGGGTAGCCATATCGGAAAGTCATTATTGGATTGTATTGTAAGAAACCATCAGAGTGCAACCTTGATGTCTGATAGTGGTTAGAAGATAGGTTGAATTGCCAGTGAACCCTTTTTTTTGCAAGACCACCTCTTTGTCTCTGCTAGTTGTTGCTATTTATCAACTAGGTCACACTTTTGTTTTAGCTAATCCGAAAGCTGGAGTCTGTTTGAAGTAGCACCTGGGTTTAGAAGTTGTGTTGTTGAAGGATATGTGAGAAGGAATCTAACAAAATTGTCCATAGGCTGATAACCTAACTAATGCAAGTAGTTAAAAGTCTTTCTTAAATACTGTAATTAGTTGGGTATTTAGTTGTCAGTAGCTTGTAGTTTAGAGCTTGTACTCTTGCTAGACATTTGAGTAGAGGAGAGAAGGGGTTAAATTTTGGCAGTAGGATATGGCCATGCTCAGTCCAGTAGTTAGTAATACTTGTGTTCTTTTAGCCCTTGAGCACTTAACCACCAGTAGCAATAGGTCTTTATGATATATAGTACCTAGTGCTAAAGCATTAAGATTAGCAACCTTTGGTTTGGTCTTTAGCTTAAAGTCTTAAGATTGCGCTTCCATTTGAAAATCCAAGATAAAATTGTTTACATCATGAAATTGGTTAAACTTCACAATCACAAAACTAATTTAAATAAACTCCTAATCAACTAATTTGTTATTCCTAATTTCATGATCTATCTTCTGTGTTATTGATTTTTGGATACTTTTGGCATTCTGGTGTTTATTCGCTGTTTTTCGCTTTGGCAGTTTTTATCGCTAGATGATGTGGATATCGAGAGTGATCCTCTGCAGCAAGTCGAATATCTCAAACAAAGCAAAGGCAAGCAGTTTGATCATATCCACTCAATCCCATTACTTTTAAAATCTAATACTTTGTTTTACTCGTACGTATGCATGCTTTTGTGTCAATGATTAATTTTATCGATTAGAGGTAGTTAATCCCATTGCATTGTTGCCCTAAAATTGTTCACCTGCCACTACCTTAGGAATATTATTCTCCTTTGGTGAATTAGAGCAGGTGAATGATTTAGGCCTTTTAATTTTGTCTTTCGATATGATGCTTAGCCATGCTTAGATACAGGTAGAATTGGGCGGTTATCGACTTAGTCGGTAACTTTGATCACACAAATTATTATATCTTTATATTTCAGCCTCGTGCTATGATTACTTGTGAAAACTAAAACTAAAAACAAAATGATTTGACGGGCACAATGGTAAGATGGTGTGATTCTTGGGTGTGACCAGGAATGGTGCCCGGTCATTAAGGACCGAACATCTTGTGAGTACATTATCCAGCATTTCGTGCTAACCACACTAGAGTATATGGACCTCTCTTGACCTAGTACTTTGGCGTGTATTGGCTCGGGTCGCAGGAGGTCGCAGGAGGATGGAGGTGGGAGCATGGTAGTTGTCCAAAAGCTTTATCCCGAGTGGGTAGTTGTCTTTCGGCTTTACCATGTAGCGTATGGATTTCTATCCATACGAGCGGCTCGTAGTTAATACACAATATTGGAAAAGTCTCGTAGGACTTAGTTGTGCCGTATACCTTCGGAAGTGTGCTTTGGCTTAAAGGCGATGCAAGTGTGGGTGCAGAGTACACCTGCGCAGGTTAAAACTATTCGAATAGCTTCGTCTAGGTGATGGACACGCTTGGTAAGCTTTTCAAGAGTTAGACTACAACATTTTAATTAAAACTTGATGGGTTGGTATGAGCGAGTGTTCATACTATTGTTGTGATGGCCAATGGGTTGGTCATCTCGGGATGTCTTTTGTTACTACTTCATGTATCATTGTTATTTCGCAAATAAAATTTGAACTATTAAAAGCGCCTTCAAACTATTACATTATTGCAAAAGAAAACTTGCTTTCTGCTAAAAGTAAGTCCAGAGCCCTCCACTTAAATAAAGCTTGCATGTAGTTAAATTATAGTTCATTGCCCTTACACGTCGGTCTTGCAGTACAAAACAATTTTTGTACTCGGATGCTTTGCTTAATGTTTTGTTGCAGAGGAAGAAGGTGAGCCCCAAGGGCTTTCCTTTTGTGAGATGCGCCGGGTTTGACGACTAGCTTGGCGACCCGGTTGGTTGCCTTGTGGGTAAAGGCACACTAATTGGCTCTTTTATTTATCGCAATCTTATGGCTTTTGCTTCCGCTGTGTAGTTTGTTATTTATCTTGTTAGTTCAATCTGTTGTATATTATGAAGTTTTGATATTGTAACCTCTTGTTGTATGGAATTGATACATGATTTTGTAACGGGGTGTGTATCTTGCATTTAGGGAAGTATACATATCCTGAGGCTTGGTTTATTTGAATTGTAATGCTAGGGTCAATGGAAGGCTAAGCATTACAAGTCGAATAAACCGGGGTCCTCACAAAAACGACCGTTGGAGAGTTATACCCAGAAAAATAGTGAAATGCGGTATGATCGCCATCTAAGGTGCGGTACGACCGCACCCAAGACTGAGCACAATAACGGTTATAACAGTGGCATTAAATGACTGTGACATAGCCGTTGAACAACCCTTACGGTGTGACCGCCAACTAACATGCGGTACGACCGCAACTTTTGGTTATACCGCACGGAGGAGCGGTACGACCGATCGAAGGGTTTCCAAAAACATCGAGATGACATACTCTCTGTAAAATTCACACCGCCATACAAAAATCGGTACAACCGCAGATCGGTACGACCGTTTTTCAATTGCGGTACGACCGATTATCTCGGAGAGGTCTGAGTCAAAAATGCAACGGTTCTGGTATTACTCAACCGCCAACTAAAAATCGGAACGACCGCAATGCGGTAGTACCGCTCAAAGAGCCGGTCGTACCGCATTAGCTCTCGGTTGGCAGAGGAGTTCAAAAATCGGTAGTACCGCCAAGTAAAATGCGATCATACCGCACCAAGCGGTACAACTGCCAGAGAGACGTCGGTTCAACCGATTTTTGACACCCACACTAAAAGCTTTTGAGAATAGAAATTCAAATGCATACATGATCCTAAATTGATCCATATTGCACAAGACCATGTTATCAAGCTACTAGTCACGATCCCTCTTAATAGTACAGTGTTTATCCTAAAATCCGGTCTTCCAAATATTTCTCCTAAGACCAATAAAATATAAAAGATCCTAGTCTACTTATACCTGTCTTGAGCCAAGTAGATCTTCATTGAACCATTTAATGTGCATCTTTGCGTCATCAATAACCACCAATGGATCTTAACCTTGTAGATACTCAATAAATATGTTAATCCAACATTCACATGTAGTCATTAATTACCAAAACAATTTTAGGGGCCTAGATGCTTTCAGGGGCTAGGGGGCAAAAAATGGAATTTCTGAGGTAAGGGAGCTTGATTTGGAATTGCGGTGGTCTACAGGGCCAATAGTGTCCAAAATTTGTTATGCTTCGCCCCGCGAAGTGACCCCGCTCCGGGGACCGAGCCTTACAGGGATCCCCATGGGGATAAAAAAAAAGTATGGTATAAATATTAGTTTTTAGTTGTTAATATAACTTTAGCTATCAATTTAGAAACATTTTTGTATATTTTTGTAATATATAGCTTTAAAATTTATATCTTATTATATAGATTAAGTTTTAGTTCAAAAATGTAAGAAAATAGAACACTTCTCGTATTATAAATTTATTATTATATAAATAAAACAATATTTTGTAACTCTTTACCGAGTCCCCATAGGGCCCAGGGGAAGGTCGACCACGCCCCTACCTAGCGGGGTTGTCCCTGTCCCCTCGCGGGGGAGTTCCACCCCCACCCCCCATGGGGATTATCCCTACGGCCCCATCCCCCCAGGGGAAATTGTCATCCCAAAACATGTTGAAGTGAAAAGATAAATATACGTAATACATTTCCGTTGCTACATCCAGAATCAAACAACGTGTGCTGATTTGGCAACTACGCAGGGAGAACCACCCACCAACAAGTGTCGCACCCGCTGCTATATATACATTGCCTATGGGTCCATGTGCACAACCTCACGTGTTCTACTCAGGGCATGTACTGTGCCCCAACTGGTGCTCACCCAATGCATGGTAGTCTTAAATGGACACATATACAATTTTTCATTATAGCCTTTTATTTTTTTTCATTTTAGCCTTGCTTTATTTTTATTTATTAAATTACTCCAAAAGTTTACACAAATGACCCTAAAAACACAAAAGTTATTACATATATACCCTTGCCCACATGTCAGTCAAATATTAACCCATCCTCGTCCTTTCCCACTCCTTCCCCTCACTTCCCCTTGCCTCAGTCTACACTGTCGTCACCCTTCAACACCAACAGCCGCCAACGCGTGCTGCTCCTGTTGCCCTCGTCGATTCAATCCAGACACCGCCGCGGCCCACGCGCTCGTTGTCGTCATCCTCCACGTCCCCCACGTGGTCGTCGCCGTCGCAGCTCTCCGTCCGGGCACGGCGTTGTACGTGCCCTCAAGCTGCACTCCTGCAGTAGTGGTAGCATCACTGGAAACTGGAAACGGTGTTGCTTTGCCTGCAAATAGCGATCATCTCGTTGATAAAAGTAGCCTGGGCACGAGCTGGACTCCCTCGCCCACCTCCGTACATCGGCAAGGATAATAAAGAGCCGCGTGCGTGCGTGTTCCTTCCTTCCGATCCCGTGGAGCGTACGGCCGATGCGTTCCTTCCTTCCCACCGTGCAGGAAGGAGTAGGATGTTGTTCCGGGCACTCCAAGCCACTGCACTCTGCAAGCACACGACTGTCCGCTTGATTTGATTTCGGACGGCGTATAGATTTCAGATAAATCCAAAGCAATACTAGCACTATGTAGTATCCGTTACCTTTGTCTTCGAGACAGAACAATGGTACCACTGGCTGAGCCTACCGAAGCAAGCACTCCTACCGAAGCAAGCACAGGAGTGCACGGGACTTCATGCATGGGCCCACACGCCATGAGAGTGATTCGTATCCTAGGTGATCGAGATGGTATGCAATTTCTTCTTGAGAAGGAAACATTCGAGATTTGTGTTCTTTGGCAAAGTTTTCCACCGTTGGAATTGCACGAATGACTGCTCGCACACGATGAGACTAGCCAAGACTTCAAAACTATGGAATTTTTACTCGGAAACGTTATTAAAGATTCCCAGTGAAATCTTTGCCTGAACCAACCAAAAACATTTTGCCAGCTAAGATACTTCGAGTATGCGGAACGTAGCCGTTTCAATATCTTTTCATACATTTTTTTAGAGAATGTTCTCGTACATTCATTAACATAGCCCGAATCGTGAAGAAAGTTCCATATAGGCTGCAAGAAAAGCCCAAGGCTCGTGGACTACTTGAGCTCGACTCATTTCTTTTCCACTCGACTCGAAAAGATATGAGCCGAGTTTGAACCTAGGCTAGTTCGCTCGATAAAGCTCGTATTCTAATATGCCGTATATTTTAGTTCTAATAAACTGAAAAGAAATTTGGATTTACAGTTACCTTATGTTGATGCACCTAAGATTTTCCAGCTTTTATCCACCTATATATGACATTTGAAAGTTATACACTTAGTCATGCCAGTGCCCTAATTTGTAAATTACCTTTTGTAATTCAACACCATTTTCATTGTTTAATTTGACTAACGACCATATCATGTTCAATACGTGCCGACTATGAGGCCGCACTCCAGCTTGAATCAAACTGAGCTAGCCCGGTTTTTAAACGAGCTTAATCTAGCTAGTTTAAACTTGACACGTTTGCAGCCAAGTTTCGTATCCTTCGGCGTTATTGTCACTCAACTCCCGGCCCACACTAGCGTGTACATGCAGTTCTTTGTTAGGTCAAGGAGATGAGTCTCCAACTCGTTGTTTTTAAACATGAACATTCTTCATTGTCAATGTAACAAGGAAATGCCCAAAGTCAATAATAAAAAATTGAGAACGACTTGACACAATTTTAAAACAACTCAATGAAATCACTAGGCAAGTAGTTATCCTCTACAGAATTACACACCGAACACCAACAGAAACAAGTCTTTATTGGTCACGTCTTGGCTGTACATGAAATGCACGAAACGATCTGGGGCGAGAAGATGCAACAATTTCTCAACTCTAAACAAAGGTTGTATGGGTTAAACATGGAATAGCCTACAGCAAGCTACATGACTTGAACCTCTGATCAGAGTTGCAAAGGCAACTGCAATGCCCCAGGGCGCGTAAATATGCAACTTTAGTCCACTAGTTAGTTAAGTGGTAGCAAAATTTCTATTTTTTTTATCAAACTCAAACCTTGCGACCTTTCCTGGCAGCGTTCAATTGCTCCAGTAAGTCCTGTATGGTGGAAGATGCGTCCTACCAAGGAGAGACCAAGTTGAATTGCATAGCAAGAGGAAAAAAGATCATGCAATACTGCGATTTGGTACCCAGTGAAGATCTGTCTTACTGACCTTGAGCTTTTTTCTCAGATTTTCCTCTTCTTGGTCTCGACGACTTCTTTCTTCTGAAAAGATGTCGATCAATGCTTCTTGTTCCTTGTTTGCAGTTTCAAGTTGTCTCTGAACATCCTCCAGCTGGAAAATGAACAGGGCAGGTAAGGGACCGGCAATATATATTACACAAAGAACATGATGCCTTCTTATGGATAAAAGATGGTAATATGGGAAAGTGATTGTTCATAGCAACATCAAGCATAATCACGGTTATGCCACGGACTGAGATAATATACAAATCTTGACAATCAGTTGATGCTGTGATGGTTGTATAGTTTGCATGAAACAACGGTACGTACAAATCAAACAGAAACAAATAATGAACATGGATTGCGAACCTAGGTTTTCCCAGCACATTATGTAAAAATGTGGAAGCAATAAACAGTGAAAGCCTACTAATATCACTTTAATGAACCTACTAATAAACTTAACTCCAATTGTGAGCCTACTATTAAGCACTAAAATGACAACATTAAATGGAAAAATGGTGAGCATAGTAAAAGTATACAGACAAACTCGTCCTGTTATCACTTGAAACAAAAAATGAATGTATAGTTGTTTGCACATCGGATGGTTAAAATAGTTTGTGTTGATATTGGAGAAGAAAATTTTCCTCTTGACACTTCATCATAATGGCATCTAGATGTCACTTACAATTTATGAATTGAGACAGCACCAACATTGGTTGCATAGCATGATAGCAACAAAACTTAAGAGGCCAAAGCACTGCAGTGAGTCTACAGGTGAAAAGATATGTTCATACCCTCTCTGTCAAAGACTTGTTCATGTCCCGTTCCATCACCAGCTCTTGTGACATCGATTCTTCCACCCTCAATAACCTGACAAAAGAGCAGCACCAAGAAATAATGCATCTTATTGCAATCTCAAGATTAAATGTAATATCATAATAAAAATTGCAAAAATGCTAATAGTTCCAGAAATCCATTGGAAGCAACAAGCCATGTTTCAAATGGGCTTGGACTGCTGGACCTGGATGGTCAAAGCGTGCAGAGTTTAGTTTCGCGTATACTCCGTACAAAGTTTGGGTGATTACTAGCATGTTTTTGTGATTTTAGTCTGGGTTTATGCCACAATTGGGACCATAAACTCGTCACATAATTTTAATTATTTTTTGTTAGAAAATTGTGTAACACCCATGGAGCCAAAACTCGCTAAATCCCACCCCTACGGCAACAGGCCATGCACATGCATAGCAACTCACTTGGGCTTTCTCCTCACTTCACACAAACAGGTTAGCCATTTGGAACCTGAAGGATTGTATCCTATTATTATACACTTGGAAATTCCAACGTGGGACTAAACCCACCATTCTCTCATGTGGACTTAAACCCACCTGCTTCCTTGGATTAGGCTTTCCGTTTAAATGTTTATGAGTATGTACCACAAAATTAAGCAACTACCTCATCATCCTGACCTTTTCTATAAATAGCCCAGTGCTCTTCTAATTACGAGACATCAGAAAAAGTAACTAATGCAGATTCATTGTCAGTTCTAAGTCTTGTATTCTGATTGTGGTATGCAGTCCCAAGTCTTGTTCTTGTTGCTCAGTTGAGCCAGTGGACCCTTAACAAAAAAAACTAAATAGTTGGAGGGCTCATTTCCGCAACAGCCGCGCAAAATGAAGTAACATAAGAAAATGACAGTCATCAATCTCAAGTTCTCAAGTTTGTTTTGACCAATTCCCATTGATCAACATCCAGTCATCCCCATCCAGAACTGTTTAGCTGTCTAATGGCGACATGAAATATAGAAGCTGAACTGCTGATAGTTACCTTTCCTTTAATGATGAGTTTTCATCCCTCAATTGTTTGATAATAGTCTCATGATCATAAATGGTATGTCCATCTCCATTACTTGTTGCATTTGGTTCCTGCAGAGCAAACATAGAAAAGATAAGAAAAAAATTCTTGATAAATGCGAAATATGAAAGTATCTGTGAATATTATAAAGCAGTAACTAGCAAGATTTTGTATCGAGAAGGTTACACAGGTGCATTATACATACAAATGAGGCAAACATTGTAATTTTGATGGGTATTCTGCAAACCATCATTTGGCGTTAATATGCATTCCGTAATGACACTAGTGGAAGTTTGATTTGTTAACCATCCTATTGGAGGAAAGCTAGCGTTTGTTCCAGGTTTTTCTTCCAGCTTGTACAGCAGAAATACTAGCTTAGTACAATTCTCTTAGGAAGTCAATCCTGACTCCTGTCCAGTGAGAAAAATTATGAACCGTCCCAGATTATCAGTTCATGACATTTCACTCTTCAGTTTATATTACCAACTCTAAAGGAAAACCCACATTCCTCCAAACGCGGCTAAAGTAAATGATAAAAACAAACACCATATATCGTAAAGGGCTATGGCTAACTATGGACCATAGAGGGTAGGGCTCACCATCACCACAAAGCAAAGACGTTAGAGGGTAAAGGACTATCACTACAAGCAGTGGTAAGAAGCTTATTGTAATAAAAGTAGGCTCTTCAAAGCTGCATGAACCATCATTCAGCAAAATAGTTTTCTGGTGTAAATGAGGTAGGGTAGGGCTCACCATCACCACAAAGCAAAGACGTTAGAGGGTAAAGGACTATCACTACAAGCAGTGGTAAGAAGCTTATTGTAATAAAAGTAGGCTCTTCAAAGCTGCATGAATCATCATTCAGCAAAATAGGTTTCTGGTGTAAATGAGGTAGGGTAGTCACTCTAGCATGACATGGCCTAGTTATCATCAGTAAATAAGATGTAACTAAATATAAACCCAACAAAAGTACAAAAACAGAAGTAACACTATATTCCAAGGTCAGAACGAGAATTAAATTACCGCCAAGGGGATTTGGTTCTTCTTCTCTCTCTTTCTGTTAGTCCATTGGACGGAGGAGTTGCGAAACTAGTACTCCCATTCTGGAAAGATTTTCTCTGTGTAGTCAGGATATGAGATCTTGAACTTAAAGATGGGGTGCACGCAAACTCAGAATCACTGCCATCACTTGTGTCTGATAGCCCATGCAGTATTGATCTCACAGATTGTTGAGTCCTTGCAGACCTCTCAGCTCTCTGCTGACTACTAAATGATGTGCTTGCCTTCCAACTCTTTTTACTCAAACCAGAATATGATCTATTAGCACTGTGCTGTTTCGGTGAATCTTTTGATTTTGTATAATCCTTCCCAGAATGATATGGTGATGGTTGTGCACTTGCGTTGACATCAGGAGGGTTTTCTGTTCAAAAGGCAATATTGGTCAAAGAATAGTTGGTTATCTCAAGATAATTATCATTGAAGTTATGGCACAACAAAGCTCCATTCCCACTTTGAAAAAGACATGATCAACTATATGATTTACGACCTCTGTTCAAGAATAAATGATGTTTGGGCATTGGCATAGTCTCCAACATGTACCTTTGACCATCACTTTTTATTAACAGTTAGTAAAAACTATAAAATTATCATATTATGAAAATATTTTCACAATGAATGTAATGTTATCATATTCACATGCCCAATCTAAATAAATCTTATATATATTGGTGATCGAATTTAGAGAAGTTTGATTTCATGCTTTCTAAAACGTCATAAATTCCTGATCACGTCATATATTCTTGATCAGAGGGATTAGTCTGTCAGTTAATGCCTATGCAATACACATTCAAAATACAAATGCTCGTGATGTTATGCACAACCAAATTGCTAGGGAGGATTTCACTGGATTCGTCCAATTTGGTTGTGTTAATCGGGAAAGAAATAGAAGGAAATAATTAATAAAAATATCAAAAAGTGACAACTAATTTGTTGAGAGAAAAACTCCAATTCCTATTGCATTGATCCTTCAAACTCTCCTGCAGCTTTTAAATGTTCAATCAGGCAGCCCCAGCCCCAAACCACTGGGAGTATATTGGACTTTGAAGTGACAGATCTTTAAAAAATAACAAGATCCTTTTTGGGCAGGTGGTTTTAGACTATTACATTTGTAAAATCCATGCCCGAGTACAAAATCCTTTCGTGGGCCAAATGGCCTGTCATGGTTATTAAGGCGGTAAGGCGAGGCGAGGCGACCCACCCCCCTCACACCGCTTAAGCGGTAAGGCGCGAGGCGAGGCGACGCCTTATAAACCTTCTAAGGCGACAGTCACGGCAGACGCGAAGATCCAGCAGCAGCGATGAGAATCAGCTCTAGATCCTCTAGCTGCAGAAAATCCCGCCGCCCTCGCCGCGCCGCCGCCCCGCCTACCTCCACTCTTTTATCCCGCCTGCCCGGCCGGCGTTCGCCCGGCCGCGCCTCCTCCACGCCGCGCCGCCTCTTCTTCTTCTTCTTGGTAGGAAAGAGCGGCGGCGGCCTCCTCCACACCACGCCACTTCCGCTGCGGCCGCCGCGGAGATGGGAAGGTGGGAAGCGACTTGGGAGGAGGAGGCTGCGGAGGAGGAAGGACGCGCGCCGACGACGAGTCTTTGGATCCGCCTCCGAGCACAGGCGGCGGCGGAGAGGAAGGAGGGCGATGGAGGAGGAAGATGCGGCGCCGACGATGGGTGCTGGATCCACGTCCGAGCCTGGCGGCAGCGCATGTCGTCGCGCTCCAAGGTCCTCCTCCTCCTCTTCCTCGGCCTTAGCGGCGCCTTAGGCCTAAGGCGAGCGACGCTTGCCCCCGCGGCGCTTAAGCGCAAGCGGCGGCAGGCGGCGCCTGGCGACGCCTTAATAACCATGTGGCCTGTTATAATAGGCTTGTAAGTTGTAACGTTCGTATCACAATACCCTTACGTCATCTCAATGTGGAAAAAGTGAAGTCAAGACCATGGAATGCTGGTCAAAATTACATATGGCGTCGATTTTCTCCCATATCTGCTCTAAGCACTCCAATACCAGCATTCTCATCCTTCCTGAACCCAATTTGGAGCTGCCAGCAACTTGATGTTGTCAACATCTCTACAGATGGTTTGGTCAGAGACTCGCAGACCCCACGGTGTTTTTTGTCACATACAGGTGGGTCTAGTCCCACATGTGAGTGACACAAAGGCTCACTAGATTTATCAACTCGACTACAATGGCACAAAATAAGGAAGTTGAGACTTGAGACACCAAATTAGCTCCAACAAAAAGTTTAGGTCCTAAAGTGGAAGTGGAGAGAAGCCAAAAGTTTTGAGGACCAAACAGCACTTCTCCCTATTTATATAATCATTACAAGAAGCAGCTGCAGTTGGTTACGAATGTAGTAGGCGTGCATCCCGATTTACAAGTATTTTTCTATTCCAATAGTAAAATAAAAACTCTAATGCACCCACAAATGCCCATGGAGTGCAGTTTTGGTGTCTAGGAACCAGTGTCCCCATTAGCAATTTTACCATGATACAAAGTTTAAAAATCCGGAAAAAATCATGGATGTAATACACATAAAGTTATGTAAACCTACAAAATTTTACTTTCAAATTCATCTCTCGTATCAAGAACCAAAAAGATAAGCATTCAATCATGCATTGTCCATGTGGTAGAAGTACGCTTGTCTTTTTGTTTCTTGATGCTAGGGACGAAATTGAAATTGAAATTTGCAGATTTATAACTTTATGTACTAAATCCATGATTTTGTTTTGCTATTTTCAAACATTCCATCATGCTGAAATCGCTAATGGGGATGCCATTCCCGTGGACTGGCGAATTTTCAATGATGAGTGCATTGCACATACATAGGATTTTTGGACAGAAAGTTTCCTTTTCTTTAACCAAAATAAAATGAATATTTACAAATGTAAGCAATATTAAGCAATTTACATGATAAAGAAATGATGGAGCATCCAACGCTGGATGATCGGGGCAAGGGCATCCACCTTCCTGCACCCCAGGCGAGAGGCAACATCTCACTGATGGATTAGGAACATAAATCCGAGTTATATTCATTCTTTGTGTTTACCAAGTTTTAGGCAGATAACTTGTTGGAGTGTACTTAATGTTCATCATATTGTTCTGGGCATTTAACTTCTATTTTTATAGCTTTGTTTTGTAAACGATTTGTACCAATAGACTCGCAAAGATAAGCAGAATTAAACAACATAAGTTCAATATGTTTTTTATCAAGTTTAATGTAGGAGCTCGTCCAGTGCACACAGTTTTGTAAAATACACTATGTTCTTGACATTGAAAAATGTTGTCAGTCATGATTGATGAATCAGTGAATGGAAAAGGTATGCTGAGCTAGATGCAGTCAATGTATCTCACTGGATGGAATACAAAATTATCATGCCACAAATCAGAGTTTGACTAATATAATTTTTGCATGTTAGGAAGTGAAGTGCTATCTGGGGTACACCAACGTGCAAATTGTGGTTTTGAGCGTTCATAGATGGACGCTGATGCACAATGCGTCCGGCTTACTTTTGTAAATTTTGTTTCATTTTTATTAGTAAAAAAATCACAAAAGCTTAGTTCGAGAAAACAATATAAACTTAGTAGAATAACTCTAATTTGCATAATTAGATTGAACACATTAAGTGAGATTTGGTTTATCCAACATTCTATGTGTACCATTATCTATTTTGATATAGCCAACTGAGGTCATGGCAAAACTTATATGACCAAAATTGAGATACTGTACCCAAAAAAAGCATGCAGCACCCCGAATTCCCAACAGATGTAGTATGTAGATTTAGGCTTAGTTTGGCAGTGTTATGCTGTGCTACAGAATCACGCAAGTTATATAGAACATTGCTATTCTAGTAATGTATTTATGTTATGATGCTAAACGTAAAGAAGTTCCTAGTTAGCTAGTATATCCAAACTCCAAAGTCAAAATGTTAGAAAATGCTAACAAGCCAAAGAAAAGTCATTAAACACAGCCTTATAACTACAGTCATTCATTTACCTCCTCCTGTCTCGAATTTCTGCCAGAGCGTACCCCAATGTATCCAATTCGATGAGCATTTCTGACCTATGAGAAAGAGGGAGGAGATAGGGGTGAAAATTAGAATCATACTTCAACTAATTGATATGGCAAAAAAATGAAACCGCTTCTGCCGACATATTGGTCTGCCAAGTGACCAGAAAATGAATCAAGACAAATAAAAATAAAACGAACCAGTAATCCTTCTGCATTTGAACTAATCGTGTTTCAAGTCTTGCTAGAAGAGTTGTGCGTTCAAAGTCCTGCTTATCGTGAGCTGGCTCTATGAAGTTAGCCTCAAGTACACCTGCAAAGTAAATTGATCATTCCTAGAACCAGATGTGAACAGACTGGCAAAACCTAAAGAAACCAAAACACCATAGTGACCTACCTATGACACCACGCCCACCACTTCCAGCGGCAGTCCACACTCTCCAGAAAGGCTAACAGAAACAAATAAATTCTCATGTAATACTAAAATAATCCAAGAACATAATTCGAAGTCCTAGAGCAAGAATATTTCTCTATGTGGTTGCAACATCCGTTAGTCAAAAACAAAATACTGGGCATTCATAAAGGTCAATACCATTGATTGAGGCAAATCAATCACTAGTTTTATCGGAAGTGAACAGGTTAACAGCACAAAGAAACAGAACCCACTAACTAGATGTTTTGCAAAATACTGATAAATAACCAAGCATAAATACATGTTCTATGAGCACCACTAACTAACCACTATTATGTGACAAATACATCAGAAGTCTGAGACAGTAATTATTATAACAGCTAGCCTAGAAAAGAAATTGGCTTATTAGATCACAACAAAAAAAAGGGCTATAACACACAGAAAAAATAATACCTTTATTAGACGGTTCTTGTGATATACATTAAATCCCTGAACGTCAATGTGATGTTTTGCATCTTTTACAAAGCCAATTGTCACAACAGCTACCATCTGGGATACATAAGACCAAAATTTATCAGTAATCAGTAATGATCTACTGATACATCATCAGGATTCAGGAGAGAGTTAAGAGGTAATAGTTTTACATTTGAATCCTTTGGAAGTCCATTAGGTGCAACTGGCCTGTAAGTAACCTCTTTCTTCAGCATCATGTCAGTCACAATATTATGGTGCTCAATCTCTTTTCCACGTAAAATCATTTGGAAAAAATTTGGAACTCGGAGATACAAAATGGACGCATAACTCTGCACAGAAAGGTTACAGGTCATTCCCAGCAAGCAAATCTAGCAGCATGTGTACTTATTTGGACCGACATTAGAAACATAATAATATATAACATAAATACAGATTCTAATTTATCAAAACAAGGAGAATGCCTGTTGTAACCGCCACGGCTGTGAAGGTTGTAGGTGATTCACCGGAGGGCGAGGACGTCGAGTCCGTGTGTCGGCGCCGTTGCGGCAGTAGAAGGATAACGGGGATAGAGAGAAATTAGATGGACAAGGAGTAGCAATCGAAAGAAAGAAGATTTATTTCTTGCATGCTAGAACTAGTACATAGGACCTCCTTTTATACTACCAACTAACTTGACATCCAAGATATATAATTGACTCGGACTCTAAGCCTGCTAACCGAATTGGACTCTATCTGCACCTTACAATCTTTCTACTACTATTCGCCACAAATAAGGAAACAATCTATTCTATCTCCAAAGGACACGAATTGCACTTTGTATGCTTTCTGGAAGTCTTGCCGACCAGCCGGCCGCTAGTATTGCCTCCTGCTCATGCACGCGTCTGCTGCTGCTGCTAGGCCAGTGTACACAACATTACATCCTTACGGACAAGCAGCTTGTCCTCAAGCTGCAAGGTGGTGGCCACGACTGCAATCCCTCATAGCCCCACATCGATGAGAGGTTGCGACACTGGTGCTGCTTTGCACTAGAGAGCGGCGAGACCTTGAAGATTGTAGCCTCCATGCTTGGGTGCAATAGACTCAGCGGCAATTGCAGCAAGCAAGGCGGCAACCCTGGAAGATTGATGTGCTTCTCTTGAGCCCCGGACGGTGAGCTGCAAAGCTGGTTCGTCCCAGTTCTGGATGACAGCAGCTAGATGTATCGATTGCTCCTTGTTCACGTGCAAGAACTTGGCAAGCACTAGAGGTGGTTGCTGCTGCACAAAAGGTATTGTTGCTCCCAGTGGCAACATCGGAGGAAACATGGCACGAAGCAATCAGCAACACAAGGGTAGATCCCATCGAGTAAGCATGGTAGGGTGCGCCCTACCGATGGCAAGGCAGGCGTTTCGATTTCGAATCTGAAGTGGATGTCCCGATCACATCTGTCTTCACTATGGTGGCACCGCGGTTGTCACAGGATGCCTTTGTTGGTTCTGGAAGGAAGCCTCCCAGCAAACGGTGTGACCCGGACTCTCCCAGCTTATTGATCGCTCATCAGATTGTTTGGGCGTTCTTCTAGGGCTATGACCCTAGCTTCCAAGGATGCAAAACTTTGTTTGATCTGCTTGCTCAACTCAAGCCTCAACTCGGCGATTGCTGCCATCACCTCTGACGACTCACCGATCTTCTTGTCCGCATCGGAAGCCATGGCAGTCGGCTCTGATACTAAATGTTGTAACCAGCCATGGCTGCGAAGGTTGTAGGGGTGATTCACCGGAGGACAAGGACGTCGAGTCCGGCGAGTCGGCGCCGTTGCCGGCAGTAAAACGATAACAGGGATAGAAGAGAGAAATTAGATGGACAAGGAGTAGCAATCGGAAGAAAGAAGATTTATTTCTTGCATGCTCGAACTAGTACATAGGACCTGCTTTTATACTACCAACTAACTTGACATCCAAGATACATAATTGACTCGGACTCTAAGCCTACTAACCGAATTGGACTCTATCTGCACCTTCCAATCTTTCTACTACTATTCGGCCACAAATAAGGAAACAATTTATTCTATCTCCAAAGGACACGAATTGCACTTTGTATGCTTTCCTGGAAGTCTTGCCGACCAGCCGGCCGCTAGTATTGCCTCCTGCTCATGCACGTCTGTGTTGCTGCTAGGGCCAGCGTACACAACAATGCCACACAGGAAACTAGTTCTATATTGCAAACAAGAACCTTTACCAGCAGTAAGTAGTCTTACCAAAAGTCACGTAAATCTACAACCAAATCTCAAGAGGCTCGTGCAATTTTAAAAGTAATCTAGATAAAATTTAATAGATTCAGCTATTAACAAGAGGCACTGTTTCTATCCACTTTTTCAAAAAAAATCTACATTACAAGCAGCAGTTATAAAAGGTTTCTTGTTAATACATCAATGAGGACTTCACGATCTGGAATTCTGAAAGGTTCTAATCCAACTATGTGCTATCTGAAATTATGAATCTTGGTAAATCTGAAGATGATTCTGGAGAAAATGTACAGAATCTCAACAACTCTGCATCAAATGCAAACTTCATCCATTCAAGTTCTTACAAACACATTAACCCTGATATCTAAATACCAATATCAGTAGTATTCTGTTGAGTCAAACAAAGCTCCATTCCCTCATGGGTGTCCCAAAATCTAGCAATAGAGTCGGTGTACAACTCAACTAAAACCATAGTTACCGGATTTGCTATAAAACCCTGTGAATTGCGAACGGATTAAATCGAACCGAACCAGTTTAGGGTATGGGGTTCGTATTAGCCAAGGTTATTAAGTCATAAAGTCGAGGCAGTCGCAAGAGGGTCGACTTGGTCGACTAGTCGTGACTAGCCACGACTAGTCCTGCACTAGAAAATATTTAAACAAGGCATGTAGAAAATATTTAAACAGGGCATGTAATATACTAAGTTGTATAACAATTAAACACATAGATATTGTAAATCATGAAATAAAGAGAAGAACAACATAATCACGATGATGAGTTGATGACTTACTCGTTTTGATCATAACAAATCTTTCTTGATGAATGGCTTTCTTTGAAATTGAAGGCAGGCGACTAGCAAATCTCGATTAGTCACGACTAGCCGTTGACTAGCCGGCAAGTTGTGCAACTAACCCTCCTAGTCAAGTCGATGACTCTAGTCGAAGGTTGTATCTTGACTTGTCGACTAATCGTCGACTAGTCGCTCGACTTAATAACATTGGTGTTCGCAATGGAAATTGGAAGAAAAAGTGTCGAATTACAAACCCGAATCCCATACCGCGACTCGGACGAACGCGTTTTTGGTAACTATGGCTAAAACACAGGGATGGGCTAATGAACATCACAAATGGAGACACTATGATGTGCTAATACCAAACAAAGTTCTCTGGTTTGACTAACACTATATGATACATGTCAACCATAAGTATTAATTCAACAAATTACTATGAACTTACCCTTAATGAATGCCTGTAAGTGAGGAAATGCTTGGAGTTTGGAAACTGCTTAGCCATCTGGATATTTTCTCATCACGATTACCACCTCTGATTTGAATATCCTGCCATCCCAAACATCACTAGAAATCATAGTTAGCTGCTTAACTAAAATATGGTGGCACAGTGTTAGTAGTTGGAACTTACATGTACATCAGCATCAAAATCAAGCTCCAAATCTCCTTGGTCGTCCTCCCAAAGATTGTAAATAATAATTCGAGTCCCTTGTTCCTTTATAGAACTAAACTGCAAACATAATATACAGCCATTTGGAACACGAATTGGAAAACCTTATGATGCTTCCAATGAAATATGCCGTGCTGAAAAACTATTCATTTCTATATGTTAAGGAAAATAATATATATATACAACTGCACGTCATATGTACAAAATGTGTCAACTTTTGGCATGTCAGCAAGCATATCAACAGTTCACTATATTAGTCCACCTGCTATTTGACGATTTTTGGTTTTGCAACATAAAGCATGAAAATTACTGTATCAATCATTGCATCGACATGCTATCACTATATTAGCTTATTTAGATTGTAAAACTGTACAGACACGTCCTTACTGACACGCCCTTACTTTTAAAAGTAAGGGTCATGACAAGATGAAGCCTTGACCAACTATGCAGAATATATACATGATGTAGCATAAGTTATACCTGTTCAAGTAGTTCTGCTTCAGTTGAATACGGAGACCATGCAACAATAGTCTGCAGACTTGTATTCCAATCAGGCAATGTAGTCCATAACTTTCTTTTCCAACCTTGTTCATTTTCATAATCAATCTGCAAATTTTGCACAAACAATAGAAAATTCAGAATGAATAGGCATTATCAGTTTTCTAGCAAATTATTCCTCCTAGAAAACTACAATCAATAAACATAACTCAGGTTTATCCAAAATAACCATTCTGTACAAAAGACATTGTAAAAAAACACTTGACAAATTAGGAATTTAAGACTTAAGAAAATTGTCAATGAAAGAATCCTACCATTGGAACAACAATGTCCTCTTTACCAGTGCTCCTCAGAAAGGTATAAGATAGCATGCCAATGCTTTGTGTAGGCCTTCATGCAAACCGAAATTTTAACAACTCAAAATGTATAATAGTACAAAACTACAAATCCACAATAAAAAGATGTCACTCATGTAGCTGTGTACTAGAAAAGAACCTAACTTCCAATGATTACAAAGTAGTTTACCAAAATCCTGATCACTAAAATACAAACAATGTCATCTCACTGCAGTATGCGGTATGCTATGTGTTGTTACAGCTACAAATTACTCCATCCATTCCTCCAAATATGTCTTCTTTTGACTTTTGAACGTCTCCAAGACACAACTTTGACCAGTGATTCTTATCATAATATGTTAGTAAAAATTATAAAAGTATAACACTTTTGATGATGAAGCTACTAATGCCATTTCCATATACCCAATCTAGGTACTTCTATATGTATGCATTCATAGAAGTTGGAAAAATTTGACTACATGTTGTCCAAAATGATTTACATCTGGGAACGAAGAGTACATGATTACACCTTCTCTACAAGTGGTGAAGGAATAGTAATTGCAGAACACGAAAGACTTCCATTGTAGATACATTTAACTTCATAAGACCATAACAATACATTACATCAGGAGGTACCAATTTTGAGCTGATATCTAAATTGAACAGATTTGATTTGGTGCTATAAGATCGAATATACTGAACAAAGTTTATTTTTTTATTTTAGTAAATCTTTTGTCTAAAGACATTTTAGTGGTTTGGAAATGCTACACAATATTCATGATAATAAGCATCTTCTAGAATAATTATTGTTACTTTGTTAGTCAAGATAAAATAGAACACAACCTTTTGCCTTCTTTTCCACGACTACGGGAGAAGACTAAAACATCAGCACCTAGTCTCATTGTACTTGTCTTGAAACCATTTCCATCTGCAAGACAGCAAATTAAGGAAATTGAATGCTTCATAGTTTGACCAACATACTAAAACATAAATGTAATCATCAACTAACTTGAAGTGTTTAAAAATTTTAATTGTTCCAAGCTTACATTGTCCAATAGTACTTGCAACTTTGCTCTTGGCTGAATAACCCAAGGATATGCACTGCCGCATTTTATCTGGGTCCATTCCACCACCATCATCTAGGCAATAATTTAACAAGAAAGGGCATCAGTTATAACATAAGTATGTGAGCAAATCTGTCACAGTGCTCCATTTGAAATTCCATTGTAAACTTGCTATACTATCAAGCTATACATAACATTCAAATGAATATTATTAAAACAACAGCTGATTCAATAAAAGGCCTATAATCTTGTGAGGTTCTCTGACCTTATCTATTAACTTTTATTTTGTTCTGCAGAGCCCTAAACTTTCTCTCGCTAGATAGTTCATCCGTCAGTTAATTGGTAAGGAAAAATAGCACAGAATTCCATGTACCTAACATGTGAGATGTGACAATGACATCCTATCCTAAAATCTTTTGTAGTGGTAGTCCATGTTCAATTGGTGTTTAATTCATCATATAAGTTCATGTTCAGGTCTAGCATGAATGGAAATGTACATGTTTATTTTGGTAATTTGCTACAGATGATAAATCTTTATCATCAAAAGTTTGTTCTAGTCAGATAACAAGAATCAAGGTGGCATGTCAAGTTACCCAAAATAATCATGTTTAGCAAAATATCTGATTTCCAATTTAAGGTAAGTGGGGAGAAAGCTTTGCACCTTCAACAAGGAGCATTCTTGTTTTGTCTTTATTGTTCTCCAACATGTCAATGTTCACATAGGTAGCTCCATTTATAACCTTAGGAAGAAACAATAGCTCAGTAAACATACAAGGATTTGATGCCACAAACTAGAACAATTTATAGTTTGCTCAAGCTTACTTCATCAAGAGAGTTGTCCAGCAGCTCAGCCAAAGCTGTAACATTGATCAAAGTATGTATTAGCCAATTCATATGATAAAAGATTAATGAGTGATGTGAGCAAATAACACATTGCTGATTGGTGTCTGCTTCAGCATTCATGTGAAGAAACAAGAGAGAAACAGGGTGAAGTAAAGATAAAGACCGTACCGCCCAGAGCCCACTTGTGGCTTGTCGCATTTGAGTGCAAAAATTTAGGATGTACACGAACATGGTCCAATCCAGATACTGAAATGAGGAGTAGGTGAGAACACAGAAAACCACTCATATACAAACCAAGAAATTACACATACAAAGACTACCATAAAGAACTTGCATGTTGACAGTTTTAACAGTAAACAGAAAAAGATTGTCCAAGTTGATTCCACAGGGATTCGTTCCATGCTGAAACAACACAACCTTTTTTTTGTATTTTTCATTTCAAACTTCATGTTCTCCATTCAAATGGGACGGATTTATTTTTGTTTTCTCTAAATATTCCCCATTCTAATACTGACTTGCTGTATGCAGTTCAGCATGGACGTCAAAAATTAGAAAAATAACAGCTGCCACAAACATCATCCTACATTTTGCATGTTGCCAATTCATGACTCAAGCAGGAATTTCAGCAAACATGATTAGATAGGCGATATTGAATGTGCATTGTTGAAAAATAATCCAAATTCATTGCAAAGCTCTTAGCAACGAAGGCCTGGTGTTTTTCCCCTCTTTCACTGTCCATATGTACAGTAATAGTCTAATAGATGCAAAAATGTAGACATCGGGTTGCTTTTTTTCTCGCTAAAGAACCAAACCGCTCGAATTCTTCAATCATTCAAACGTTTTACACGATTAAAACCAAACAAAAATACAAAATAACAAGGAAGGGCCAATTAAACCAACCGAAATTCTCTCTATTCTATCTAATTATCCATCTATAAACGGAGCAACCTAGCAAGTCAACCAATGAGAAAAGAAAGCGAATCTAGAAGGTTCGTAGTGTCAGAGAATACCTGACGGCTGCGGCGCCCCATCCCCAAGCGGCTTCCCACCGTAGTCCCCAGCCTTCCAGAACTGCTTCGTCGCGCACGTTGCCGGCGGCGCCGGCGGGAGAGGGTCGAGAAAACCCGGGGGCACGTCCACGGCGGCAGCCGCCGCCGAAACCCTAGCCCGCTTCCCCGCCGCACCATCCCCTCCAGCCCCGCGCGACCTCTTCGCGCGGCCGCCGCCGCCGCCGCCCTCTCTGTCGGAGTCGGAGTCGCTGCTGCTGAGTTCTATCAACACGCCGGGGGCGGGCGCTCCGGCGCCGGCCCCGGCCGCCGGCGCGGCCGGCGCCGGCGTGAGGCGCTCCTGCGCCGCTTCGGTTTTCACCACGCGGGGGTTCATGAGAGAACTCTAGAAGTTGAGGGGTCGATCTGTAAATCCGGCCCTCCTCTTTTTTATTTCTTTTTGCTCTTTTGATCTTTCCCCTTTCCTTGCCTGGGGGTATATATATGGTGCCAGGCTGTGCCCACGAACAGAAAATCGTACGTAGTTTCAAAAAAAAAATCGTACGCGATTGTGCGTAGCTTCACTGACATGCGGTCCCTCGCGGGTTTATGCCAGTGTGAGGGCCAACCTGTCATTGATAAGGGTACGGTATATGGATGGAGGCAGAAACTTTTCGTCACCTTTCTCTCGAGCGCATCGCTGGTTTCTCTCGTGTCGTTGCCGCGTAGGATCTGTGGGCCAGACTTGTCATTGAATGGGAAGGTGAGGCAGAAATGTGGAAGTTTGGTGTGTGGAACGAATGGTGGTTGACTGGAACCGATGTGAGTGCCACGGAGGATCGACGGTGTTGCCATGTGGCGTGGAGGCTGGAGCTTGACGTGCGCCACTTGGCAGCTAGGTGACATCACAAGCGCATTATGACATCCGTTTTGACTTTTGAGGTAGGCGGAGTCACGGAGATAACCACGCACGTCTAGAGCTGTCAGCGACAGGGCGCCATTAAGATGAGATGATGTTTGTTAGGGATGAAATCATATGCTATATTTTTTTCTCGAAATCAGAGTTGATACTTATAATGCCGGATACAAAATGAATACAAAGATCAATCAATCATTCTACATATCCAAAATTTAACTATATTAGCAATTTAACAAATAAATTTAACTACATCACACTATCACGACGACTTGTTCAAGAAGAAGTAGCAAGTTGCAAGTCATAGTGATAGCAGTACAAAATATGTTCAAAATATAACTAGCCAACTACATAACAAGACAGATACAACATATACAAAGCCTACACACCAGTAGCAATAACTAGTTAGGATACACAGAACGTTGACTGGTAGTAAGTCTGAAGCGTCCTAATTTTTGAGTTTTTTGAAATATTTTATTTTAAATAAGGTTTTATAAATTTTCATGATTTTCTAGAATTTAACTAAGCTTAAATATTTTTTTAGAAATAGAAATAATTTAATATGAATAAATCAAACATCCATTAAATTCAAAAGTATTTTATTTAAGTTCCTTATGTTCAAAAGTATTTTATAAATTTTCTGGATTTTTTTCCGAGTTTATTTGCTATTTTTCTTAGCTTATTTGGATTTCTTGTCTTTTCTAAAAATAAAAAAAAAAATAAATATTGGAAAGCCTTGTGGTAGATTTCTCTCGGACCACTAGTGAGAGTTTCTAGAATATCCGGGATAGTGTTTACGACTACTATCCGATGAATTATTTGGATAGCTCCGAATCCGATGGATACCTTCTTCTCAAATCTGTTTCTGTATCCGGCAAAAACTATCCAGCTCTGAATCCGAAATTTGAGAAAAATCATGGATATCCGGTTTCACGCTCCAAATAAAATCCGAATTTATTCGGACAGTCGGGAACTATTCGCTCTGTTTGCACCCCTAATATTTGGTTTTTCATTCCTGCTTTTACCCCCAAAAAAAGAGCAAATTATGGCTTGTTATAGTTTTTCGGCCAGCACATCAGTCGCCACAAATGTGCTAAACTTGGCATGACAATGTGTCTACAACAAGTAAGCCACGCGGCTGAAAAAGTGTAGTGCACCAAAATTTTGGCATCAAACAAAATGCTAATATTTTAAAGTCAAAGCTGTGAGGCAAAGAGTGGCTTGCAATCAAACAGGTCCTAAGTTTGCCAATTTATTTTGTCTAACTCGCCAAACTTGTGAAGGAGAGAAATGGTGATACAACTAAACTCGTCTAAGGGAATCATGCCACAACTCCATGTGCATATGATACTTAGGATCCAGCTGAATAAAGGTTGGCGCACCTAAGCAGTGGCTGAGAATTAAACACTAGCCTAACTTGGCAAAAATCACTTGAGGAACCGTGGCATACTTTGTGATACGGGCATGACTATGGGGTAATTGTGTCATCGTGCTTTTGGCCTGATCTTCACAAAGCGTAAGTTGTGCGTGATAACTTGAGGATCCGTACAACACGATAAATAACACGCCAACCACTATCTCTATTAGTAGCAACACTACTCTGACGTTATCACGAGGCGGTTGGAATCGTCATCACGAGCGGTTGGGCATGCGTGTTTTATCGTCTGTGATAGCGGCGGTTATCACGAGCGGTTAAGCTAAAAACCGTCGTGATAAGTCACAACACGAGCGGTTCTAATTATCAACCGTCGTGATATCCATATATCGAGCGGTTCTGAATTACCAACCGTCGTGATATCCATATATCACGAGCGGTTCCTAATGCTGCCGTGCGTGATATCCATATATCACGAGCGGTTCTAATTATCAGCGTCGTGATATCCATATATCACGAGCGGTTCCATAATTAGCACCGTCTGTGATATCCATATATCACGAGCGGTTCTAATTACCAACCGTCGTGATATCCATATATCACGAGCGGTTCCATAATGCTGCACCGTCTGCGATATCCATATATCACTGAGCGGTGCTAATATGAACCTATTGTGATAGCTCTTTCAACCTAACTAATTTATTTTTGATTTTGGCTAACCTCGGAATTGCTGGCCATGCCCTCTGAAAACAAGCAGGCAGAAAATAGATACATTACAGATGAATCAATCGTTGACACTCAAAGTGATCATTTATAACTCAAAATCAATTAGAAACGAATATGTATCAAATATTGTCGCTAGAGTTATAATTGAATTACAACTATTCAAAATGAATTACAATTAATGAATCATTCAAGGTCGTTCGGTGTTGGGGTAGTGAAACTCTCAGTCGGCGTCAATGATATCTGTCATGATGAAGGTGTAGAGCCTCCCTCGAACATCAGAGATCTCTCTCGAGCAGTGAATCTAAATCTATATTCAAGCCTGTAGCTAGCAAGAGTAAAGTAGTAAGCATATATATTTAAATTTATAATTAGGAAATAATTATTGCGAGATTGACTAACCTCGGGATCATTCAACTTAGCACTCATGAGAATCTGCATATGATGACAAACGTAGAATGCACATTCTTACGCTTTTCTTTGTGACCTTTGCAAAAATAGAATTACATATATAAGTATAGTCGGTTCGAGGCGCATTATTACGAAGTATGATATAGGATTATTGTGTTGTAGCACGTACCGAAAATCGCGTCCTGTGATTAAATGTGGCGTTCGTTCCCTTGTATAGCCCTCCCTCGGCAATATAGGAAATGAACGACCTATATGTTTCCAAAAATTTAACCTCGGCTATTTCAAGCGAAGGAAGACTACAATAGAGTTATGTATGGAGGAAATGAGCACACATGTCAGTACTCCTTGCACAAGGGTGAAGTCGTGGCTTTTTGACTAGGAATCAAGGTATAGTACTGGTTCCTCTTTGGTATAATGACTAAAAGGATCTAGTAGTGCCTACTCATGTATGTCGCTGAGTCATTAAACCTAAGTTAGTGTTGCGTATAAAGTACAAATGAAATTTGTATAGCAAGTAGTGAAGCACTTACTTCGATTGTAGGGCACCATTATGTAGTCCTTGTCGTTTTGAGCAAGCAATCACATGCGTTATGTATTTCTCGACATAGGATCGTCTACCAAGATGGTTTGCTTAGAGACCACGTGTGGGTGAGAAACCAGGTTCTTTCAATCGGCGGGCATTTTTAATCATGTATCTATACATAAGCAATGAGTTGTTATATTCGGTATTACGTGAATGTAGAACTTGATTGTACACACTTATAGTGTCGGCATCGTAGAAGTGAGGCATCGAGAGCTTTGAGGTTGAATAGGTCGAATAAGTCGTCGAAACCCACGACGAAGGGGCGGCTTGTGGAGAAATACTCCTCAGTGTATCGGCGGTGATTCCATCAGCGCACCCTTTCTCTTTAGTCTTGTGCAAGTACGGTATGCAAACTCGACAACCTAATCCAGCGTAGGTTAATCTTGTGGTGGTCGCCAGCGGACTTAGAAGAGTATTTCTTAGGGTTAGGAGGCGGAGCGCCTTAATGTTCTTCGATTTGATTTGTCTGAGCGACTTGCCCGCTACGCATCTTCCTGTGAGACGACTCGGGAACCGATACGGCGGCACGCTTTTTTGTTCGTTCGGTGTCTTCTCCACGGGAACCGATGAGGCAGGCTTCTGAAGCGAAGGTTGAGGTGTAGTCATGGAGGGTCCTGTTGGAGAGGCATGGTCGTGTCGAGATGGTTGGGGTGGAGTCATCAAAGGTTGAGGTGGCACTGCAGGGTCCAGGGCGATGTCCTTCTTGGGTCCTGTTGGAGAGGCATGGTCGTGTCGAGATGGTTGGGGTGGAGTCATCAAAGGTTGAGGCGGCACTACAGGGTCCAGGGTGATGTCCTTCTTGGGCCACTGGATAAAACTGTACATGGCATCCCCTAGTGTTCTGATGTCGTCGTTCGGGCGAATCTCCAACGGGACGGCCCTAAAATTGTCATGTACCATGTCCACCTGGACCCTTGCGTAACCCTGCGCCACCTGGGCACCAAGCTGCACTATCCCTTCCTTGCATGGATCGCCACCCCCCTTGACCTCATAGACATCCCAACCATCCTCACTTGGAGCGTGCAGTGCGTCGGCTCCTACAAAATGATACGTAATTACCTAAGGCATCCTATAGATCTATCTTTGGAGCATTCCAGAGATGTACATTACCTTGATGTCGTCGATAGGTAATTGGACGTCATCATGTTCATAATTTTGCGTGGACGCGGCGCTACTCGATGTTGAGAGGGCGGCTCCCAAAACAACGGGGCGGCTTGCTGTGGTTGAGGAGTAGGAGTTGATTCACTTGGTCTTGCAATCTTGCTATCTTTTCTTCAAATTTTGCGATAAGCACCGTTCTCTTCCTTCAAATTTTGTAGTAAGCACATATTCCAACTACGTGTCGTACTCGGCCTTGGATCTCTTCCTGCTCCTATACGTGCGAGTCGTGCGGGAATCCATCCCTCCAAGATCGTTAACCCTTTGCCTCGCGTGTGATCCGGTGCTCCTTGTTTCCCAGGCGTAGATAGTATATTCTTCTCCATGCGCTTGGAAGGAGCCCGGAACATGCGGAACTCAATTCTTCTTGCAAGAGGTCATTATGTTATTATAGACATTATGAAGTTATGGACTTAATAACAACTAGGTAGTTCAAGACATATTTACCACACGGTTGGCCACATCCCGTCTGCTTTGGGTTTGTGAAAGAGATTTCGCCGAAAGCGTGGTGATGCCCTCGCTCTTAACCGGAGAGAGCGCGCTGCGTGATCTCGGCAAATGGCCTTGTTTCGTTCTCATCCTCCGCGCCCATTGCGCGGTTTTACCGCGTACCTGGGTGGTGCCGAGTTTGTGGGGTGAGTGTTCGGTGTCGGAGAGCCTTGTGCGTCGCACTTTCCTCAAGAAATTCGCGCCATCTTCATTTGCACAAAGGCGTCCCATATATCCGCAACAAGAATTTCTACTCCGTGAAGGCGTTCGACCGTGTTCACGTGCTTTGTGACAAGCATGCTCTTGAAGGTCCTCCACGCCTTTCCAATCGAGAGCAATGTCTGCATTCCACGCGCCCGGTCTGCGGTGGGAAAGTGAACAATTTTAAAACCGTCCCACACTCGCGTCTCCGATCGGCCAGACCACGGTGTCCCGGCTCGGTGTGGTGATGGGGACCGTTCCTTTCAAGTATCCGCGGATGGTCCGGAATCGCCGCTGCTTTGGGGGACTCACAGGATCCCATTGGCATTGACCTCCGTGGCGGTCATTAGGCGGAGGAATTTTCGATGTTCCTCTGCCATCTCGCGACGCGTACCACTTTCCTCGGAGATCAGACGATTCGCGGCGTCGATGGCGGCGGCGAAGCAGTGCGGACGCCATGTAAACACTTGCTATCTATATATGCACGAAGCAATATGCTTAAGCTCTAAGCGACCGAGTTAAGCGGTTACTCAACAACGAAAATGATGCACAAGCGTAATATATAAAGAAGAATTGATGATAGTTTGTGCTCTCAGAAGGAGAGTTGCAAAAGAACAAGTCTTTGCCATCTCAATCCTATTATCTATACTCTTCATTAAATGAATATAATAGTATAAATTCAAACTATGAGCTCTAAACAATACTTGCTTAACTGTCAAATGATCTCAACTGTTACCGAAAATGATATTAACTATCACATTCAATCTCAATATAAGACAAAGTTCATCACAGGCGAACGGAAGAATCGAATAACTAGCATTCAGCGAAAGTAACAAATTAACAAATATATCAAATTGACAATAGCAAGTAATGCAATAGAGCTCAAGAATGAATTAACTATCACATTCAATCTCAGTATAAGACAAAGTTCATCACGAGCATGTCAACAAAGCCCACTGATCAATTTGCAATATCTTTAGTACTAGATTCGGTTCACATATTATCAAAGACTATCAAAGTCAATATATCCACCGGACAAATCGTAATATAGGAATACTCACGAGAGAGGATGCCGCACAACAACTCACGGTGCAAGGAGGAGGCGGTGCGGGAGGAGGCCGGCGCGGGAGGAGGGAGGCGCGGGAGGAGGCCGGTGCGGGAGGAGGCGGCACGGGAGGAGGGCGGCGCGGGAGGAGGCCGACACGGGAGGAGGCGCGCGTCGGCGGCTGCGTCGTCGATGTCGGGGGGGGCGGCGGCGTCGGGAGCTTCTGGCGGGAGGTGAGCAGGCAAACCCTAGAGGAGCGACGGCGCGCGAGAGCCTAAAGGCGCGGGAGAGGAAGTGACAAGTAAAGAGCAAAACCTAGCGGTGCGCCTCTTTATAAAAAGGATATCACGAGCGGTTCTATTAAAGAGAAATGCGTGATAAGATATCCTGAGCGGTTATATTAAAGAACCATCTGTGATATTACCATATCACATACGATTCTATTTACAAACCGTCTGTGATATTACCATATCACAGACGGTTCTTTAATAGAGCCGTCTGTGATATTATTATCACAGACGGTTCCATGATAGAACCGTCTGTGATATGCCTTTCAATCCCATCGGCTCCCGCACGAGTGTCTCTTCATCTCTTTGTCTCCTGCTCTAGCTTTACTACTTCTTTTATATAAATAGACAACCCTTATCAAAGGGATTTCTCATGAACCTCCTTAATCATCCCCTCTCTCTCCACAAATTCCAAATGGCTTCCTCTCTCGTCCCGACTGTAATGGCCTACATTTTGGTTGTGTACTCGCACCTCTCTGGTCGCAACTGCCCAAGTGCGAACAGCGTCCGTTCGTAATGCAATCCGTTGTAGGCCCTCCCATCTACCGAGACCATAACGGCGATCATCGCCGATTGGAGCTCCTCCTCCAATAGACCAGTGTGAGGCTCTCCAGCATCCGACGAGTAAACCTCGTCGTGGAGATTGTCCTATGGAACTATTTGGTCCGCACCGAGGATGCAGCCCAGAGAGTCGAAGACGACCTCGACAACACAGGAGAGCGAGTCCGCCTAGCCGAGACTGTGGAGACCAGGGTTGATGGCCTCTGGGCTATATGAGACTTGATTACGGAGTCCGAACATCTACAGAGAAAATTGAGCGTGCAAGGTCACAGTGGGGCGTTTAGTGAGAGCGATCGATCCCGCCCCTGAAGCCGGCGAGAAGGCGTACAAAGATTTGAAGACTAAGATAGGATCGCTCATCCTTTTTATCGCGTGATGTAAAAGCGATATGGCGATCTATTATGCGTGATGTAAAAACAATATGGTCTTTTTATAAATGCGTGATGATATGATATTTTTATCATCTATTTATTCTTGGGCAATTCATTTTAGTAATTATTTGCGCATATACATGCTCAAATGCGCTATCACGAGCGGTTCAATGAACAACCATACGTGATAATATCCTCATCACGAGCGGTTCTATGAAAAACGCGTGTTGAACTTCTGAGATGGCTCCATGTTGAACAAATCGTGATATCCTCCATATCACATACGGCTAGTAAGGAGAACCAAATGCGTGATATGGAGGATATCACAGAGCGGTTCAACATGGAGCCATCAGTATAAGTTCAACACAGACGGTTGGTTATAGGAACCGTCTGTGATATATTCACATCACAGACGGTTGGTAATAAGAACCGTCTGTGATATGCCATCCCTATAAATATCAAGACCCGATAGACCCCTGCCCTAGCGCCTTTGATCTATTCTTTGGAATAGAGGGGTTTGAGAAGCTTTGCTCTGTGTTAGCTGTAGGAGGCTTGTTTATTTTGTTTGCCTTGTTCTTGGTTGTGGGTTGCCCTAGCAACTTATGGCTATTTGGCTTGCATGCTTGCTTTGTGAGGCTTAGCTTTGGTGGTAGCTCTCAGGTTGGGTGTTGTGAATGAGTGTTTTGTTTCGGCAGTGGGTGTTTTGTGAGAGGGATAAGCTTATGGGGGAGGTGCATTTCGACTGTGGCTCTTCTCTTGCCCTGTCCACTTAAGTCTCACATTGCACTGTGGCCTGAAGGAGAAGGCCAGTGAGGAATCTCGTGGGATATTTGGAATTTTCATCGTGAGCTCCGAGGGTAACGATCTTTAACTCTTTATATTTGCTCTAAGTTTATCTTTAATCAATTTTAGTATATTTGGTTAATAGGAGGAGTAACGTATTTGCAGCTTATTAATATAATTTAACACTACTAATTGTTACGTGCGTAGCGTAGATGGACCGAAACTGGATGTACGGTGCGAACCGTGTGAGTGAAGAGTACATTAATGGCGTGATTGATTTTAAAAGAGCCGCGGAGCAGGATATGTTGAATAAGGGGATAGAATTTATGTATTGTTCATGCATTGATTGCGGTAATCTGAAGATTTTTAACAACCCGACGCAGATCGTAGGGCACTTGATTCGAAGGAGTTTCAAAAAAGGGTATACATGTTGGACCAATCACGGTGAAGAGCAGATTATACAGGAAGTTAATAATGACGACATCGCCGAGGAAGAGGAAGTTAATAATGATGACATCGCCGAGGAAGTCAACGATATGCCGGATGTGGACTGTGTTTTTGATGAGGATAGGTCATACGATGACAATCTGGATCAGATGCTACGCGATGCAGAAGGAAACTACAGTGAGAGAGAGTTTTGTAAATTCGAGCGCTTAATGGAGGACTCGGGGAAACCTTTGTTCCCTGACTGCAAGCCGGAATACACAAGGTTGTCAACCGTACTTGAACTGCTGAAATTGAAGGCGAGCAATGGTTGGTCCGATAAGAGTTTCACGGCGTTGTTAGGTCTCCTAGCGGACATTCTTAGGAGGGAAACGTGTTGCCCAAGCACCACCTACCAAACCAAGAAGGTTCTTTGTCCATTGGGAATGGAAGTAGAAAGAATACATGCATGTCCGAACGATTGTATCTGTATCGTAAAGAGTATGCGGACTTGCATGTATGTCCGTGTGCAAAGCATCCGATACAAGCGTAAGAATACCGCTAAGGTGAACCAAGGACCTCTGCTAAGGTGTTGTGGTATCGCACTGTGATCCCACGTTTGAAGCGTTTATTTGCGAACCGAAAGGAGGCAAGATTGCTGCGTTGGCACTCGGAGCGTAAGAAAGATGGAAAGCTAAGACACCCTGTTGATTCTGCCCAGTGGAGAAACTTAGATCGGACCTTCAAAGAGTTCGGTGCGGAACCGAGGAACATAAGGTTAGGGTTGAGTACAGATGGAGTGAATCTTTTTAGTAACATGAGCAGCTGACATAGCACCTGGCCCGTGAATCTATGTATGTACAACCTTCATCCTTGGATGTGTCTGAAGCGGAAGTACATTTTGATATCACTACTTATCAAAGGGCCGAAACAACCTGGGAACGATATTGATGTGTACCTAGCACCATTACTGGATGATCTTGTGACACTGTGGAACAAAGGGCAACAAGTATGGGATGCGTACAAACGAGAGAACTTCTCTTTACGCGCCATGTTGTTCTGCACTATCAATTATTTTTCTGTCCTTGGTAACCTGTCGGGCTTCAGTACGAAAGGAGCCAAAGCCTGTCCGCACTGCTTAGATGCTACGGAGAGTGTATGGCTGAACAACTCGCGCAAAACTGTGTATATGCGTCACCGTAGTTTCCTTCCCAGGAGTCACCCATACCGCAAGATAAAGAAACAATTCAACGGAAATAAGGAGGACGGTTCGCTCCAAGGGCTTTTAGAGGGAAAGAGGTCTATGATATGGTTAAGGATATCGATGTTGTGCTTGGGAAGAGACGTAAATTAAAAACCCGTCAGAAGAACATCTGGAAGAAGCGGTCAATTTTTTGGGACTTGTCTTATTGGGAGCACTTAGAAGTTCGTCACTGCATCGACGTCATGCACATGGAGAAGAATGTATGTGAAAGCTTGATTGGTCTCTTACTGAACATTAGTGGCAAAACAAAGGATGGTTTTAACGCACGACGTGACTTGGTTGATATGAACATAAGGACCGAGTTAGCACCGAAAGATACCGATAAAGGACGAACATACCTTCCACCAGCTTGCTACACTATGTCCAAGGCCGAGAGAAATGAATTGTGCCAAAGCTTGCATGGTGTCAAAGTCCCGTCTGGTTACTCCGCTAACATTAAGAAACTTGTTTCTATGTAAGATTTGAAATTAGTTGGTATGAAGTCTCATGATTGTCATGTGCTGATGACACAAATATTTTCTGTTGCAATTAGGGGTATCTTGCCGAACAAGGTCCGAGTGGCAATCTTGAGGCTGTGTTATTTCTTCAACTTAATTGCTCGGAAGATCATCGATCCCCAAGGACTAGATGCTCTATAGGCCGAGGTGGTGATGACTCTATGTCATCTTGAGATGTATTTCCCTCCGTCATTTTTCGATATCATGGTCCATCTCATTGTTCATCTTGTGAAAGATATAAAGATATTTGGTCCTGTGTTCCTACGTCATATGTACCGTTCGAGCGGTATATGGGAATTCTCAAGTCCTACGTGCGGAATCGATCTCGGCGGAGGGCGACATCATCGAAGGTTATGCAAGAAGAGGTCATTGAGTTCTGCGTCGACTACATGGCTCGAGTGGAACCGATAGGTGTGCCTCTATCTCATCATGAGGGAAATTTGGATGGTATCGGACCATCGGAAGGAAATCAATCACTCCCGATCTGATACGCACGCTCAAGCCCATTTCACGGTCTTGCAACACATGACCCAAGTGTCCCCGCACATCGACGAGCACAAAGACATAGTGCGCCAAGAGAATCGGACCGGTCGGAGGTTTGGATCACGAGAGCACAATCGTCGGTTCAACGAATGGTTAAAGGTGTGAATCATGACTAGGAGGTCATCAAGTGATGATACGCTGCTATGGTTGGCAAGAGGGCGACAATTTACAATTGTCACATGGCAAGGATACGACATAAATGGGTACACATTTTATACGCACTCGAGGATAGGAAGAGCACGATCCGAAAGCGGTGTCGCATAGATGCATTCAAGATCGATGGTGAGAGCTCGTGCTATTGGCAAATAGAGGAGATACGGAGCTCGACTATGTGCTTTTCAAGATCCCCTATTTTGGTGCCGTTGGGTCCATCTCCCACAGGTGAAGGTCGACAAGTACGGTGTCACTACCGTGGACCTCGATCGTGTCGGATACAAAGATGAACCATTCGTACTGGCTAACCAAGTTGTTCAAGTCTTCTATGTAACCGACCCGACAAATAAGAAGCGCCACGTAGTTCTTCATAGAAAAAGAAGGATTGTCGGAGTTGAGAATATAGTGGACAAGGAAGAATACAATCAATTTGATGAGTTGCCTCCTTTCGAAGACGGCATCAGGCTCGAGGAAGAACCTAGTGAGGAAGCTAGCTATATGCGCGTCGATCATCATGAAGGGCTATATTTTAATTAAGAAATTACTCCATTGTAATTAATTTATTCCATAACATCATGTGTTATGGACTTGTAATCTGTCGTACGTATATTTTGATGTCAATGTGGAATTGTAATCGCTCCTGTCCTTGTGGATCATATATTTTGGTGCATTAAAAATTCATTTAATTTGGAAAATAGTCCAGCTGCACCACCTTTCTAGAAAACCTAAAAACTTGAAATTTTATGGCAAATAGTCCAACACCTTTGCAAAGAAACTGACATACTCATGCCTAATCCTGCAGTCGTCACTGTAGAAGACGACGTAGTCGTCCCATCCTTCCACACCGCAGCCACTGCTCGTGCGCCGGTGGCCATCCTCCGATAGCGTCCACACCCGGCCCAGTGGCCTGGCCTTCTTCCCCCACGCCGCCACTTGGACCATGTTCGCGGCGAACCTCTGGCACCGCCTGCACTCCCGGTTGGTCTTGGCCGTCTCGCATCCGCCGCCGGTCGGCTCGCCCTCGACCTGGCTGATATAGTGCTTCCCGTCGCGTGTCTCGCCGACCGTGTAGAGGAGGAGGCCGAGCACGTAGGCCGCGGCCGCTCGTTCAAGGAACATGAGGCCGCACTGCATGTCTTGGGGCGTGAAGACAAGCCTGAGGCCGAAGATGAAACAAGCCCCCAGGTTGCCGGCGCCGGCCAGGTGGTTGACGACGGCGAGGTAGCGCTCGTTGTCCTGCCACTTCATCGCCTCCTCTCGCTCCAGCGCCACGCGCCTCCCCACGGCACGTTCCTTGGACACCTTGTACAAGGCCTTGCAACTCCAATATACGTACATACAAAATTAAAGATGTTAGAATAAATAGTAGTACGTACGTACATATTTTGTAGATATAAATATGTACGTACGTTAATCGTAGGCTGCATAGGTCCTCCATGGGCTGAGGAGAGCTCGCGGCCACACGGCCGACGATGTCGACGACGACATCGTGAGAAAGAGCGGCGATCATCGACCTCCTCGCCTTGGTGCTGGCCGTCATGCTCTGCATGCTCACCTTGGCGATTCCGTGAGACGAAGAGCGATGGGAGGTTTAATCTTCGGTTATTCCGTCTTATAAAACTAGGAGTAACTGGCACGTGAGACGAAGAGACGCATGAGGGACGGTTGTGCGATGGTGAGATGAAGAGACACATTGCGCGGGAGATGAAGAGATATGAAAGAAATATCACAGACGGTTCTATCATGGAACCGTCTGTGATAATAATATCACAGGCGGCTCTATTAAAGAACCGTCGGTGATAGGAGTATATTACAGACGGTTCTATAATTGAACCGTCTGTGAAGTATCATAGACGGTTGATAATAAGAACCATCTGTGATGAGGCACTATCACAGACGGTTCCAAAAGGAATCGTCTGTATAAGTTAAACACAGACGGCTCCTTTGGAACCGTCTGTGATGTGGCGTCTAGTATGACCTGTTTTGTAGTAGTGCAACTTGAGGCACTCGATTCATCCAACCACACACTATGATCCTGAGAACTAGGCTCGTGCCTGACGATTCGAACAGCAACACACCAACATATCAAAGCACATAACATTCTACCTGAGTAATCGACAACCAAGAACACAATGTGGGTAGAAGAGTTGGCACCACATGTCGGACCCGGGAGCGAAGGATCCCGGATCCTCGGTGTATTCCACACTAGTCCCATAATCAGTAGCTAGTGTGCACAGTTTAAACAAAAACCATAATACGCGATATATTTACAAAAGTTCATGTTTATTACAAAAGGAGCTTAAGTCCAAAAGTAAAATACAGCGGAAGCAAAAGTAGTAAGGTAGACCACACGATTCGCCACAGGCAATCGTCTGGGGGCGTAACCTAGTCATCCACATTCTCATTCTCCTCGTAGTAGTCCTCTCCTGATCAACAATTTATTAAGCAAGGTGAGTACAAATGAATGTACTCCGCAAGTTACACCCAATAACAGATTATCATGCATGAGGGTACACTACAACACAAAAGCCCTGTATAGATGCCTATTTTATGGGTTAAAGACGTTTTCAATCATCTCTATAGCGTCGTAGAGTCATTTTTGTAAAGCGTCTCTAGAGCGTCTCCCTATGTACCATATCAAATATCATAGAGACGTATTATTGAGCGCATCTACAATGATATGAGTCGTTTAGATTGCATCTCTACAAGCTTGGAGACGCTTTCATATATGCATTTCCATATCGTCTCTACTATCCCTAGTGATGCTTTATTGCGTGCCAAGAAACATAGATATGCATTCATAGACGTATTTAGATTGAGCTAGAGACGTCCATTTTTATTTTGTTCTGTAAAAATATTTTATCGCTAGTTAAACTACAATGATTCAAAGGATATAGTATCACATATTTTCATAAGAAGTTTCAGATCTTAGGTAAAGTCATTTCAAATATAGAATTACATTGTCGATATATAAAAAAAACCAGAAGAAAAAAACATAGACACTCCGTTGCAGACTGAATCTAGCATCCACATACAAATGTGCAAACACACCAAAAAAAATCCTACAAATCCTACAACTGAATCAGGCGACGAGTGGCTAGAGGGCAGCGTCAGCGTCTTCAGGAACAAACAGCCTAATCCACCTCCAAATCACAGAGCCTCGTACCTATTCAGTGATAAACTTGTTTATTATGTCTATTCATGTCTCAAAAAGAAATCATGCGTATATGACATAAGAAGGGTTGCATTTATTGAAAACAAAGGAAATACACAATACGAAATTGAAAGCACTGGAACCGCAAGGATACTTTTTTTTGTAGTAGAAAATTGTGAAGATAGAAATGATAAAGCATAAGAAATAGTCTCATCAATTTAAGTTGGCAGAAATACCAAGAAGTAATCAACTTCTACAAAACTGGAGTAAAAGTGCACCTTCACTTGGTAGCATATCGAAAAAAAACTAAAGTGATGACCCCTGGAAAGAAAGAAAGAAATCAAGAAATGAGCAAGAAGACTCGCATGAATATATCTTGAAATAAAAGTGCACCTTCTTCTTGAGAACTGCCGCCATCTTTCTCAGCAGGAGACACCTCAAGACTATGCAAGGAACACAGTGCATCGTCTTGCCTTCTTGTGAGCAAATTCAAGACTAAATCAGTACCATTTGATGTATTACTTTGCCTGATTTTTGACAAATTGTAATTGTTCTGTGTAAACATACTGAGCTTAATCTTGTTCTCCTCTATCCTATTCTGGAAAAAGATTATAACAACAAGAAATAGTTAACGACGGGAATATGTGGTAAAAATACTGAAAGGACGGAATGTGTAACTTCGAAGAACCTTAATGTAAGTAAAACGATCTGTTGTAACTTTCTTCTTCAATGAGTCAATAACACATAAAACATATCGGGTGGTATTGCTTCCTTCTTCAGCTGACATAGCTTGATTATTGTGAGTAACCTAAGCAAGCATGTATAGTAACTTTATCAAAACACATGTAGTAAAAAACTCAAAAAGTAGTTATATGATTGAAGGGTATAAAACTCAAAGCCAAAAACAAGAGCCCAACTATTATTTTTCTCAACACTCACACTCTAGCGATCTTGATAAGAACATGCACAACACAAGAGTATATGATCATTATGTAAAGGTAGTAAAAGTACAAAAAAACTCTACCTTGTTTCTCACAAAAGTAAAGTGAGCAGAAGACATGGTAGTCAAAAGTAAAAACAAATGCATTACAAAATAAAAACAAAATTCATGATACACATGTGTATTAAATCTACGAGTTGTTATGTAGTGAGTCAATGTTATTCATTAGAAGAGCAAAATTTAGCTTCATAGTAGTAAGCTATTATTATTTCGCATAAAACCACTCTGGTCGATTCCATCCATTTTACAAAACCATAAATTTTAGAATGGGCAACATTGTTTGCACGAGATCTTACGCAAGCATCACTTTCTTTTAGTTTGGCATTCTTACATAATCAAACTATGCAAATTATGACATTGATTCTTAAAATCTTTTAAATGAAAAGGGCATAAATTGATAAGAAAACGCCCCGCAGATAAAAAAACATGCAAATTTGCAATAACTAAGTAGTCATAACCAAGAGACAGCATGTTTTTCTTCTGTTTCTTAAGTAAAATTTTAGACATAATGACATGATATAATGGCATCATGATTACTGATTATAAGCATATAATGTCAATATACCATAGCGAACCGATAATTTACTATATAAGAAACAGGGAGAGTATTTTTTTTATATATTTTAGTGTCCATTCTTGTGTGTGTTGTGGTACTGTCCCCAATGGTTGTAATCCAGAACTCCCTTCCATGCGAAAAATGCAAAAGGTTCCGCAAAATATAAGCAATACTGAACATAGCATAACTAAATTCTTTGCTCACAAAACTGCAAGGGTGTAACCATGATGCCACATTCCCTGAATACAAGGAAAATACAATATAACGGACGAAAAGCGAACTCAAATGGCAACACTTTAGCAAAAGAAAGCATACTATGCAATATCAGTCCAACAAAACGAAATAACCTAGCCATTCCCCTATCTCATGCTGAAATCATCCGAAACAAAACTAAATCGTCTCAAAAACACCGAGGACGAGCGCACCCTCCACGGCCGTAAACACTACAACCTCCCCGGTCAAAGAGCGCAAATGCAACAACACAAACCAAGCAACCAACTCAAAGCTCCACCTCAAAATCCAACATCCTCACCAGCAACATCACAAGATCCCCACCCCGACCCCCAGACTCCACCGATCGGCGCCCCAACGACCCCAAATTCCCACCTGCATTGCCCCCTAGACCCACGCAAGCCACCAACCGGCCCACGCTCCACGAGCACATGAGACCGCCGTTGGAGGGAGGAACAGACCTAGGTGACGCCGACGGAGGGCTGGTGTGGGCTCCCCGGATTATTGGAAATGTACTTAATTAAATTCATACAGTAACATGATTATTAATAAAGGAACAAGATCGCCTCAATTAAAGATCATGCTAACGGTATAAATTCAACAAGTAACAATTCCAATAAACAGATCGGATGATATATATATATATATATATATATATATATATATATATATATATATATATATATATCTCACAATGGTTCCAGGATCAATGACCATTGCATATATATATCCTTTAACAACATTGCATCATACACATACAAGTCGTACATTTGCATTATTAAACATAATTTTACAACATTCGGGTTTAGTACTACAATATAGAGTGACTTGGTCACTACAACATATTCAACGTGGAAGCAAAATAAATGAAAAAGTCCACCAATGGCCTCATCCACCCGAGCAATTGCGTGGAGGAAAGAAATGGCGTTACTCGTTAGCGTCACCCGATCGGCGCTAACTGTACTGCTTAAATAAAGGAAACCGTCCTCACCTGCAACAATAGGTGATAGCACCTTGAGTACGGAAGGTACTCAGCAAGTCTTACATAAACTAATTAAAGAAAGTGGTTATTAGAGCCTATTCAAAGGAGTAGAGTTTTACATGCATAAGGTTGCAATAGGAAGGTATAAAGGTTGATTTGCATAAGCGATACATCTTAACCTACAAAGGCTAACTTTTGATAAAGCAATTTAATAAATCAAAGTTTGCTTAGAACAGTAAGTAAATGACATAAAAGTAAACAGTACAGTGCATGATTCCCTCATGCAAACCGAAAGCAAACCGAAACCAGATTTTGAAAATCAAAATTTCTATACAGGTGATATCAGTTCAAGTTATCGTCCATGACCGTGGACACGGCTATTCGAACAGTTTATACCCTGCAGGGGTGTACATCTTTACCCACATGACTTAGCTAGCCCGTTGCCTTCGGATGCCTCCGAATGATGACATACTTCCTTTGGTATGCCGACCGGGGAAACTAAGATTTGGTATTTTTCAACAAGCCAACACTATTGAGTTGGACCCCCATGTGTGAACTGATCCCGCTTAAACAACGACTGATAGCATCTGCTTAACCGGGGCACACATGTTGCGTCAGTAATGCCGATCCAAACAATTTAATGCGGGTGGGTTCCTACCCATAGTAGAATGCTATCGGCACCATTAAGGTATCGTATATGCGACGAGGCACATATACGCCTCACCCTCCTAAGAACATCCGATCTTGACATACAAGCTCACATGGTATAAAACGCGGTCCTCGGACGAGCATCTATGCCATACAAGGTCAATACACATATCCTTACTCTCCTGTTTCCAACTCAATAGTCTCAACATTTTACTTAACCAAACAGCGCCCATACACTGCATGTGGAAGTACGTGGGGGACTTGAACTGAATAGTCAGAGTTCGGTCCTTAATTAACCCGGACAAACAAGTCCACCACAAAACCCAATCTCGTGCACAAAGCACCATCACTAGCTTCCTCTTGTCCAGATCAATTTGAATTTCAAATTACAGGACTGATTTAAAGAAACTGGACAAAGAGTTTAAAATGACAATAGTTCAGTAGTGATTCCCATGTTTGACAAGATATGCTTGTCAAACTCTAAAATCTCTAGATCGCATGTCTAAGCTAAAGCGAAAATATAGCTTATGATATACAGTACTATGCTAGGGTTAAGTGTATGGTGACAATTGAGGTAATCCATCATATTTGGTCATAGGTAACTACTAACAGATCACATTTTGTACTTTCGGAAAAATAGCATGCACAGATGTCACTGGATTTGTAAAAGCTATTGTACAAAATTTGGGATCAATATGGTGCAAAGAGGATGCTTGCCTTGGTAGTAATACATACATTGCGAGTTCAGTTGCTCGAGGCGATTCAAAACTTCAAATGAACGATTCTATAGAAAGCAAATAAATCCAATAAATACCAAATCGTGAAGAAGCTCAAAATGAAGGAAAAGGCATGATCAATTTGGAAATGCATGATTACAGTATGCTTAAGCCATAACTACCCATAATAATGATAATAACCCATAATATAGCTTCTTTTTTCAAAAGACGAAACTAGAGTTTAGTGTAAAGTCAGTTTTGATTTGAAAAGAGTCGAAACAGAGACGATCGCAAGTTTGGAAAAGGAATATAGAACATGCAAAAGTTCATAAATGAAATTTAGCATGATCTTTAGGTAATTAATATCCCAAACCAACCTTAGTCTAACCTAACTAGTTAGATTACATCAATTAAGAAGAAATTCATTTTGTGGTTAAGTTTGAGCAAAAGAATCGAGACAGATCTCAACTAGAAGTCAAAATAGATGATGACAAGAATGGAAAGATTAACTTGTCATCTTTGCTAGGGTTTAGTCAAAACCTAAATAAGATGATAAGTTGACAGGAAGAACCCTAGGTCTTGAAATGACATGGAAAACCGAAAGGTATAATATCAACTTTTCGGTTTAAAGCAAGTTGAAGCTCTTGATGCTTAAAAGAGTGATTCACAGAGCTTCTAAGGTCCTTAAGATGCTCAAGATATCAAAACTAGGGTTTTTAGCTTACCAAGTATAGGAAAGATACCAAGATTCAAACCGATGATGATGGATGAGAAATAAACTCGGATTTAACCTACAAAAGATAACCAATCTTTATTGTAAGTAAAACCGAGTGCTTAAGGATGGATAAGCAAAGGATAGAAGCAAGAATTCCACTTGGCAACAAGGAAGAAAGTGAGCTTGAGTGGTCAACAATGGTCATGACTCAAAAGCTAGGGTTATATATAAGAGAGTTGAGCTACAGGGCAATTGGGAAAAGTCTAGAGCTTGATGAGGTGTCCATTTAGGCTAATTATCCCAAAAATTAGTTGCAAAAACTTTGGGATAAACCTCTCCTTGATTTCAGAGAGTGCACGAGAGAGCGAGGAAGATGATAAGAATCACGACATGTGGGCCCCATTGTCATCCTCGATCGCTGGGCCTCACAAAAGCTCAAAGAATATCACCGTCCGATTGGAAGTGGGCGGTGTGATAAATAGAGATTAAATGATTTGAATCGGTACGATTAATATGGACCATACGATCTAGATCGACCGATCGGGATTAAAGCGGAGCTCAAAGAAATCCGAGATCCACTTTCAAATCGGGCGTTGGATTGGAATCCAACGATCGACTAAAAGAATACACGCCACCCCTTTTGATGCGATGGCACAACAGTTGGATTTGATTTCACGATCGGGATGGAAGATTGAACCGGATGGTCCGGTGCATACACTCATGTGGACCTTACGATTGAAATCCAACGATCCACCGATTTTGGGCTTTAAAGGCCCACGGTCAAAAGAAGCGCGTAGAGATTGAAATCCAAAGGCCCGCATAAACGCGCCTCGATTTCAAATTGGAATAAGCGGCCGTTAGATCAAGAATGAGTGGCTGCGATCGTGAGGGGATCCGGAGTCGTCCGAATGCATACACTAATATGGACCACACGATGAAGATCCAACGGCCCAGAGGAGTGCGGGCTTTATAACACGCGGTAAAAAGGAAAAGCCGTAGGATTCGAATCTAACGGCTCAGATAAAAGCGTGCCTTTACGTTTAAAACGAAAGAGGTGCGCTGTTGGATCGAGAATGAGCGGTGGAGATTGAAAGGGATCCGGAGTTGTCCGGTGCACACTGCGATCTCGCTCATTAGATCAAGATCCAACGGCGGAGATTAAAATGCACACGTGGGCGGCTCGCGGTGTTATAGCCGCCGTTCGATTGAAGATCAACGGCTCATATCACGCGTGGAGTTTTGGGCTTGCGCCCGAACGTGACCGAGCCAGACCAATTGATTCGGTTGGACGAAATCACATGAGACCGGGTCGCTACAGTGCAAGGGTTTAGGTTTAGACCGGTTTAGTTGACCAAACCTTATTCAAATTCGTAAAAGGTTTGGTGGGCTTTTAAAAATAGCAAATAAATTTATAAATTCATGAAATTTTTACTATAAGCTCTTTGGGATGATATATTTCCCAGATAAATTTTATAAACCACATTTTCACTTTGTAAAATACATAAATATTTATTTCAGGCTGAAAATATTTATTTAAAGACAATAAATTTTTCTTTAAGCCCAAATAATTTCTAAAATGCAACAAAAATATTTTTAGCCAAGATAATTTATCTAGGCTTTAATAAAAATACTTCCCAATCATAATACAAGTTTTATCTTGTATTCCTTTAAGACTTCAAATGGTCCTTTAGGGTTTTGGCTAAAAGGAAGGTTTTAATTTGTAACATCTTTGCCCAAAGTGTAGAAATGAACAGTAATGCTATGAACAGCACCTCATTACTGTTCATAAAGCATTTTATTACTGTTTATAAACTTGGGGCTGTTACAGCTGGGAGCGGCTCGTGGAAGCAGAGGCGGAGACGGAGGCTGGTGCGGACGCCGCCGCCGCCTCCATGGCGACCTAGCGTGGAGATGGAGGGGCGATTGGGGGCGGGCTGAGTAAGGGTGGCGATTGGAGGCGTCTGGGAGGTGTTAGGAGGCGGCGACGATGAGGTGGTGGAGGCGGCAACGATGGTGGAAGAGGTTGCGGGATGACGGGATTTGAGTGGAGGGGTGGGGTAATGGGCGAGTTGAGAGGGGTTAGTGTTTGCTAAATGGGCTGGGCTCTAAATGTTGGGACGCATTCTAGAACGTCTTGAGAAACGTCTTTATGTGCTATCTGATTCTGGGTGTAGAGATGCAATAAAAAATGTCTAAATAAAAACATCCATAGTAGAGTATTTTGTTCTAGTGGTATATCAAAGGATGACTTATATGGTTGATTTTGCATAAAGCGATGTTTTCTTTAAATACTTGTACTAAGTCCCAAAGCAGATATTCTATAACTAAAATTCATTTTCTAAATTCTTAAATTTTATAGTAAGATAACATTCACACATGAGTGGTGAAGGATACCCTCCTATCACATGGCTACCCACCTAATTTCCTATTTGGATAAATCATTTGATAAAGTCTTTTGAAAACAAAATCAAAGTCTAACTTTTAGTGGCTTTGCTTAGTCTGTCTATGACTGTGGACACGGCTATTCGAATAGTTCTTAACACTCTGCAGATGTTGTACAGCTTTACCCACAAGAGATAATCACTCGTAATGTCTGTTTCATAAACTTTCGAAGGTGTGCAACTAAGATATTATCACAAGGCCTTTACCATGCACCATCCCACCGTAGTTCCGCCTCGCTAAGGTTTCACTTTCTTTGGATTGAACCATCCGCCGAATTTAAGCCCCTCTTGCGCCATGTGGGAATACATAAAAGTAGGTCATAAAGACACCCACGCAACCAGATGGCACAACCACGGTGAAATGATACAAATTATTTAGCCAGGTCTAGCCCACACAGGAAATATGGTAGTACGATGGGGCTTAGCAAGATGCGGCTCGAAGACCGGTCCTTAACTGACTTGGGCGACTTTCCAAAATAACCCCTGGGCCTCGATCATAGAAATGACTCGATCCCGTGCATTAACATGCAGCATCCAAACATCCATTACGCCCAAGTCCAAATCAATTTTCATTTTATTGACCAAGTCAAATCATTTTACAAAATTCTATGGTAAATACAATACCATAAGATCATTTTCAAATCATAGTTGAACTTTTGGCTAAATTCCCCAAATCAAATATTTTGGTCTAAGCATCGCTAAGCATGATTTTCCAATATGTTCTAGTCATACTAATGTACTAACCATATTTTAGCTACGGTATCAAGGAATGGATACTTCAATAGCAAAACTTGGCTATACAAAGGTATTGGGAATAATTATAATTTAAAACAGGAATTTAAATAACAAAGTATAAATAAGCATGCAGTAATAATTTAAAATAGAATTTAAATAATTTTAAATACTGGGCTCAAATATGATCAAAGGATGTAACTTGCCTTGCTCATAAGCTTGAGGATCTAACTCTTCAAAAAGATCAGTTTCCCCGGAGTCGTCGAAATCTACACGTGAAAACGAGCCAACTTCAAATAATATTCAAATAAATTCAAATGAACTACAAATTGAATAATTTTAGTATAGATAGGTAGATATTGATTTTAGATGAATTTACAAATTTGAAACACTGGAATCAGAGCTCGTACGAAGGAGAACAGACTCTCGGAAGTTGAAAATCACATGAAATGAAGAAAAGGGAAAAATTCTGATTTTGTGGAATTAATTTTCTGAAGGAAAATCAATTTCTGTGCCATGTTGACGTCAGCGAGGGGATTAATGATTTTTAGCCGAATTATTTTCTTAAAGAAAATCCTTTACGGACATGTGGGCCCCATGGCTGTGGACTAGGTCCACGGGAATGTCCAGATCCGCGGTGGACCAGGCGCACGGGAACAGTGCTTTGCCACCCAAGCAACCACATACGCCGCCACGTGGGCGTGACGAGGCTGCCACATGGGCTTTTGGCATTGACGTGGCCGTGAGTTGGCGCATACGTGGTAGTGCCACGTCGGCCTGAGGACGACGACGCTCGGGAACCAAGGGTCGATGGCATTTGGAAGCGCGGTGGCGGCCGATGAGAACACCAACCACGAGAGGAGACCACGAGGAGTCCAGGGCTCACCTTTTCGACGCTAGGGGGCAAAGGCTTGGCCGGCGGCGAGGTGCAAGTGAAGGCGGCGATGGAGCTCCGGTAGGGTTCCGATGAAGGTGAAGGGGGCATGGGGTAGAACGCGAAGCGCGGCGGGCCGAGGCGGACGGAGGCGCGACGGACCAATGAGGGTGGTGCAATCGCCGAAAAATGGAGCTCTGGCTGTAGAGCTTCGACGCCGAAAAGCGGCGAGCATAGGGGAAGAGGGGAGAGGAGAGTGAGGGGGATGGAGAGAGGAGGAAGAGAGGCGCACGGTGACGGGGTTAAGGCGGCGAGGGCATCACTGGAGTGGTGCTTCGGCATTGATGCGGTGCGGCTGTCGCTGAAGAAGAGAGAGGAAAAGAGGGGTGGCACGGCTCCGAGCAAGAAGAAGAGCAAGGGGGAGGAAGGGACGACTTCGGCCGGTTCTTATAGGCCCGGGCAGAGAAACGAGAGGAGGCAGCATGGGCACGTTGGCGCGGGCGCAGAAGAACGGCGCCGTGTGGGCACGACGTGGTGTGCGATGGTGCAGGCGTTGCTCTCGCGAGGAAGAAAAAGGGAGGGAGAGGCTTATAGGTGGGTCCCACCTGTAAGTGAGAAGGAGAGAGAGGGACACAGGAGGGAGTGGCTGACAGAGTTGGGCTGGGGATTGGGCCGCGCATGCGGGAGAAATGGATCGGGCCAAGAGTGTTTTGGCCCAAGAAGATTTTCTAGTTTTCTTTTGATTTAATGATTTCAGAAAATGGTTAAAATAATTTTAGCTTTTAGAAAATAGTAAATAAAGTCCAAAAATAATGGGAAAATTTACAGAAATTCCCTGGGATATTCTGGACCTAAATAAAATATTTTCAACTCAATATTGGTATTTAATTTTGCAAATAAATTATTTTGGCTTTAACATAAATAGGAAAAAGCTTTTAAAATTCCAAAAAATTTAGAAAACTCAAGGAAAATAAATAAATTTTATTTTTAACCAAAATTGAAAATTTAGGATGTCACACCACACCATGCTACCCACAACCATGGTGATAAAGCCTACAAGAAGTCTACACGAGTAGAAGAGTTGGCAGCACACCATAATACCCATAACCATGGTGATAAAGCCTTTCGATACAATCACTCCATTAGAGGACATGAACACACGTGGTGTAATTTCATTCAAAAAATTCAGTCTTCTTTTACATGAATGCACACCCCTATTTATAGGCTACAAAAGGGTCCTTGTCAACTCATCATGAGTTGTATAAACTCTTTACAACTCAACATGGGTTTTAAAATTGAGTAAATTTCACTTTGCACCACTCTTAGCAAATATTTTCACTTTGCACCACCTCTTCTTACCATGTGTTGCACTTTGCACCAGGGGTGACGATTTGATTGCCTTCTTTGGTGCTCATCGACAGTGAATGGCGGTGCGGGAGGCGGCAACGAGGCACGCGAGGGAGAGAAGGAAGGTAGATGGAGCTAGGAAATGGATCAAAAGCTGAAAAGAATAGCCGGAGCAACACCGATGGCGCCCATAGCATGGCGGTGACAGCAAAATGGCTTGCTTTCTCTTTTTTGGGTTGCCGCTACCTCGCGTGGCCGTGCCTCGCTGCCGGCAAGCTCCCTGCACACCTCCCATGTTTCTCTCTTGCTGACAGGATGTTCTCCTAGTGCAAAGTGAAATAAAAAGTAAGAAGAGGTGGTGCAAAGTGCAACACATGGTAAGAAGAGGTGGTGCAAAGTGAAAAGATTTGCTAAGGGTGGTGCAAAGTGAAACTATGGTAAGATTACATGGTCCAAAGTGAAATTTACTCTTTAAAATTCAACTTTACAACTCGTTTCTTATTGCTCAAGAAAGAGGTTGTAAAATTTAACTTTACTACACACTAGATGTTGATGACCTAAGCAGTGACATCAGCGTTGATGGTGACATATGATGACCTATATGTTTACTACACACTAGATGTGTGTTCTCCTAGTGCAAAGTGAAACAAAAAGTAAGAAGATGTGGTGCAAAGTGCACCACATGGTAAGAAGAGGTGGTGCAAAGTGAAAAGATTTGCTAAGGATGGTGCAAAGTGAAACCATGGTAAGATTACATGGTCCAAAGTGAAATTTACTCTTTAAAATTCAACTTTACAACTCGTTTCTTATTGCTCAAGAAAGAGGTTGTAAAATTTAACTTTACTACACACTAGATGTTGATGACCTAAGCAATGACATCAGCATTGATGATGACATATGTGATGGCCTCATATGTTTGTTGATATAAACGATGACACCATATATTTATTAGCTAAGTCTGATTTACTCTTGTATACTACAAAATATCCTCATCACTTTGGCTTCCAACCAAAAGCACCCTCTGTTACCTGTACTAAAGTAAGGCAAATTTCATTATCCGTGGCAAGACATTTGGTTCATTCCGTAACTATGGCGTGCCATTTTTTTATCCTACGTCCCACTTGTCATAGACCAGTTTTCTAGCCAAAATTTGCCACGGAATTGTGGCTTATCATATTTTTGGCATAATTTTGTGGCCGTGTGTGGTAAGCAACTAAAGAGCATGTCTTTACTAGCAACAACATTATGAGTTCTTGATGGGTAGGGTGAGAAAAAGAAATGACAAAATTATAAAACTAAACAAGATTAGATGGTATATCCACTAACCTAAACGAGATGGCATGAATGCGTCCATCCATTGAACCATATACATGCGAGGATAAGAATAAATTTTAGAGTAGTGCTTCCATAGTTTTCACTCCCACAGACATGCACAAATCCTAAAGCACCAACAAGGGGTAAGTAGCCTCAATCCATCCTTGATTGGTGCTTTAATGTTTGTGCAATTCACTATTTTGGAGAACATAGAACTAAATTTTCTTAGCAGTTTATTTGTATGTTGGGAGGTGGTGTTTTTTTTTCTAGGTTTTGTTACAGATTTTTTAACAGACGTGGAAGGTGGAAGGGAGAGGTGTGTTTTTTGGAAGGTGGGTGGGGGAGCTGGGAGGGGACGATGTACCATTACCATCACCACCACCTATGTCATACTTTTAGAGAGAGAGAGAGAGAGAGAGTGAGCACTTTTTGTACTCCAGGCGTAGTTACTCCCTAATTATCTACCATTGATTGACTTCCAAATACTACCGACGAGATCGGGTTTATGGGTTAAAGCACCACCCATACTGAACCCACTAACCAAGTATTCATCCAACAAATCACATGATTTACGGCCGCAGGGTGTGTTAGAACTTAGAAATCTGACGTGTTGACTAGTACATATCGTTTTTCAAATTTGTACTCAACATGCATGACAACTACCACCTGGATTTGAGGCAAATGATGCATACATGCATCTTTTATGGAACATTAGTGTAACACCCCGGTCCAACACTGAGCCTAAAATATCACCAAACTACACTAGCTACCAATTTAAACATTAAATTACAATAAATTGCAGCAGCATTCAAAGGATAAAACCCATCCACGGGTCACAAGATAATCAATCAAGTCTCAAGCATTTAACTAAGCAATAATTAAGTCCATGAATAAGAAGATATAAAGAAAATAACCAATGTCTCTAGATTTATGTGGAATCACTCTAAATAAATATTGTATGTGCATTTGATTCACATGTGACGCTTGTGATCTATTCCCTCCCATGTATGTTGCCATCAATGATCACCTAAAATCAACAACAAAGCAAGAGTGAATCCAAGACTTGGTAAATACATAATAAAACCATAAACAACAATTGTCAAGCATAATCAATAATATCATCATCATCCATTTATTGAATGCCATACTCATTCTCAAATAAACAAATCATCTCCTACATAGGTAATTTGCACAATTAACTTCTCATGTATGCGATGCACCATTATGCTCATGCTCATATGCAACTCATCAGCTGATATCGGTATAACGGAGTTTTCACCAGTCGATGACACATTCTTCCCCCATCTTTGTTAGGACGAGGTCCCTACATTTGTAGAACTTTATCTAGAGCACTCTGGACTAGTCATGTAGCTTTCTCACTGACCTCACAGGACTAGTTACATGACTTTCTCGCTGACCTGGCTCATGCAATCTTGTCATAATGAATGTAAATGATGCAATATCTTAATTATTCATCAACATAATTCATCTCATTAACTCAACGCCATAATTTCATTAACTCGTCATCATTAATATCATGGTATGTAAATAAGTTTAACAAAAGCATAAATAAATAAATAACATGATAAAGTAATATCAAAGACAATGACAAACAACCCGTTGTTCATCGCTCTACCATGCACTTGTCTCTTAGCCTCTAGAAACTGGGTGATGAAATTATGGCCCTATGCTTGAGCAACGCTCTCTAAATAAATAATCAATAATACATTTAAAATATGTCACAACAGTACTGAAATCATCAAACAAAATACTAACTCAACTTCACCGGATGACCTACCGGTTGTCCCGTGATCAAATGATCTAACTTTCATCTCTGAACTCCAAATATAGTAAACTATATGTTTTCTAGAAACTCCATGAAATTCCTCACAATATTCTAGTTATGCAAAACTTCTAAATTTGTCGCTTAGGTTCCTGTTTCCAACCCCGAAGGTTATATTGGAAATTATCATAATAATCAAATTCATATTTTTGTATCTATTTTTCTACAACATGGAAAATAGTCAACCATAATATTTCTCGAATCTACTAAGAATTGTCTAGATTATTCTAGTTATGACCATAATTAAATTATTTCATCTAATGCACGTAATTAGCCCATCTATACGACTGTTGTCATTGACAACACATTTATGGACAATGATACTCTTGATTCTATATCTTTTTATTCACTTATCCAAATTTAGTGATCTAGATCTTCTTAGAAAGCTAAGGAAATTTCCTATAACTTTGCTAAGCAGACGAAATCATTATTCTGAGCGGAGGTACCCCTAGTTCCACTCGTAAGGTTCTACAGCACAGTTTAACGAACTAGGACATAACGAAAAGCTAATACATGCAACCAAACTAATCTACAACGTGAATCAACATTACTCTAAGATCAATCTAGGGTTAACCAGATCGTTACCCACAAAAATTGGACGAAGAACTCGGGTGGATCACCAAGCCCTAAGTTTCCCTTCTTCTTCATCCTCCTTCTCCTTCTTCCTACCTCCTACTTCTTCCTTCCTTCCTTGCTAGTTGTAGCCTTATCCTCTGGCCTTCCTCTCCCTTCTACTCCAGTCCTCTGCCACGACAGCGAAAACCTTGCCATGGCAAACGTTTTCCTCGCTGCGATGGAGTTCTCCCTTACCGTGGTAGTGATCGGTGGCAGCGGCAACCTGCCGTGATAGCGAAAACTCTTGCCACGATAGCGGATGGCAGCAGGGGCATGTCAGCTGCACGACCACAATAGCTTGCCACGATAGTAGAAATCCTTGCTGCGGCAGCAACTAGGGCTTGGAGCGGGGGCTACGGTGGGGAAAGAGCTAGGGCACGGTGCCCCTGGCGTCCTCTTATATTGGGGTGGCATGGGCCGGCTCGGGCATGTCGGGCCCAATTCCCCTCTTTCTCTTTTTTTTAAAAAAATTCAATTAATTTCAGCCGTTCAACTTCTAGTGTCCACAACTTCTTACTCCGAGTTCCAAATCAAGCAAATAAATAGTCGATTTCAACTATCTCGGCGAGCTCTACACTTTTATGGTCTTAGATTTCCAAATTAAGTTATAGATTTTAGAGTCAAGTTTAAACTTCAAATTAGATATCAAATTTAGAAATTCCATTGGAAACTTGGGGCATTACAATTAGAGTGCCATGACCATCATAATCTATTATAATGGATGCATCTTTCTTGTTCAACATGATACCGAGTGTGTTATTCTTGATATTAACTAGTTCTTTGATGACATATAGCTCTTGAATGGTTTGTTGGAAAAGGAATATATGTACCTTTTAAAAGGGAGTATATCATTTGGAAAAAGAAGTATTTCATTTGAAAAGGGAGTATTTCATTAGACAAGAAGGCAGTATATCATTTTATAAAGTAGTGTATCAATTAAAGGAGGGTAGTATATCATTTTAATAGGGAGTATAGTGTTGGCTCCTCTCTAAAAAAGGATATTGTTAGCCATACGACAAACTAGCTAGTAGTATATCATCTCGAAAGGAAGTACATTGTCAACCAAACAAGAAGCTAGGAGTATATAGTCAAATTGGAGTATTTCATTGAGTACATGATAAAAATAATGTTGAAACAAACAAGCTCCTTTCAAACCTACGAAAGAACAAGATATATACTCCATCGACGGTGATGACTAATCTTTACTACTTAAAAAGACTGTAGTGGTGGTGAATGAAATGTTCTTGTTCTCCCACCTTAGAAACCTTAGAGCTTCACGCAGCTGCCCTCCCTCCCCCTCCCCTCTCTCACGCCTCCCGCTGCCGTCGTCTTCCTCTCTGTCCGTCTCTAGGCTTGGCGCCGCGGGATCCGACCATCCTTGGGCATGGCGCCTTCGGATCCAGCCTTTCCCGGGTGTACCACCGCCGTCGTCTTCCTCTACGACCTCAACGTCGTCGCCTTCGTCGCCATCCTCCTTCCCGAGGCTGAAGCCCGAAAAAGGGGACGACCTCTCTTTATCTTTCCTCCCCAACGACGTTGATGCTGTGTTGAGTCTCTTCCAGCCCGTGGCCTCCAGCTTCTGTGCCACCACCATCCACAGCCTTAACCTGAGCCCTAGGTTGTGATACATTGTGCCACCACCGCCGATCTGTCGTCTTGCGCATTCAATCGAGCCAAAGTTCGCTAGGAGGGTGTCGGTCGGATCGACGGTGTGGTGGATATGGCTGCGGCAGGGCTATCGGCCTCAAGGTCTTTGCTCTTACCCTCTCTCTATTTCTATCATCCTTTATCTATTTGGGGTTTAATTTATTGTCAGTCCGTCCCTAGATTTTGTCAGCACTGATGCCCCGCCGGGACACCACCAGTGTTGATTCGTGAGGGTGTCCTACTACAGTTCCAATTCCAGTGCTCCCGTATCCTACCTTCCACTGCATGTGTGGCCATCAACCATAAGTCCACAACATCTACTTAACCCATGCTCACAAGGTGTTTGTAGAAATGCCAAAACTTTAGACATAGATGTGTTTATTTGGTGCTCATGTTTTACCGGATAGACTTATTCCAGTCATGCTTCGTGTAGGCTTCTAATCTTGATCGCTACCAAGATTACTTTATGTTACCAGGCCACCCAGATATAGCTTTGGTTTTTCCCATCTACATGTAATTCTTACATGTGTTTTGCCCAATTTATACAAGCATTTGGATGTGTGCTTGCAAACACATTATGATGTATGTATCTAATCCTAGACATTGCTAGTGTATTCCCCAATGAAAAGTTCATTTGTTGCACTGCTCTGACAACATTTAAATCCATTATGTGAATTTTTTGGACACCTATTCTCGTTATCTTGGTTAATTTTTAGAGGCATAACCCAATCAGTCCTTTAATTACCTTGCGGTTGATCCATTTTTGTTCTGAAACATGTACTGGTTGAGATGCAACATTGTTTGATGGATGTCATTTGCTGATTATCAGGAGTTCTTATTGTTAATTGATAGTTGATTACTACCTCCGATTCCAAATGTAAGTCATTTTACAATATGCACCCGTGCCTCCCGCTCGAGATCGCAAGTAAAACCCTCCTGCGCGCATCAAAACGGTAGTAAAACCCTCATGCGCACCAACACCTATGCCTCCCACTCGAGTTCGACAGTAAAACGTGCGGTCGCGCATAAAAAAATAACAGTAAAAGTTGCTCGGTGCCGTTCTAAATTGACGGTAAAAACCTACCAACATGCAAATGGCGGTGAAAATTTGCTAGTAAAATGATCACGCGTCACCCCCATGTCATTATAAAAAAGGTTTTACCGCCATTTAGGTGAGGAAGATAGGACCGTAAATATTCGGGGTGTTGGTTTTACTACGGAAAATGACGACACGTTGCTGATTCGGTAAATGTAATCGTTTACTGTAAATGATACCTATTATTACTTCGAAAGGCATGTAATGTTACTGTTGTAAACCGCTGTTTGATAACATTTTACTGGTAGTTACTGTGAGTTTGATAACATTTTACTGATGTTTGATAACAACATTACTACTATTTCCACTGGAAAACATGTATTTACTAAAATATTACGCAAGTTCTTCTGGTAATCGTACATTTTACTATAAATGTAACACATATTACTATTAGTTACAAACGAATTTACTAGATATTAGTCATAAACACACAAAAAAAACTACTTCGGTTTGCTGAGAGGCCTATACTTCTCTAGTGCTTCAGGAAGGGGCTTGACACTGTTGACCTTGTGGAACAACAGATAGAACATCATCTGGGCCCTGTACTCATTCCCCTTCTCCTACATACACATGATGAAAAAGGCTGCATGTCAGATGCTATACATTTGAAAAAAATACTGCATGTTTCGGGTGGTGGGAAAATTCTTACTAGCTCTATCGATGTTGCCAGTGTCGAGCTTTCACCGTCCCAGAACTCCAAGTACTTCATTACAAAGAAGGCACAATCATTCTCTAGGACCTGCTTTGGCATCCCCATGGTGTGCACCCTCTAGTTCATGATGATCGGCATTGATCACGGCCTGCAGGGCTGCGCACAGACGAGGGATGATCCTTTTCCTCACTGGATCGTGGTGGTCCATTACTTTTGTGCCCTTCTACATGTAATCATTAGAGCCCAGTACTTCCATGAGCTTCTACGCTATGTTGAAGTAGTAAACAAACCAGTACTGATTGTGTAAAATTGGGAGGAAGAGCTGCAAAGGGGATAAAAACCCATAAAGTACATGCCCCACGGTTAAAAAAAGGACTACATTGTGCAAGAGATTTATTGTAATGAAAATATGTAATTTACTGGATCATGAACGATATTTACTAGACGCGTGTCCTATAGACAAAAATTACTTACCACCTTTACGCGTGTGATGTCTACCCTCGCCATGTGCTCCTTCAGCATGCTCACGTCCTATTCACTGCTATACTGCTCGTTTTTATGTACTCCTCTACGTTTAGCAGTGTCTGTCGACGGGCATAACACAATTGTGTAAAACTTACCGAGGGCGACGATAGGATTTACTGCTACGCGAGTAACCATTTATTATAAAAAAAGGCTTTTGCGAAAAAAACAACTTACCGACAGTTCATTGGGGAGGAATGCCCTGTACCAATTGCTTTGAGGCCTCAGGTCAGCGTTGTCTTGGCGCAAACACTCGATGAACTGGGAGATGAACATGTCTTCAGTCATATGTCCGTCCTTGAACAACTCTGCCATGTCTTTCCAGTGGTCGCTATGAATCCATCACTGGACTGGAGCAGAGCAAGGCTGTAGTAAAAATGTTGTTCGTGTTAGCAATAAAACATAAGTGAACCCTCGGTAAAACATAAGTGAACCCTTAGTAAAACAAACGTTGTTCGATCTAGTAAACTCTCTATTGACATAGCAGTAAAAAAACATTCATGTATCGGTAAAAGTGTGGTGATATTCACCTACCTTTTGAGGCTCTCGTCATTGCATATCAGCTCCCTCACCTCTATGGCCCTGGCCACAGGCACTTTCGACCGCCTTTTGTACGGCTTGAATGGCGACACCAGCTTGCTGGGAGATTTTGTCAGCCTCTTCCCAAATGCACTGGCGTCGTCGGTGTACCTCTGGGCTGAGGGGGGACTCTCTTCCCTACAATTATGTTCTCCACAGGCGTCCCCTTTTTGGTCGCCGTTGTGCCCGTTGACTTTGCCGTCATGTTATCGATGAGTTCTATCTTGAGCTTTGGCTTGGCGTCGGTGTCCTGCGGAATAAAGACTTGTATATCTTATTTTACTGTCGTATTGTATTTGTTTTTACTGAAAATATCATGATAAGTTACTGCTATGAACCCTGTACCTTTGCCATGCTGGGTCTACCCAATGGGTCTTTATGCGCATCGGTAGGCACCTTCACTACCTCCTTTGCTAGGAGAGGCCTCTCGGGGGCGTCCGTTGCTACCTCTTTCACTGGTTCCTGCGGTGGGAAAACGAACAACATTTTACTGTCATGTGTCCAACAAATTACTATATATGTCATCATATAATACTGTCAGTGGCCCCAATATGTACCTTTGGCGCGCTGACACTAGCCACTTGCGCCTCCTTGACTTTGCTCGCGGTGGTAGGGGTCTCCTCTACCCCCTTTACTGGCGGAGGCCCCTCCGGGGTGATGATTTCGGTCTCCTTTTCTGGTACCTGCAAAAAAAAAAAATGGATATCGTTACTGTCAAAAGTAAGTAAATTACTTATTTCCCCCACATGTTTTACTATGTCGTTACCTCAGTATGCTCATTTACTGTCGGGGGCTCTAGTGGAACATCGATGGATCCCTCGTTTACTATTTCCTACAATAAAAAAGAATCAGATATGAATTACTATAAGAACGACCAACCTTACTTGACTATATGTACACGTTTTACTGCATTCAGAACCTCGGTTTGCTCCGGGATGGTGGGCAGTAACTCGTGGCCCGCCGTAACCGCCGGTTCAATTGGGGCATGTGTAGTGTATGCGGCGGGGTGTAACCCCGGGATCGCGTCGGCTTCGATCGAGTCTATTATGTTGTCGATGCTTGACTCAACATCATCGTCTCTCACCGCCTGCATGAAAACAGATGCACTTAATTAGTAAATTGTTGTGTATTTACTTTTAATGATTACTATGTTGAGAAAACACAATTACTGCATGCACCTTACTCGTGTTGTTGTGTTTGTTTTATCAATTTACTATGTTTGTTGTTGTTTACTATATATAATGTATCTATTTACTGCTTATATTATGATGTTTTACTGTGATACGGTGCATACCTTGAGATCTGTCGCCCTCCCCCTCTTCTTGAGTTGGATGGAACAGCGATGATGCTGGGATGTAGACGAAACCTCTGGATGCACCGGGGGAGGCGGCGATGTTGGTGCCGATGCCGTTGTAGCTGGGGTGGCGTGCTCAAGTGTCCTTCTCACCTTGCCTGCACGAGAACAGATGCACTTAATCAGAAAATTATTGTGTGCTGCTTTAATGATTATTGTATTGAGAAAACACAATTACTGCATGCACCTTACTCGCTCTATTGTGTTCTCTTTATCTGTTTACTGTGTTTGCCGTTATTTGCTATGTATAATGTGTCTATTTACTGCATATATTACAATATTTTACTGTTGTGCGGTGCATACCTTGGGATCCAACGCCCTCTCCCTCTTCTTGAGTCGGATGGAACAACAATGACATTGGGACCTAGACGAAACCTCCTAGATGCACTAGGGGACGCAGTGTTGCTAGTTCCGACGCCGTTGCGGCCGGGGTGGCGGGCTCAATCGGCGTTTGGTTTGTAGGCGATTCTGTAGACGCTGGAGTTGGGGCTACCGTCTCCAATGCCGGGGCGGATGGTGATGCTGCTGCACGGACAACAGTATCGATGGGTGTGGGGGGCTGCCGTCACCACGACCGACGATGGTGACGTGGCTGCGGCCGGTATTGCGGACTCCTCCTTTGTTGGCTGCGTCGGAGTCCGGAAACACTGCATGTATCCTCGTGGGGGTTGTGCCCGCGCGCTCCGACGCCTGCACCTTCTTGCCGTTCCTCGCCTTTTCCCTCCGACTGCGCGGGACGCCGATCAGGATGCATCTGCCACCCCAAGCAACTTCCTTATGACGCTGACTACCTTCATTTGCACCGTCTCAACTTTCTGATGCGCCCTTTGTACCTGCGCCATAGCCTTCTCCACCTGCCTCATCGCCCTCCCGGTGTCGTCATCAAACTTGTCCAGCGCCTCCATAGCCAGGCGCCGCTTCGTCTTGCCCAACAATCCAACCGCGTCGCCAAGCAACGCGCGCATGCTCGGGAAATGCCCCACGATGGATTGTGTGGGTAACTTCACGGCCGCTCTCATCGACAAGATAGTCGCGGCCGACAGGACGAAGTCCCCGGACGGCAAGCTCACGAGAGTTACTGATGTTTGTCCGTATGCAGTAAAATACAATGTTCAATATAGTAATGTGGTTAATGTTTAACCGTTATTCATTCGTGTCGTTTGAATGCCAGTTCAGGAGTAGGGAGGGGGACTTGTTACTGGCACGGGGTGACGATAATGCTGTACTTGCCATCGAATAGAGGTGTCTCACCAAGGTGCACTATATCACTAGTCGTCATCCTTTACTCTCTAGATGGTTAAGTATAATAAATAAGAGACTAAGCTCTGATACCACTTGTAAGATCGAGGAGGCCAACTAGAGGGGGGTGAATAGGCGATTTTTAAAATATTTTGGCTAAAACCGAGTTTTATACGAAATTATAAATAAGTTCGGTTTTGCAGAAATAAGGCCTAAAACAACTAGTCTCACTAAGTGCACCAACAACCTAAGTCTATGTCAATGATAGCAAACATACAAAGACAGGCAAGCAATTTAATTCTAGGAATGTGAATAGCATAAAGTAAATCACTAGAGAGCAAACCACAATGACACAAGGATGTTTTACGATGGTGTTTGGAGACTTACCGGTCTCCCCTAATCCACGTTGAGGTAAGCCCAAACGAATTGGACCGGCTCCACCAATTAAGCCAAACACCTCAATTCCACTAGTGTAGCTCTTTCCCGCTTCGGGTTGGTGAGCTCCAACCTTCATAACATGCCGGGTCTTCTCACAAGCTTCTTGAGAAGATCACTGGACCACGATGCCTCCACGCCGTCTAGGTGTCGGCAAATACCAAGAGTACTAAGCCAAGCCCCTTGCTTGGCTCTCACCACGTGCAACGAATGCACAAGCTCAAGTGGATACGAAATCCAACTCTAGATGCAACACATGCAATTAGAGACCTCTTTCCTTGCTCACAAGGTGCAACACATGCACAATTGAGAGGAGAAGCTCACACTAGCTCAAGTGAGTGAAATAGGATGTCAAAGAATACCCCCCAACTGACCAAGGTGAGTATTTATAGCCCACACACAAAAACTAACCGTTGGAAGCAGAAATCCCTAAAAATCAGGATTTGCGGTAGTACCGCTATACAAACCCGGTACTACCGTTTTTACTGTTTAACGGTTGGAAAGTGTGCATTAAATGCTAAAAAACTAGCCGTTGAAGAGTTTAGTGCGGTAGTACTGCAGTACAAATCCGATACTACCATTTTGCGGTCATACCGCATATAAGGGCGGTACTACCGCAGGCCATTTTCAGCACAGAGCAACACTCGGGAAAAGATCATAACTTTTGACTCCGATGTCGGAATTGAGTGATCTTAGACTTTATGGAAAGCTTATTCAGAGGGCTACACAACCCACCTATTTGATTGATCTCAAACATATTTGATCAAATCAAAGGCACAACTCCAAAGAGCCACTACCATGGTCTAAGTCCAAAAAATAGCAACGAGCAACCTTAGACCATGTCAAGGAATGATGCATGACCCTCAACAATTTGCAAAATACATTTGCAAACTTAGATCATGCCACAAGGAGTAGATACATGGACTTCAACCATTTGTAAAACACATTTGCAAAGTATAGTCACATGCTACAAGGAATAGATGCATAAGCCTCGGCTATTTGCAAAACACATTAGCAAATAATAGCATCATGCCACAGAGAGCTAGAGTAAGCGAGATTGAGCTATCAACACATGTTGAGACTTAAGGTACTAGACAAGACCCCTCTTAATAGTACGACAAACCTATACTAGCAATTCGGTCTTCCAAACACACACCAAGACCGGTAAAAGACTAGGAACACATCCTTAGCCCTAGCTAGTCATACCTTTGCCTTGAGTATCTTCTTGAAGCTTGATGACGCACATCTTCACTTCAAGTCCGGGTCATTGACTTAATATGCATTAACGCATTATGCATCATTTACTTGACCTCCATCAACACATGATGGGTCTTCTCTTGACTTGATGATCAACTCATGATCATCTCCTTTTCAAGATCTTGATATGCATCAACACATGATACATCCTCTTCTTGAACCTTGACTTGATGACGATCAACTCATGATGCCATCCAAAGTCTATATCACCCTGGAACATAATATATTCATCTAACTCATGAAAAATGTTAGTCCCACAATGATTAACATTAATTACCAAGATATACCTGCATTAAATACTTGTGAACAAGCCATTACTGAAAAAGGTGTGGTACTACCGCCAACTAGAATCCGGTAATACCGCTCTCGGTAGTACCATTTCTTAGATGCGGTACTACCGATTTCCAGAGGTTCAAGAAACACAGAAAAACACCTTCTCTGGAAAAATCGTACCACCATGTAAAACTCGGTACTACCGCACTCCGGTAGTACCGCTCAAGAAATGCGGTCATACCACTGACCAGGGCCACGACCATGTCTACGAGACTGTTCACGACCAGTGTCTATGACCACTGTTCACGACCAGTACCTTCGACCACTGTTCACGACCAGTGTCTACGACCACTGTTCACGACCAGGTCTACGACGAGGTGCGGTAATACCGCTCATCAAATGCGGTCAAACCGATTTTGGGATTCAAGAAAATCATCCAAAAACATGCTCTCTGGAAAAAATGTCCCACCATATAAAACCCGGTAGTACCGCTCATAGAATGCGGTCATACCGATTTCCACTGAAGTTCTTCCAGAAGCTTTTCGAAATGCAATGCATGACTCCTTTGTCTTGAGCCATGTTGATCTTTTTATCATCTTTGCATTTCGTTTTGTGCCATCATTCAAACTCCGGAACTAAGCCTTGAAAACATCTTAGAACACACATTAGTCCCATAACACAATTGCAAATAATTGAATGTAAAGAAATATGAGTATATATGAACTACACAAGTTTTATATACTCAAAGGATATGTTTCAAAGTAGAGATCCTCAATATATGTGGATAAAGAAATACAGATCAATACTAATGAAACCATAAAACATAGAGTGAACTCTACCTAAATGTGTGCATACACAAATATGTAATAAAAATATATACACATATTCAAGTTAAACTTTTAGTGGAGTTCAACCTATATTTTGGATCCGAGGAATGCAACAAGATATAAGAATATGATGTCAAATGCATACCTCCATGATTTTCACCTTTTCATCCAATTAAGACTACACAATATGTATATCAATAAAAGTGTTAGTCTCACATATGGATTTGTTATTAATCACCAAAATACTCTATTAACTCATAATGGCGGGTCTAGATTCTTCAGCGGCGCGTGGAGTCTTGACGGCGTCGATGCTGTGGACACACCTCAGGTTGTCGAGGTAGTAGATTTGTCACATACGTTTTATTGCTTTCTAGTGTTCCTTTTACTAAAGTTGAAACATATTGTTACTACGTGTGTTAGACTGTGTTTTATGTGTGAGAAAAATTATTAGTTTGTGCGATTTGTTTTACTGGGATCTAAGATTGATAATTACTATGATCCATACTCTACACATTTTACAACTTATCGATGAGCAAAAAACTAAATTCAGCAAACAAGTTTACTGTATAACTTATAAGCACGAAGGCGGCGTATCTGCTGATAAACTTGCTAGGGCTGTCCTTCTTCTTGTTCCAGTTGCGGACGGACTCCCGAAGGTCATTAACGACGACCTTGCACCAGTTGACTCTGGCGAATTTGTCCAGATCCTGTTAGTGATATGCCCTAGAAGGTCGATAACAAACAGGTTCGGATAGGATCTGTTATGGGCTCTTTATAAGGGGGTGTATGGGGTTGTTGGGATATACGAGAGTTGCTCCACCAAAACCCTAGCTGCCATCTTCTCGAAGGGCCTACCGTGCGTGTTGGTGCTAGCACACTGGTGTACAATGTTCCACCCCTAGACTTGTGGATACCGTAGAGACGCTGCTGCGGTTGCTGTTGTCCAGATCGAGGACGATCCACGACCTATGCAAGAAACGTGATAGGTTTCTAGAAGAGAGGATCGGTACCAAGGACGTTGGATGATCGACAACAACCACTACATCGATACGCTCGACGTTGGATCAGGCTGCTCCAACTCTTGTTCCGCTGCACACGCGTCTAGTGGTAATGATCTATGATCTCTTGCTTGCATGGCTTCCTAGATTACGTGGTTGAATTTTTGAATTGCCAGCTAGTGTAGCCTACCCATATCCCTTCAGATCCTTTGTCAGGAGATCATCCTTCCTGGTTATGTTGATGTTGGTGATCGGGAAAAGGAGCTTGCTGAAGACGAGGAGGAAGAAACACCTTATCGTGAGAGCGTCTGTGCCTTCGGTCTTAATTCGTGCGATCAGTGTCGAGTTCTTGTTGTTTGAGTTCTGCTGTACCCCGAGCAGACGATTCAACTCGGCCAGCTCTGAGGTCCCTATGACCTGGGTCACCATCGACGTGTCACTGTCGCGCAAGGGATCCCGAGGACGCACTTAACAGCGTGAGGCGTCATTGGGATGCTCCTTCTGCTGCCGTTGCTGATGACCATCTCGACCGGGTTAATCATGTCCATTAGGAAGCACAACATATCCCTCTTCTCCAAACCCTCAAGGTTGAACTTCAGTAGACTGCTGAACCCCATCCTCTTGACCTCATTCCCTTGCTCTAACCTTAGCTCATCGATGGTTGCGACGACGAGGGCAGGAGCGCACCTGATGCACATCGTCCAAGGTCCCTTCCTCCTATCGCGCGGAGCCTGCATTCAATGTAACATCGTTTTTACTGATGATATGTTTACTAATCACTGCAGTCATGACTCGTGTTTACTGTTGATGTGAAAAAGATGGCATTCTATTTATCACCATAGAACATAACCTATTTATCCAACTCATGAAAAATGTTAGTTCTACAATGTGATTGTCATTAATTACCACAACATACCATTAGCTCATAATGGTGGGACAAGATATGTAACATTCCAAATTTCAGACTTGTGTTTCAAATGTAAGAAAATGAGTAGAAATTAAAACTTTTTCTTGCATCATGTATTTCTGTGTGTACTAAACAATTATTGTACAAGAGTTATGGAAATACAAAGTCACAAGCCTTTTGATCCAAATCTTGATCTTTCAAAAAAATCTTATCAAACCTTTTGATCATCTCCTGGAAATATTTTTCCTAAGTTCTTGGGATGGTATGTGACCCCTCTGAAAAATTTCACAATTTTTAGAAATTGTTTGAATATTTTTAGAGGGCAGTCAAACCTGTTTGACTCTCGGTCAAACCTTGAACCAGTACCTTGTAGAATTTTTGGAGAAAAATGCATAGCACAAAAACCTCTGAAAATTTTACTCAAGGTCAATCACTCAGTTGGCAAGCTCCTGTAAAAATTTCAGAATTTTTGGAGTTATTTTGCTACCTCTAATAAATCTTCAAAGTTTCAGCTTGAATTAAAAACCTACAACCTGGTTCACTGTTCCTTGGGTTTGAGTCGGACTCGGGCTCGAGCCACTTGACTTGACTCAGTCAACTAACTGCATCGGGCCCCTTTTAAGCGCGCGGTCGATATCGGCCGTTGGATTTCGATAGGGCCGTCCTGATTGAATGGGCTGTTCGGGTCACCCGAAAGTCTCAATGGATCTCAGCCGTTCAATCTTGATCGGACCGCCCTGGTGGTTTGGAGTCTTAGAAACCCTCAGCTGGTCCCTTTTAATCTCAGCCATCCATTTAAGATCCAATGGACACGGCTTGCTTTTTTTTGTTCTTCTTCCTCCTTTGTCTCTCCGTGCGCGCATGCAAGCAATGGCATGAAGAGAGAGAGAGAGAGGGCGGCTTTGTTGTGTCACTTCTTGCTTGCTCTCGTCAACATCACTCTGTGGGGCATTAAATACGCCCCAAGCTTTCGGCTCTTCCATCCCGAGTCTCACTTGCCCCCATCATTTCTTGGTCCATGACCGTAGCATGAACCGAGCTCACCATGGGCTCATGTTCTTGCTCGAAACCCTAATCCTTTCCCTTTATATTGCCCCCTTAGCTCCTCCTGGTGTTCCTTTACACCACCCCTAACCCTTCTCTGTGTTTTGAGCTCAAAACCACTTCCAATCCCCAAAACACCATTGTTGACCCGAGGAGCTCCAATGGCGATCTTGGTGTCCAGTGGTTCATCTTCGATATTTCTTGTACCCTTTTGAGCTCCTCAACTTCCTTTACATTTCCCCTAACTTAATTTTGGGTTGTATTCACAGAAATCACTCAATTTTAAGTTTGGAGAGTTTCGGCAGAAATTGCCCCTTTTCTTCTCCAGTTCCGGTAAGTGGTCCATTTTGCAATTACTTGCTTTTGGAGTCTCTTTGAGCTATAATGAAGCTATGGTAATGATTTGGTTCCACTCATTTTGCTCAGAACCTCATCTTCCACTTCATCTTCCTTGGCTCCGGCGAGCTCCATCGTGTTCAAGTCTGCTCTGGCCACTTTTGAAGCTCATCTTGGCTTAGGTAGCTTCTATTTAGTCCTAGAAGTGTTGGCACTCGCTTTCTTGGACTGCAGCGGAGCTTTTTGCCGTTTTCATTCTTGGCAATGCATGTTCCCATCTCTATTTTCCGGCTCACCGGCGTTCTAGATCTTCACCGCCGCGAGGTCATCACCATTGGGTCCGCAACACTATTGCGAACCCATTTTGGTATTTTGTGGCGCGCCGCTGCGACCGGAGTCGCCGGCGACAAGCCGTGGAATCCACTCGGGATTTTGCCGACCGAGGCTCCCGTTTTCGTCATTTAATTAGGACACAGTTAATACCCAATCATTGCCAATCATTAGAAGTATTAATTGTGTCTTAATTTGGCCTAATGTCTCACTGACATGTGGGCCCAACCCCCGGTAATCACCCGCTGGCACTAATCCGTGCTGTTCCGACATCATTAATGCTTAATCATAGGTTAATTAAGTGTCGGCATTAATGGCTGTCGGGGATAACCCCTGTGCCACTGCCAGGTGGGCCCTCAGTCCCTAAATCCACCTCTGTGACAGTCTTTAGGACACATTAATTGCTAATCATTACTAATCATTGGTCATTAGTATTTAATTAGTTGTCCTAAAACCTCCGGGTCTCGCTGCCATGTGGGCCCCGTGCACTGTGCACGTGTGTTAAAGCTCGTGTTTGTGACTCACAGTCACTGACATGCGGCCCCACCTGTCAGCGCTCCATTTTACACTTCGAGCAAAGGCCACCGTCCATTTTGCGATCTGTGGCCCAGATCAGTTGGGCCGATCGGGTCACCCGATCCTCCCATCATTATGGACCGTTCATTTGATGATCAACGGTCCTGATCCTTGTGCCGTTCGCGAGGTCCGAACCTCCCTCGTTCTTGGCCATCTGATCTTTGATCAACGGTCGTGATGAGTTGGGCCGTTCGGGTCGCTCTCGCGCACCCCTCGCGCGCACCGTTAGATTCCAAATCAAGGGCCCATAGTTGTCCACGTCGATTCCTTTCCGATAAGTGTTGTTTTATTTCGGTAAATAGTTATTTGTCAATTGAAAAATTGTATAAAAACTTTAGAAATTCATATCTAATTCAAAATAGATCCTTTTTAAATGAATCCAACTGTAATAAATTTGTATTTCACTAAAGTTTAATATAAAAACGCTTTTAGCTATGCTTCTGTGGTAGAAAATTATGTAATCTTTAATAGCTTGTTTTCAGCCATTTTTGTATATTCCAGAATTGAATTAAAACATGGAAAATGTATATCTTTTTCTGTATATCTGCAAATTGAATGGTTTTAACTTTATTAATTTTGTTATTTACCAAACTTTAATCTAAAAATGGTTGTAGGCCTAAATCTGCACCAGAAAAATATGTTAATAGATTTAACCTTATTGGTAGCATTTAAAAAGTCATTTAATGTTGTAAAAGACACAAGTAATTCAGAATCCAAAATATATGAAATTGATGCTAGAAAATATACTTTAATATGAAATAGGTTTTAAACATGTTTATGTTTCTGGAGAATGTAATGTGCTAGGTTTACAACTTAGAAAAATCATAAGTAAATCATTATAACTCTAAATTTAGCAAACTCAACCTTGTTGTGATTGGGATGACATAAACTACCTACCATAAAAATTTTGGGTTCCAGATCATTATAGAAATTTTCGTCATGAACAGTACCAGTAATTAATTTAGGGAATTTATAGGCTGAGAGAACTAGTTTTAACTATAATTTTTTCATGCTAAGTCCAAATGAAGTAATTCTTGTTCCTAAAATTGCCTAAAATCAACCTCTAGCTGCTTTGTAAATTTCATGGGATTTGGATGTCTTTTGTTGTTGAGTTTTGTTTGGTGTTTTTCGTTCTTATTTGGTTTTATCGCATTTTCGCGTTAGGTTCTGAAGATTATATTGAACCTGAGAATCCTCCTCTGCAGCAAGAGCAATTCCAGCAAGGCAAGCAGTTTGATCATTTCCCATTTGATCCCATTACTTTTAAAGTCTAATACTTTGTTTAACTTGTATGTATGCATTGCTATTTTGTTGTTAAATTGATTAGTAATCCTCTATTTGCATAATCTGTAGGTAAATGATTATCCTCTACCACCTGAGCCTAGGTTATTTGCTGTGATTAGAGTTCGTTGGATGAGCTCTTGTCACTTAGTAGATCACGAATGAATATTGCTTAGCCATGCCTAGTTATCGGTAGCATTGGGCGATCATCGACTTAGTCGGTGATCTTGATCACACAAATGCTATTATTATTCCATAATGTCCAGCCCTTGTGTTTTACTAATTTGCAAATCAAAAACTGAAAACAAAAGTTATATCTTGACTTGGGCACAATGGTATGTTGGTGTGATCTGTTGAGTGTGATTGGAATGGTGCCTAAGTCCCCAAGGATCGAGTTACTTGTGTCACTAAGCCAAGCGCTTATTGCGTGCTAACCACACGAGAGAGATATGTGACCTCTTTTGACTAAGTACTTTGGGAGATGTTAATTATGAGTTGGTCGGTGGGTGTGTTAAAAATGTGTGTTTGTATGAGGTGTGTGAGGGGAGCATTAGCAGACCGGTTAGGCTGTCTAATGTGTCCTTCTCCCATGGGTTGCGACTCTTAATTAGCATCATCCATTGGAAATCGTCTTGTTAGACTTAGCCGTGCCGGCATACCAAAGGAAGTATGCTAACCGTGGCTGGTGGAAAGGCGGTCTATCGTGTTGGTACATTGGTACACCCCTGCAGGGTTAAAACTATTCGAATAGCCTCGTCCTAGGTTATGGACATGCTTGGTAAGGTCGTGCAAGAACTAGACTACAACCTTTTAAAAACTTAAAACTTGACATGGGTAGTATGAAGGGGTACTTCATGCTATTGTTGTGGTGGCTATTGGGTTAGTCACTTCCAGGATGTTGTTGTCATCTATCTATTGTTATATTTGTCTCTCTGTTGTTTGAACAATACAAATTAATTGCAAACTTGCTTTTAAATGTATTACCTTATTGCAAATAAAACTTGCTTTATGCTGAAAATCAGTCCAGAGCCCCCTCCACTTAAATAAAGCTTGCATGTAGTTAATTATAGTTCTGTTATCTTACACGTCAAGCTTGCGGGTACAAAAACAATTTTTGTACTCATTTGCTTTGCTTAAGTTTTTGTTGCAGAGGAAGAAGGTGAGCCCCTAGGGCTTCACTTTTGTGAGATGTGCGGTTTCTGGGACGACTAGTTTGGCGGTCCGGTCGGTTGCCTTGTGGGTTTGAGGCACATTGATTTGCTTTTGTTTATCGCCATCTTATGACACTTTTGCTTCCACTAATTGCTCAGATATTTGCATGACATTTGGCCAGTCGGCCCTTCTTTTGTAATAACTTTATATTAAGTATGTCTTCTAGTTTGTCACTTGCTTCGGTTCTATGTGAATGTATGGAATTGATGCATGATTTTGTATTGAGGTGTGTATACTGCATTTCTGGGAAGTATACATATCTCGAGGCTTGGTTTATTCGATTTGTGATGCTAGGACCTAGTGGATGGTTAAGCATTACAAGCCAAATAAACTGGGGTCCTCACAAGATACTTCAATATTTCTCTCTTTGGTAATTGATGACAACCATCACAATTACAAATAATTGAATGTAAAGGCATATGAGTATATATGAATTACACAAGTCTTATATACTCATTTGATATGTTTCAAAATAAAGATCTTTAATATATGTGGAAACAGGAATATGAATCAATACTAATGAAACCACAAAATATAGAGTGAACTCCCCCTAAATGCATGCATACACAAATGTGTAATAGAAACATATGCACATATTCAAGTTAGACTTTTTGGTGGAGTTCAACCTATATTTTGGATCCAAGGAATGCAACAAGATATAAGAATATGATGTCGAATGCACACCTCTTTGATTTTCATCTTTTTATCCAACTAAGACTAAACAATTGGTATAACAACAGAAGTATTAGTCTCACAAATAAATTTATCATTAATAACCAAAAACTCCATTAACTCATAATGGCGGGTTGATGAGGACATCAACCCTTCGGATACGACCGCTACTCCACCTCCAACCGGGCTACTCGACTGCCATCGATTCGGCTGCATCAAACGCTACTTCAACGTGTCGATAAATACACTTCACTTATATCTGGTGCTGCGCCACCTCACATTGGACCGAGGGTCTTGTATTTGTATAAATTATTTGGCGCAACGAGCAGCCACCATTCTAGGTTATTTGGACCGGCCACCTCCTTGGCCTATTTGGGCGGCCGCCTCCACCTAGGTCGGATGCACTGTTCATGGTTACTGTTCACATGAATAGTAACCCATGAATAGTACCACGTTGCTAGCGCTTAGACATTTGCGGCTCCCTCTCCCCTATATAAGGAGGCCGCACCCCTTTAGTTTTACTTGAATTTTGTTTAGTTAAAAGTTAGCTTCTATGCAACTTCGTGTATTAGCTTGTGTCGACTAGACCAATCATAATACCGCTTCGGAATCCCAATTTATCAAATATTTCATTCATATTCGCAATTTCAGATTGCTTATTTATCTTGTTCTTGCGTGCTTCTTCGGTGTATGCAGGAATCGACTTTCGTGGTCAGGTCATCCGGGTATTCGTGCACGGTTGATAACGACTTGTCAATCAGTTCAGCGATTGCGTGGTTTCGAGCCTTGTGTGTTCGTAGCCAGGATCGTGAGAGTTGAGCGACGACTACCGAACTTATCGTTCTCATCGAAAGATCGGACCAACAATTGGACCTTCTGGTTCATCAAGTGGTATCAGAGCTACAGTTCATCGGTGAGAATTTTTTTCCTACAGTCCACATAGCCAAAAATAAAAAAAAAATAGGTTTAGTTCATAGTCCAAGCCAATTTGTGCCTTTGCAATTTTTTTCTTTTTAGTTTATGTTGTTGAATTGCCGTTGCATCGTCGAGTCATTATGCTGGTTTTCTGTCTAGATTGGTCTAGTTTAGATTTTCTTGCACATTGACTAGGGCGCGCTATCGCTTGGATATCTTGCAAATCATCTAGTTCTGCCTCCCTGCCGCAAACCCTAAGAGCACCACGACGGCCTTTTGCCTCGTTGTTTTTTTTCTGTTGAACATGACGGCGGCAAATCGCACCTAAGGGCAGCATCACGTGGAACATACCTGGCAAAAACAAGGCCGAGGCTAGCACAACACTCTGTGGCTGCGTGATCAACCGAAAACAGCAGACCAAAAAAAAGAAGGAACAAATAGATCTGATCACCGCTGCTGCCATCGGAAGCCACCGGGCCGTAGGCGGCAACACAGTAGACCCGCCAGGCCGCCGCCGCACGGGCCGCCGCCTTGCGACGCCGCCGTCGCCGCATCAAGAAGGCCCGCCGCTTGCGCCGCCTCCAGCCCGAGCCGCAGCTGCCATCCGGGCCGCCGCCGCCTCCACTGCGCCGGAGTCACTATCGCCTCCGCCATCTCCCCCGGTCACGCACCCACCGACCCGCGCCCACCCCTGCTGCCCCCGTCGGTTCCGCGCCGTCCGCGAGCTCCACCGGCCCGCGCCACCTCCGAGCCTCCGCGGGCCGGCCGCCGCAGCTCCAACGGCCGCGCCGCCTCGAGCCTCGCCTTTTGGCGCCAGACGGCCGCCACCGCTTGGATCCTCCGCCGTTTCGCGCCGCTGCGAGCTCCACCGCGCGCGCCAGGGCCTCGACCTCGCGCCGCCTCCCGCGCCGAGCGGCGCGCGCTTGCGCGCCGAAGCGTGCGTGCGAGCCATGCACCGCTGCGCGCCTCTCAGCTCCTCCGGCGCCACCGCTCGCCGGCGCCGAGGTCGCGCGCTCGGCCCGCCGCCGCCCGCTCGCCCGGCTTGGAGGCGCGTCGCTGCCGCCTTGCTCGTGTGGAGGAACCAAGTTGACTGTGTGTTTCAGTCTGGTATAAAACCTTGAGGTTCCAGTAGCTTCTGATTGCTAGTTAAAGCAAAACAGGAAGGAAAAAAAGAAAAGGAAAGAGCCGAAAAGGAGAGAAAAAAAGAGAAACAAGAGAAAGACAAAAAAAAGAAAGAAAGGAAGAAAAAAAAGAAAGAAAGAAAGAGAAGACTCGGCTTTTTGGTTACTGCAGCAACCTGAAAAAATTCATGTTTTTTTTGTTCCTAGTGGTGTTCCTGAGGTAAAAAAAAGAGAAAGAGAAGAAACAAAAGGAAAAGAAACAAAAAAAAAAGAAAGAGAAGAAGAAGAAGAAAAAAATTCAGAGCTACCTCTTTTCTTGACATTATTTCCTTGTTTAGTTGGGCATAATTCATCCATTGCTCGCTTGCATTGTTGGTTCTTGTACTAGCCCGCCGTTGTTGCTACTAGTCGTTCTTGTGAGTTGCTCTAGCTAGGCTTGGTTTAGACTAGGACCAACACTTGTGACTAGTACCTTGAATTGCTTTTCAACTTTGCATACTGAATTGAATAATTGCTATTCCTTTGCTACATACTAGCCTTCCGAGCTCCACTTCCTACTAACTCAGCAGGTGCCTTTCCTCGCACTCGTTGGGCTGATCGCAAGTGCGAGTATCACGAACCAGCCACCGGTTGTACCACTTCCTTGCTGAATTGGTAAGAACTTGTAAGAACTGGGTATAAGCTTGAGTGTGAGTGACTTGGTTGAGCCTCCAGATCCTAGTAGTTGATAGGAACATATACTTGTGATTTGTTTCTTTGTTTTCTACTAACTATGGCAGGTTCACGGAATGATTGCAAGATATATCCACCTCTTCTTCGAACTATTGGACGGGAGTGTAAGATAGTGAACGAGGAAGATGCACACTTGAGACAAGCTTTTTCACCACGAGAGGTATATGATAGTGATAGTATGTCTCATAAAATTAACTTCATTGTACCCTCTTTTGCTAGGAATTATGATCCTGATGCTTATCTCACATGGGAATTAGCTATACAACAATTATTTGCATGCTATGAATTTCCTAATCATCTAAAAGTTTGGGCTATTACCCGTGAGTTTTATGATTTTGCATCTATTTGGTGGAGTGAATACTGTCGTACTAATCAGAATATACCTAGAACATGGAATACTTTGAAGAGAGCAATGAGACATAGATTTGTACCTTCATATTATTCTCGTGAATTGCTTAATAAATTGCAACGCTTAAGACAAGGTAGTAGTTCGGTAGAGGATTATTATCAAGATTTGCAAACTGCTTTGTCTCATTGTGGTTTAGAAGAAACTGAAGATGCGAAGATAACTAGATTTCTAGGAGGATTAAACCATCAAATTCGGAATAAACTTGTTTATAAACCTCCCACTGTCACTCGTTTGTTTTGTCTTGCTTGCCAAGTTGAAAAAGAAGTACAGGGACGACAATTCAAGACCGTTCGTGCTTTTTCGTCTACTTCCACTACACCTTCACGTGTACATGAAACAACTAAGCTCACGGTACACACCTCCGCATCAAGATCATCTTCGGTTGCTTCTCCTGTTGCTGCATCCACCATGATTGCCGCCCCTGCTGCTGTGAGCGTTACTCGGTCTCGTAGTCTTGCACCCTTGGCTCGCTCATTGTTAATTGAGCTAGAGCAAGAAGAAGAAGGAAAAGCTTTTGACTACTCACCAACTCCAGTACCAACATCATCTGAGTCGAGCCTACAAGGTAATACCAAAGGTACTGATTTGAACGCTCAACCTAAGAACAATAACCATCATTTCATGCCTAGTATCATTGAACAAAGGGAAAATCAGATTGTAGTAGAAACCACTGCATCACATGAGGTGGATTAACCTAGTGCTGAGAAGGTAGAAATTAATTTCCTAGCTACAGAATCTGATATTATTAAGAATTTGTATGAATCCTATGATAATTTGATTGATTTGCCAGCTGAGTTGAGTGCATCATGTGATAAACTTGTTGACTTGAGTGCACCATGTGCTGAAATAATTGAATTGTCTGCTGTTTTGAATGATTCATGTGATGATTTAATCGCATACAATGATCATGTGGAATTGGTTAGACATAAAGACGTTTTGACTAGAATTTCTCCTGTTGACTCTGTATGTTACATTATGTTGGATCCACCTATGAAATTATCACATGCCATGAAGAAAGTTTCTGTAATTGCATGTTCGAAATCCTTACTTAGTACCTACGCCCCCTGGATATAAGTTTAATTTGATTGAAGATTATGGTGTAGACAATCAATTTCTTGTATATCGAATATGCATAACTTGTGATCACATGGCTGATTTGAGGCTTGTTGTTTCGAACAACAATTCTTGTGTGCTGAATTTTGTGGATTATCCGATACCTATATGTTCATCTATTATTGCACCATATAGCATTGACAATCTGAACAATGATGTACAAATCTTCTCACCCTTGCTAGATGTATTTGCTATTACTCAATTGAACTCCGATTATATACATGACTTGTGCACTTTGAAATCAATTGTTGTGCTGCCCATTAACTTACAAAAGTTGAGGATAATTTTCTTTCATAATCGAGCGATGCATAACTCTACTATTTACTTCACTTATACTTGCAAATTGAGTTGCAAACGGAATGCTATGAGAAAACATATATGTGATGATTTGATGCCTGCACAATCACTTGTCATTTCCACAGCTTTCTCTATTTCTTTGCCACCTGCTATTGCTAACATTTTGCAGAAAGATGAGAATGTGTTGCTCTAAGTTTTAAAGCTTCTTTTGCCACTGGAGGATGAGCGTGAGTCGAGGACGACTCAAATGCAAGAAGGGGAGGATGATGAGGACATCAACCCTTCGGATACGACCGCTACTCCACCTCCAACCGGGCTACTCGACTACCATCGATTCGGCCGCGTCAAACGCTACTTCAACATGCCGATGAATACACTTCACTTATATCTGGTGTTGCGCCACCTCACATTGGGCCGAGGGTCTTGTATTTGTATCAATTATTTGGCCCAACGAGCAGCCACCATTCTAGGTTATTTGGGCCGGCCACCTCCTTGGCCTATTTGGGCCGACTGCCTCCACCTAGGCCGAATGCACTGTTCACGGGTACTGTTCATGAGGTACTGTTCACATGAATAGTAACTATGAATAGTACCATATTACTAGCGCTTAGACATTTGCGGCTCCCTCTCCCCTATATAAGGAGGCTGCACCCCTTTAGTTTTACTTGGATTTTGTTTAGTTAAAAGTTAGCTTCTATGCAACTTCGTGTATTGGCTTGTGTCGACTAGACCAACCATAATACCGCTTTGGAATCCCAATTTATCAAATATTTCATTCATATTCATAATTTTAGATTGCTTATTTATCTTGTTCTTGCGTGCTTCTTCGGTGTATGCAGGAATCGACCTTCGTGGTCAAGTCATCCGGGTATTCGTGCACGGTTGATAATGACTTGTCAATCAGTTCAGCGATTGCGTGGTTTCGAGCCTTGCGTGTTCGTAGCTAGGATCGTGAGAGTTGAGCGACGACTACCGAACTTATCGTTCTCATCGAAAGATCGGGCCAACAATTGGACCTTCGGGTTCATCACGGGTCTAGATTCTTCACCCGCGCGTGAGGAACTTACTGCCATTTTGGATGCGCGTGCGGGGGGTTTTTACTACCAATCTTGAGCGGGAGGCGGGGCACTGGCTAATCGTGCATAGCGGGGTGGGGCGTGGGCTGCCAGGCCGTGCGCATCAAGGCCTAGGCTGCGGCCCACGCGTAGAATAGCGTTACCGTATGCATATATATACACATATCTATACATACATATACATATGTATGTGTATATATGTATATATATATATATGTGTGTGTGTGTATGTGTGTATAGGAAAATGGTATGGTACTTCTGAGAGTACGTACTCTCACCTCTTATATACCACTTAAATCGTATGATGATACATCTTTATCAATTTGAACATACTCTAATAATGATTATAAGATACTCCAAAATGAGTTCCATAAAAAGTTTCATCAAAGTCCACTTTTTATAGCAAAATTTGTGTATATACCTTTTTATATATGAAAAAGGTATATAGAAAAAAAATAAAGGGCTCCAATGAATTTTTTCAATCAAATCGCATTGGAGTATCTTATAATTGATATTTAAGTATAATGAAAGTGATAAAGAAGTATAATATGTTCGTTTAAGTGGTATATTAGAAGTTAGAAGTGGAAGTATAATATGTTCGTTTAAGTGGTATATATATATATATATATATATATATGGAAATGATGTTGCATGGTAGTGAACTCTAGTATAACATATCTAGTGGCAGAGCTAGGAATTTTCCAAAGCCTAGGCAAGCCGCAAGCTAAGTATCGGTCGCCTTGTTTTTCCTAAGCAGGACGTCATTTTTCGGTCGTGGTCGCCGTGGAACTTCACCGGGACTACCATGGCGCGTCGCCAGCAAGCCTAGGCATTGCCCAGGCTGGAGGGATGGTGGATCCGCCATGAACATATCCATACTATGAATCTTGCATGTGGATGTGCGTAGTTGAAAGAGAGAAAAGGTGATGAAAGTTAAAGTTGTAATGCCCATGCTAGATGAATGATGGAGATATCACTACTACAAAGCAGGTCATACTGGACGCCTCATCACAGATGGTTCCAAAGGAACCGCCTGTGTTGAACTTATATAGACGGTTCCCTTTGCAACCGTCTATGATGATGTGTCTATCACAGACGGTTCTTAATACGAACCATCTGTGATATGCTGGCACTATAAATATCAGGACCCGACAAACCCCCTGCCCCTAGTGCCTCTATGTTGTTTTGCTTGGTGCTCTTTTGCTTGCCTTGTTTTGCTAGTGGGTTGCCCTGGCAGCTTATGGCTATTTGGCTTGCTTGCTTTGGTGGTAGCTCTCGGTTTGGGGCTTGTGAATGAGGGCTTTGTTTTGGCAGTGACTGTTTTGTGAGGGAGAAGCTTATGGGGGAGGTGCATTTCGGCTGTGGCCCTTCTCTTGCCATGTGCGTGGCATTTTTGCCCTTGTTCTATCCACTTGGCTCTCACATTGCACTGTGGCCTCAAGGAGAAGGCCAGTGAGTAATCTCACGGGATATTTGGAATTTTCATCGTGAGCTCCGATGGTAACAATCTATAACTCTTTATATTTGCTCTAGGTTAATCTTTAATCAATTTTAGTGTGTTTGGTTAATAGGAGGAGTAACATATTTGCAGTTTATTAATCTAATTTAACACTACTAATTTGTTACGTGCGTAGCTAGATGGACCGAAACTGGATGTACGGTGCGAACCGTGTGAGTGAAGAGTACATTCATGGCATGTTTGCTTTTAAAAGAGCCGCCAAGTAGGATATGTTGAACAAGGGGATAGAATTTATGTACTATCTATGCATTGATTGAGGTAATCTAAAGATGTTTAACACCCGGCGCAGATCAAAGGGCACTTGATTCGAAGGGGTTTCAAAAAAGAGTATACATGTTAGACCAGTCACGGTGAAGAGCAAATTATCCAAGAAGTTAATGTATCGTTCCCATGTTGGACCAGTCACAATATGCCGGATGTGGACTGTGCTTTTGATGAGGATAGGTCGCATGATGACAATCTGGATCAGATGCTACGCGATGCAGAAGGGAACTACAGTGAGAAAGAGTTTTGTAAATTCGAGCACTTAATGGAGGACTCGGGGAAACCTTTGTTCCCTGGTTGTAAGCTAGAATACACAAGGTTGTCAAAGGTGCTTGAACTGCTGAAATTGAAGGCAAGCGAGTTTCACGGCGTTGTTAGGTCTCCTAGCGGACATCCTTCCGGAGAGAAACGTATTGCCCAACACCACCTACTAAGCCAAGAAGGTTCTTTGTCCATTGGGAATGGAAGTAGAAAGAATACATGTATGTCCGAACGATTGTATCCTGTACCATAAAGAGTATGCAGACATGTATGTATGTCCCGTGTGCAAAGCATCCCGATACAAGCGTAAGAATACTGCTAAGGTGAAGCAAGGACCTCCTGCTAAGATGTTTTGGTATCTGCCTGTGATCCCACATTTGAAGTGTTTATTTTTGAACCGAAGGAGGCAAGATTGTTGTGTTGGCACTCGGAGGAGCGTAAGAAAGATGGAAAGCTAAGACACCCTGTTGATTCTGCCCAGTAGAGAAACTTCGATCGGAGCTTCAAAGAGTTCGGTGTAGAACCGAGGAACATAAGGTTAGGGTTAAGTACAGATGGAATGAATCCTTTCGGTAACATGAGCAGCCGATATAGCACCTGGCCCGTGAATCTATGTATATACAACCTTCCTCCTTGGCTGTGTATGAAGCGGAAGTACATTTTGTTGTCACTACTTATCCAAGGGCCGAAGCAACCTGGGAACAATATTGATGTGTACCTAGCACCATTACTAGAAGATCTTGTGACACTGTTGAACGAAGGGGTACAAGTATGGGATGCGTACAAACGAGAGAACTTCTCTTTACATGCCATGTTGTTCTGCACCATCAATGATTTTTCTGCCCTTGGTAACCTGTCGGGGTTCAGTACAAAAGGAGCCAAAGCCTGTCCGCACTACTTAGATGGTACGGAGAGTGTATGGCTGAACAACTCGTGTAAAACTATGTATATGCGTCACCGTAGGTTCCTTCCCAGGATTCACCCATATCACAAGATGAAGAAATAATTCGACGAAAATAAGAAGGACGGTTCAGCTCCAAGGGCTTTTAGAGGGAAAGAGGTCTATGATATGGTTAAGGATATCGATGTTGTGCTTGGGAAGGGACGTAAATTAAGGACCCGTCAGAAGAACATCTGGAAGAAGCGGTCAATTTTTTGGACTTGCCTTATTGGGAGCACTTAGAAGTTCGTCACTGCATCGATGTCATGCACATAGACAAGAATGTATGGTGTGAAAGCTCCGTCCGGTTACTCCGCCAGCATTAAGAAACTTGTTTCTATAGAAGATTAGAAATTAATTGGTATGAAGTTTCATGATTATCATGTGTTGATGACACAAATGCTTCCTGTTGCAATTAGGAGTATCTTGCCGAACAAGATCCGAGTAGCAATCTTGAGTCTGTGTTATTTCTTTAAGTCAATTGCTCAGAAGGTCATCGATCCCGAAGGACTAGATGCTTTGCAGGCCAAGGTGGTGACGACTCTATGTCATCTTGAGATGTATTTTCCTCTGTCATTTTTGATATCATGGTCAATCTCATTGTTCACCTTGTGAAAGAGATAAATATATGCGGCCATGTGTTCCTACGTCATATGTACCTGTTCGAGAGGTACATGGGAATTCTCAAGTCCTACGTACGGAATCGATCTTGACCGGAGAGCAGCATCATCAAAGGTTATGCAACCGAAGAGGTCATTGAGTTCTGCGTTGACTACATGGCTCAAGTGGAACCGATAGGTGTGCCTCTATCTCGTCATGAGGGAGACTAGAGGGTATCGGGACCATCGAAAGGAAATCAATCACTCCCGATCTGGATACGTACGCTCAAGCCCATTTCACGGTCTTGTAACACATGACCCAAATGTCCCCGTACATCGATGAGCACAAAGACATGGTACACCAACAGAATCTAGACCAGTAGGGGGTTTGGATCACGAGAGAGCATAACCATCGGTTCAACGAATGATTAAAGGCGCGATTCACTAGGAGGTCATCAAGTGATGATACACTGCTATGGTTGGCAAAAGGGCCACAATTTACAGTCATGATATGGCAAGGATACGATATAAATGGGTACACATTTTATACGACAACTCAGGATAGGAAGAGCACAGTCCATAACAGCGGTGTCCGGATAGATGCATTTCACGAGTAGTTCAATACCACCGGGCCACGTGGGTTGAACTCCTACTATGGGTTCATAGAGGAGATTTGGGAGCTCGACTACGTACTTTTCAAGATCCCCCTGTTTCGATGCTATTGGGTTAAACTTCTGTAGGGTGTGAAGGTCAACAAGTACGGTGTCACTACTGTGGACCTCAAACATGTCGGATACAAGGACAAACCATTCGTACTCGCTAAGCAAGTTGTTCAAGTTTTTTATGTAACGGATCCGGCAAATAAGAACCGCCACATAGTTCTTCATGAAAAAAAAGGATTGTCGGAGTTGAGAATGTCGTGGATGAGGAAAAGTACAATCAATTTGACGAGTTGCCTCCTTTCAGAGATGGCATCAGGCTCGAGGAAGAACCCAGTGAGGAAGCTAGCTATATGCGCGTTGATCATCATGAAGGGCTATATTTGAAATAAGAATTTATTCCATTGTAATTTATTCCATAACATGAGACATGTCAATGTGGAATTGTCATGTGTTAATGTGTTATATATGGACTTGTCATCTCTGATTTTGCTATTAATGTGGACTTCATTGTAATGTGGAATGGTAATATTATGCACATGTACAACCTATTTGTCTTATGTCCTAATATATATGCCAAATTATGGATTTCTCTTAATGTGCTCTTGTATGACCTATCTCTGATTTCTCTGGATTTCTCTGAATGTGCTCTTGTATCTCCCTGCTCTTGTATGCTTATATTCAGATTTGATGTGATAGCATATTTAGATTTGAGCTCTATATGTGTTTCTTACTGCTATATTTTATTTCTATTTGATTCAGCTATATCATAATCAGGAGATTTGATTGCTTTGCATCTTCTGAATAGAATAGATTGGTTGAGCTGTTATTGCTTTGACGTTCTGTAAGTTGACAGACTTAGAAGTTTCAGTTTGAGAGGTTGCAACCGGAATTAAATACATGTTGCACATATCACAGACGGTTCCATTATGCAACCGTCTGTGATAAGTAATCATTATGGAACCGTCTGCGATTACTTATCACAGATGGTTGCATAATGGAACTGTCTGTGATATGCCTTTATTAGGCGGGAACCGCTAGGTTTTGCGCACTTACTCGTCACTCGCCTTTACGCTCACCCGTTCACCTCCCCACTCTCGCCCTTACTCTCCCTCGCCGCCGCCCAAGGTACGCCTCTTTCGGTCCTCGCGCCTCCGGTCCTCCCTCGTGCCGCCGACTCCAGCACCTCCTCTGGTCCTCGCGCCGCCTGCTCCAGTGCCTCCTCCGGTCCTCCCTCGCGGCGCCGACGACTCGACCTCCTCCACGCCGAAGCCACACCGCTCGGCCTCCTCCTCCCGAGCCAACGCCGGCCTCCTCCTCCACGCCGCTCCACCTCCTCCTCCATGCCGAGCCACGCCGCCTCCTCCTCTCCACGTCGAGCCACTCCACGCCAGCGGCCTCCTCCTCCACGCCGAGCCTCCTCCTCCTCCACGCCGGTGGTCTCGAGTACCATCGTCTCGTGAGTATCTCTGTATTCATTTATTGTGTATCACTTTGAGTATATATATGTTGTACTAGTTCAATTTTGAAATTGATTTGTTAGTACTAGGATATATATTGCAAAGTGACTTTTGTGGGATCTGTTGAAACTGCTCTGTGATAATAATTGTCATATACTGAAATTAGTGTGATAGCATATTCAGATTTGAGCTCTATATGTGTTGCTTACTGCTATCTTTTATTTCTATTTGATTCATATATACCATAATCAAGAGATTTGATTACTTTGCATCTTCTAAATAGAATAGATTGGTTAAGCTGTTATTGTTTTGACGTTAAGTTGACAGACTTAGAAGTTTCAGTTTGAGAGGTTGCAGCCTTGTTAGTTGTTATCTAATCTTTTGGCTGAAGCTTTGTCTATTCTGTATTCTTGCACTAGTAATCAAATCATCTCTCTGTTAGCTAATTATTATTGCATTGTTAAGAGCTCAAAATCAGAATTTTGTTGTCATATTCAATTAATGAAGAGTATAGACTAAAGGGTTGAGATGACAAAGATTAATTCTTTTACATCTCATCTTTTGAGAGCAATCAATAACATCATATTTCTGAGCTATATGTTGATTTCTTTCATATACATGTGGTATAAGTTACATATGTTGATTTGGTCATTTAAATGCTGGTGGATTAATGCTTTAATGTCTTATGATTATGTTGGAATTAATTTTGATTATTTGTTAAAACCGCATTTCTTTGCATTTGTGCATTTCTTATGGTTAGGTTTTAGGGCTGTGATGACAAGGACTATGTCCTGTGGATATAAACTTGCAATCCATGTTCTGAAATTTTAGTTCATTGCATATGTAACTTATATAGATAGCAAGTAAGTGAGATGGCGTCTGCACCGTCTTCGCCACCGTCATCGACGTCGCCGAATGCGTCTGGATCTCCGAGGAAAGTGGTATGTACGCGAGATGGCAGAGGAATATCGCAAATTCCTAAGATCCAAATGACCGTCACGGATGTCAGTGACATTGGGATCCCTCTGAGTCCCCCCGAAAGCAGCGGCGAGATTCTGGACCATTTGAGGGATACTTGGAAGAGCGGACCCCATCACCACACTAAGCGGGACACTCGGCGGACGTGCGAGAGGCGGCCGTGGGCGCAATTTTCAAAGTCGTTAACTATCCTAGAAGCACACGGGCATGCGTGGAGCGGTGGCGTTGCTCGCGATGGGAAAACCGGGAGGACCTTCAAAGTGCGCTTGTCACGAACGTGAACACGGGTCGACGCCCTTCATGCAGTATAAATTCTTGTCGTGGGATACATGGGACGCCTTTGTGCAAATAAAGACGACGGCCGAATTTCAGGAGCAAAGTGCGGCGCACAAGGCTCTCCAGACACAGAACACTCACCCCCACAGACTCGGCACCGCTGGGTACGTGGGTAAAACCGCGCAATGGGCGGCGGAGGACGAGAATGCAACAGGGCTATTTGCTGAGATCACAGACGAGCGCGCTCGACCCTGGTTAAGAGAGAGGGCATCAGCCACGTCTTCGGGCGGATTCTCTTTCACAAACCTGGCAGACGGGGATGTGGCTCAACGTGTGGTAAATATGTCGAACTACCTAGTTGTTAATAAGTCCATAATTTTATAGTGTCTATAATAACATGATGACCTCTTGCAGCAAGCATTGAGTTCCGCATGTTCCGAAGGCTCCTTCCAACAAGACAGGGAGAAGGATATACTATCTACGACCCTGGGAAACAAAGAGCACTGGTCGCACGCGAGGCAAAGGGTTCTGATTCCTTGGAGGGATGGATTCGCAGTCGACTACTGCATGTATAGGAGTAGGAAGAGATCCAAGGCCGAGTACGAAACAGTGTTGGAACATGTGCTTACTGCAAAATTTGAAGGAAGAGATAGCAAGATTGGAGGACCAAGTGAATCAACTCCTACTCCTCAACCAGTCGCAAGCCGTCCCCCATTATTTTGGGAGCCAGTCCTCCTCAACATCGGAGTAGCATCGCATCCACGCAAAATTTTGAACATGACGTCCAATTACCTATCGACGACATCAAGGTAATGTACATCTCTAGAATGCTCCAAAGATAGACCTATAGGATGCCTTAGCTAATTGCGTATCATTTTGTAGGAGCCGACGCACTGCACGCTCTAAGTGAGGATGGTTGGAATGTCTATTGAGGCTGGGCGGGAGGTGGTGTATCCACACCAGGAAGGGACAGTACAACACGGTGCCCAGATAGCGCAGGGTTACGCAGGATCTAGGTGGACATGGTACATGAAAATTTAAGGATCGTCCCACTGGAGATTTGCCTGAACGAAGAAATCAGAACACTAGGGGATGCCGTGTACAGTTTTATCTAGTGGTCCAAGAAAGACATCGCCTTGGACCCTGCAGTGCTGCCTCAACCTTCGATTCAGAAGGCCTCTCCAACAGGACCCTCAATGACTCCACCTCAATCATCTCGACACGACCATGCCTCTCCAACAGGACCCTCGATGACTCCACGTCAACCTTCGCTTCAGAAGCCCACCTCATCGGTTTCCGTGGAGAAGACGCCGAAGGAACAAAAAAAGCGTGCCGCCGTATCGGTTCCCAAGTCGTCTCACATGAAGACGCATAGTGGCCAAGTCGCCCAGGACAAATCAAAATCGAAGAACATTAAGACACCTCCGCCTCCCAAGCCCGGGAAATACTCCCTTGGAAGTCCGTTGGTAACCACCAAAGTATTAGCCTACGCTGGATTAGGTTGTCAGGGTTTGCATGCCTGGTACATGCAGAAGACCAAAGAGAAAGGGTGTGGTGATGGAATCATAGTTAGATACAAGGAGGAGCATTTCCTCCACGAGCCGGCCCCCTTCGTCGTGGGTTTCGACGACTTATTCGACCTATTCAACCTTAAAGCCCTCGATGCCTCACTTCTACGATGCTGAACACTGTAAGTGTGTACAATCAAGTTCTACATTCACGTAATACCGATTAATATAACAACTCATTGCTTATGTATAGATACATGATAAAAAATGTCCAGCAATTGAAAGAACCGGTGGGTTTCCTCGACCCACACATGGCCTCTGAGCAAACCATCTTGGCAGACGCATCCTACGTCGAGAAATACATAACGACAGGATTACTTGCTCATGACAACAAGGACTACATAATGGTGCCCTACAACCAGAAGTAAGTGTTTCACTACTTGCTATACAAATTTCATTTGTACTTTATCGTGATCTGAACTTAGGTTTAATGACTATAGCGACATACATGAGTAGGCACCACTGGATCCTTTTAGTCATTATACCAAAGAGGAACAAGGTAATATACCTTGATTCCCTACTCAACAAACCCCACGACTTCACCCTTGTGCAAGGAATACCTGAGAGGTATGCTCATTTCCTCCATGCATAACTCTATTGTAGTATTCCTTCGTTTGAAATGGCCGAGGATAACTTTTTGGAAACATGTAAGTCGTTCATCGCCTATGTTGCCGACGGAGGGTCATACAAGGGATCGAGAGCCACATTGCAACACATGATGCGATTTCCGGTACACGCTATAACACAATAATCCTATATCATACTTCGTAATAATGCGTCTCGAACTGACTATACCTATATATGTAATTCTATATTTGCAGTGCCGCCAGCAAAAACAAGAAGAATATGCATTCTACGTTTGCCATCATATGCATCACATCATGGGTGCTAAGATGAAGGATCCGCGGTTTGTCAATCTCGCAATAATTATTTCCTAATTATAAATTTAAATATATATGCTTACTACTTTACTCCTGCTAGCGACAGGGCTTGAACATAGATTTAGATTCACTCGTTATGAATGAGCTCTCGTTGGTTCGAGGGATACTCTACAGCTTCATCAAGACCGAGACCGTTCACGTCGGCGGAGAGTTTCACTACGTGACACCTGAACCAACTTCAAAGAATTGATTCAATTGCAATTCACTTTGAGTAGTTGTAATTCAATTGTAACTCTAGCGACAATACTTGATACATATTCTTTTGTAATTGATTTTGAGTTGTAAATGATCACTTTGAGTTGTCAACAATTGATTCATTTTACGCTGCTTGTTTTTGAGGGCATGGCTAGCAATTCACGAGGTGGTGAAAATCAATAAAATTTAGTTAGGTTCAAAGAACTATCACGAGCGGTTTGATCATTAAACCGTCTATAATACGTATGATATCACGAGCGGTTCTATTTACTAATTTACCAGACGGTTCTAATGCGTGATAAATCTGATATCCTGACGGTTGGTAAATAGAACCGTTGTGTTGTGACTTATCACAGACGGTTCAAAAACCGTCTGTGATAACCGCCTGTTATCATAGACGTACAAAAACACAGACGGTTGGAAACCGTCTGTGATGAGGTTTTCTGTAGTAGTGTATGTGGTACTAGAGTTCCATGGCATGCTAAAACCCCATCATATATGTACACTTCTAGGAGTATGAAATGAGCATCCTATCTATACACATGTACCATACCGTTTTCATTTGTATATAGGAAAATGGTATGGTACTTCTGAGAGTACGTACTCCCACTTCCTATACACCACTTAAATAGGAAAATAGTATATTGGAAGTGGGAGTATCTACATATATTTTGGTTTGCTCTTAAAGTATGACTATTAGGCTCGATCGAGTGAGGCTAACTAGTTAGAGCATCCACAATGTATACATAAAGAGGGTCTTAGAGAATCTTTTACAGTAAGACCTAGTCCTACACACTTTGCAAGCAAAGAGATCCTAACTAAAATCACTAGACCCGGTCCTCTCTAAGCCCGGTTCCTCACCATTGAAAAATAATTTCAAAAAAGGAGGAAGAGAAAAACAGTTGCAAGAGAGAGAAGAGGGTGAGCTGATTCTCATTTTTTTAATCGAACTTGGGTCCTCCTAGCTGGTTCTACACATTAGAGCAAATTTTGTAAGTTTAGAACCCTTCCTACGTGTCAAGTTTAGACCCCCTGAAGGTGTCTAAACATTGCGGATGCTCTTAGGACCGTTTGAAACACGGGATTCTTTCCCTGTGAAATTCCTCTATTCCAAATGGTCTCTTGATGGTGCTCCGCCATGTCAAGGTTGGCTTAACGGATCACTGAGTTTTAAAAAAAAAAAGGCTTACTAACTAAATTTAGTTGAACAACAAATTTGTTTAGAAAGGCACAATATTTGTCTAATTTGCATAATTATAACTTAAAGAATATATTCATATATGTAGACTGCTTATAAAAGGGTTTCAAAAATCTTTCCTTCTATAATTTGGCAAACACATCTCATCTCAACCTTCTATCCCCTTCTAATTTTAGCCCAGTCATTTTCCCTGAAACTCATAATCTATATCCCATGATGTACATGATATTTCTTGCACATCATGCCAAGCGCGGTTCCATCAACATGTAGTACATGAAGACAAGATATTAAATGGAGCATGCAGAAAAGGTGGAGGCACATACAAGGCCTTGAGTAGGGATGCAAGTGGGGCGGGCTGGCCCGCCAAAGGCCGCACCCACACCAGCACAGCTCGCTTTGTGCACCTTAACCCGCACAAACTGCTTCTCCACCCACACAAACCCGCAAGGCTTCCCCTCCCCTCCTTCCCACCAGCAAAGCTCTCCCTCGCCGCCTCCCTCCTCGCCCACCCCCTCTCCCTCGCCGCCCTCCTCGTGCTCCTCGCCTTTGGTGCCTCCTCTACCTCCTGCCCGTGACACCCCCTCTGACTGGTTCCACCCGCCCGCAAGGCTTCCCCTCCCCTCCTCCCCACCAGCAAATCTCTCACTCGCCGCCTCCCTCCTCGCCCACCCCCTCTCCCTCACCGCCCTCCTCGTCCTCCTCGCCGCTTGGTGCCTCCTCTACCTCCTCCGCTTGCAACCATGCTCTCCGCAATTTCTTGATCTGCTTGATAATGGCGTTCACCGACGGGTGACTTTGCTGGTTGATTTGTTGTTGATTGGGTTGGGAGTGTGACTTTGCTATCTATCACGGTGCCCGGTGATTCTGTGGACGGAGCCACTTCAAGCGCCGATTCTAAGTGGGTTTTTGTGGATGGATATGTGGGCTGCTTTTGCGGGGCGGGCTAACGGCTTAGCAGACAAACCCGCCCCACTTGCACTCCTAGCCTTGAGAAGATAGTTGTGTTTGACAGTGTAGAAAATACAAAGGCTCATACAAGGCCTTGACAAAAAATACCAATTGTTGGGTTGTTAAACATGGTTTTTATTTTTGAAGGTTCTTTAAGGACTCATATTGGCAGGCATGATGTATATATACTATAGAGGGAAGCTGAACAACTGAATTGTACTTGGTCTCACAAAAAAAAAACTGAACTGTACCAAGAAAATTACCACAAGAGTGCCAACAACTGAATCTCACCATTTTGGAAGCCCTGCTTTCTTCCCTGCTTCCCAGCATTGCCATATACATCCAGCATTGATCGATAAGCACACACTCTTTGTGAGCCAAAAGGCCATGACCCAACCAAACCTCACCTACACACCACTTGTCTTGACAACACACAAGAATTGTGTCACCGCTACGAGCATGCATTCGCCTTCTTCTCGCCACTTCTCACCAAAACCTCTCGTCTCTACAAATGCCATAACCGCAGCCTCCCAACTCACGATCACGACCACCAGCCAAGAAGCCACAAACCAGCAGCGCAGCATGGGCGACGCGGCCATCGCCGTCATGGAGGAGGAGGAGCAGGAGCAGGAACACATCTTCCGGAGCAGGTTCCCGCCGGTGGCCGTGCCAGACGGCATCACCGTGCCGGAGTTCGTGCTGGCGGGCGCCGAGGCCTATGCCGACAAGGTGGCGCTCGTGGAGGCCGCGCCCGGGGGGCGGTCCTACACCTACGGCGAGGTGGCCCGGGACACGGCGCGGTTCGCCAGGGCGCTGCGGTCCGTGGGCATCCGGAAGGGCCACGTCGTCGTGGTCGCGCTCCCGAACCTCGCCGTGTACCCCGTGGTGTCCCTCGGCGTCATGGCCGCCGGTGCGGTGTTCTCCGGTGTGAACCCCCGCGCCCTCGCCGCCGAGATCAAGAAGCAGGTGGAGGACTCCGAGGCCAAGCTGCTCGTCGCTAACGAGGTGGCCTACGACAAGGTGAAGGACGTGGGAGTGCCGGTCATCGGCATCGGCGACCAGGAGAGGATGCCCGGCGCGATCAGCTGGGACGAGCTCCTCACCGCCGCGGACCGCACCGGCCCGCCGGTGGTGCCAGTGGACCCGGTGGAGCAGTCCGACCTGTGTGCGTTGCCGTACTCGTCAGGCACGACCGGCGTGTCCAAGGGCGTGATGCTGAGCCACCGGAACCTGGTCTCCAACCTCTGCTCATCGATGTTCGCCGTCGGGCCGGAGCTGGTCGGGCAGGTGGTGACCCTGGGACTCATGCCCTTCTTCCACATCTACGGCATCACCGGCATCTGCTGCTCGACGCTGCGGCATAAGGGCACTGTGGTGGTGATGGACCGGTTCGACCTGCGCACGTTCCTTGGCGCGCTCATCGCGCACCGGGTGATGTTCGCGCCCCTGGTGCCGCCGGTGATGCTGGCCATGGTCAAGAGCCCCATCGCCGACGAGTTCGACCTCTCCGGGCTGGCTCTCAACTCCGTCATGACCGCCGCCGCGCCGCTCGCGCCGGACCTCCTCGCGGCCTTCAGAACAAGTTCCCGGTGTCCAGGTCGAGGAGGCGTACGGTCTCACCGAGCACAGCTGCATCACGCTAACGCACGCCGGCGCCGACCCGGAGAAGGGCCGCGTCGCGAAGAAGAACTCGGTGGGGTTCATCCTGCCCAACCTGGAGGTGAAGTTCGTGGACCCCGACACCGGCCGGTCGCTGCCCAAGAATACGCCGGGCGAGCTCTGCGTCCGGAGCCAGTGCGTCATGCAGGGCTACTACAAGAAGAAGGAGGAGACGGAGCGCACCATCGACGCCAAGGGGTGGCTCCACACCGGAGACGTCGGGTACATCGACGACGACGGCGACGTCTTCATCGTCGACCGGATCAAGGAGCTGATCAAGTACAAGGGTTTCCAGGTACAACAATTACGCACATGCATGCAACGACTGCTCTCTGTTTCGTTAATTGTTACACAGAAATGCTACAAATCTGACGTCCGGCTGGTTCGTTGCAGGTTGCTCCTGCAGAGCTGGAGGCCATACTGCTGTCCCACCCTTCAGTCGAAGATGCAGCCGTCTTCGGGTAAGTAGTAATTGATCGATTGGTCTTCTTCTCGGGAACCAATAAATTTACCGTGTTAGCTGAGGTAGTTACATTTCGTGTCTTGGTGTTTGTGGCAGCCTGCCGAACGAGGAGGCCGGCGAGATCCCGGTGTCGTGCGTGGTGCGGCGGCGCGGCGCGGCGGAGAGCGAGGCGGACATCATGGCGTACGTGGCGTCGCGGGCGGCGTCGTACAAGAGGCTCCGGATGCTGCACCTCGTCGACGCCGTCCCCAAGTCGGTCTCCGGCAAGATCCTGCGGAGGCAGCTCAGGGACGAGTTCATCAAGAGAATCAAACAGGCGGCTTAGCAACAATTAGGACGTACGGGATATCTAAGTTGGCGTGCTTCTTAATTACTTCCTGTCTAGCCTACGTACAGAAGAACAAGAAGCATGATGTTGCTTATATATATAGTTCAATGTTTTATGGAGCATTATGTGTTGCTCGATTATGTATTCGGACACCAGAACAGCTAGAAAAATAATTTTATAGGATCTGGTCCACAATTCCATCAGTGTAGACCCATTCCACCGCGTGATACGTGTCTTTTCATGAATCTCAAAACGCATAGCTCAATAAATCACTGATGTGAATTTTCACGAATTAAATACTGAAGACTAGCATGTCATGCTTTGATATTCGTGAAAAAACACGTGTCACACGGTGGAATAGGTCTACACTGATGAAATTGTGGACCAGGTTCTATAGGATTATTTTCCGAACAGCTAGGTCCTATATATGGTTATGGACAGTGGCGGAACCGAGATTTTAAGAGATCCAGGGCAAACCTTTGCCACAAAAACAAACCTTTGCCATAGAAATATGGAGACTAAAGACTATCTAGAATTAAGAATTTGCATTTCAACATAACTATATAGGAGTCTAAGAGGTGCTCGCTTATGGAGATTTCATCTGTATTGACCGTCCAAAGCTAGTTCACGATTTCATCTGTCTGGTGCTCGCCCGGCCGCCATGAGGCCTAATCGTAGGCCGCGTCCCTCGTGTTGCATGCGCCTTGGTTCTCGCCGTGGCCTAGCAGCACCCGCTGTGACACGCCCTGGTCGTGCCGTGCATGGCTTACCATCTCCGCAGCCTAGTCGCGCCCGCCTTCCCACACGCTGGCCACCCGCAAGCCTTTGCCCGGCGCGTCGCCAGCTCGCACAGCCGAACACAAGCGTTCGATCTAGATCTACGGACTCCATAGCAGTTATATCAATAGAGTTCCACTTAGCCACTCATGGGTCGTGCTGTGGGCTGGCTTTGCAATGCTACCCAAGCCCCCAATGTCTCAAGCAATCCGGCCCATGCTTAATGCTTTCTATGTCATCTTCTTCCTCCTTACATCCCAGCCGTCATGGCTTCGCACCCTCCTTCTGAACCTAACCGCCGCCTAGGGAAGATGACGAGGTACTTAGGGATATGTCCCTGGTTCCCTCCGGTGGACCCAGGGCAGCTGCCCCGGCATGCCCTGGTGCTAGTTCCGCCATTGGTTACGGAAGATATCATGTATCATGTTAGAGAGATGGCAAGACGTAACAAAATTGCAAGCTAGTCACCGCGCGCCATGATTCAACTGTTCATTGCTTTCTTCAGTTCTTGCGGTGGCGCCGTTCACCTCACTCTGAGTCTGATGTGCCGTCCACCAACCAAACGTGCCCGCCTCGCCGCTTCTGTCCAGACATCACGGTCGCACGGGCGTTCCAGCAAGCAAATGCACGGCTATTTTGTTTCGTGATATGCGTGTTGCCTAGGAGCAAGGTCGTTGTCAGTATCGATCGGCATTCTAGGCAGGACTGTTTCCGGTGTTTCTAGGGATTCAAGAAATTGTAAGACCTATACCACTATTTTATATGATTAGCTGAATGCCCGTGCTTTGAAATGGTCTCTTGGGGTTGTAGGATAGTAAGATTCCTGACCCAAAAAAAAAAAAAAAAACCTTGAATAGGAGACACGGGAAATTATTTGGGCAGGCTCACGCAATCAATGGATCAGCCATGAGTATATTGTTTTGGACCACTAGCCAAGCGAAGAGTTTTCACTTGTATGGAGCCCAGATTTCCCAGATCAGATCCTTGCATTCTTGCATTGTGAAATTTTGGACCATTGGCACTGCTGTCGATACGCCGAGCTAGCCGCGTCAGCTGTGGAGCGCCATGGAAAGGCATCTGGCCTACCTTCCGTCGGGGGCGTTTGAGCATTGTGGTGGAATGGTAACGTTGTTTATTGAGTTTCTTTACACTCTACCGCTGGAACCTGTTTTTTTTTTTATCCCATTTACTATGCAACAACCACTTCAAAATTTTAGAGATTTTAGTTAGAATTTTGTCACCATTGAATTTGCTCGAAGATTCGTGAGTTAGTGACGTCTATGCCTCCCACTTCGGTGATCTTAGCGCCAAAGATTAGGATGTTTTGGTTGTCTCCAACGCCGGATGCGGCTATTGTTTGTCATGGAGGCAGAGGCGATGGTTGCACAAGAGCATTAGCGGAGGGTTGGCGCTGAAGAAGTGACGCAACATCATGGGATCAACGTGGTAGCATGGGAGGAAGCGGCAGAGGACGACATACCTCACCGACACTGGTGAGGTGAGGTCGGAGCATGCAGTGGTTGGCGACGCGTGAAGGGTGGAGCGGCCATAGGGTTTGAGTTCGGGCAGGGGTGGTTAGTGAGCCCTCGGAGGAACCATATCAAAATTCACATAAACCACGGATGGGCCAATGGCCTGGTGGTGGGTGCGAGGGTTTTCGTTCCCACCCACTCAGGTTCAATCCTTAGGATCACACTGTTCACTGTATTTATTTAGAGGACACACGTGGCTACAAACAGATGGTCAAATTTCAAAAAGGGCCCCTAATTTTGGCGAGCCAAACTGGATCTTTCGGCTGCCAGGGGCTACCAAGTACCAACGCCCGCATCTGAATGATTAAAATCCCAAAACTTGGATCATGGGGCGTACTCTAAGTTTAGTGCAAACAAGCGAACTTACCCTATAAACCTTGTAATCAATATGAGAATCAACCGTACCAATTAGATAACTTTTATGTCTACGTGGAGTAATTTTTTTTCTCTTAACATGAGATTAATTTTGGATTATTTGATTAGATTCAATCAACTCGGATACCTCCCCTATTTCTCGTCCCATCCTCTCCCATGCCACACCCACCTCTACTCCCACTGCACCCCTTTCTATGCTGCCGATGTGTCAATCATCGAACTCTACTGCCACCTACAACCCAAAATCCTAACTAGACACCGCCTCTCTCTCTCTCTCCCCACCTGCCACCTTCTTCATCCTCTCTAGCGGCTCACCATCGCTGGTCCTGTCGTCGCTGATTGCCTGCGTTGCAACACCTAAGCTACAATTCACATTTGACATTGCCAACTAGTAGCCCCCATACCATTGCCACCTTGAACTTACTGTAGGATCGCGGGTAGGCTACGATAGCACAAACAAAAATTTTACCGCGTAACCAAGGAACCACCGCAAGTGATAGATCACGAGATTACCACTAGACGCACCAACTCGTAGCGAGTAAGTCGATGTAGCGAGTTGAAGCGATCGTAGTCGTGCTTGCCGCGCGCCTTCTCCTCCTACTCAGATGAGCGTCGTGAGTTGCGGATCGTCTAGTCGCGATGCTTCGCAACAACACCACCAAGGTATCCACACGTGCAGGCGGGGACACCACGGCGTAGGAGTGCTAGCCGTGGCGTGGTTGAGAGCGTGGCTATTAGGGTTTGGGTTTCTTCGAGAGATTGATCGATCACCTCACCCCATGCCACCGCCTCTATATATAGGCATCCATAATGGGTCCCGACGAAGCCCATTAGGAACTCATGGCCTATAAAATTTGGATCACGATCCAAATCAAATCCTAACCCTTTAAGTGTGTGACCCTATAGGTTCGTGTGCGATCGGTTGTGACTGGAAACTCTTTCCGATCACGAGTCGTCGCGGTACCTAGCGACACATAACGATTCCGAACACACACGAATATATCGGACGAACCTTAATGCAATATGATCTCGACCGAGTCCTTATCACTTACGACCGGCTCGTACTTAGTTCTGATCGATTCATGTCGATTACAACGATTCATAACTCCTTACGACCGATTAGTATCTAACTCGACCGGTTTAAACCTTACGACCGATTGGTGATTATGTTCGAGTAGTCTTCGATGGATCGCATCTCCATACGACCGACCGATCTACGACCTCGGCATTGAGCGATGCGCTTGTGTATTCTCCTTTTGCCTCACGACATCCGGTTGAACTCGGTGAGATAATATGTCATCCATGGGTATTCAATACTTTCTCGATCAAGTGTCGAATAACTTCATGTGGTCGACACTTCGACCACTAGTGGCATGACCATGCACTTTCTTTATTCGACCACAACGAGGGGCCCAGAGACATCTCTCCTGTTATGTTAGGAGGAGCAAATCTCATATACGACCAGTCACATTCCTCCGCATGTTTCATAGCATACCCGAAAGCTACCTTTATAACTACCCAGTTACGGAGTAGTGTTTGGCAACCCCTAAGAGTGCTATTACACATGTAGGAAACCATGCTGATCTCAGGTCTAAGAATTATACATCATCATTGCTTGAGACCAACTAACGACACATAGAATCATAACAATCTCAATAGTGTCTCAAGATGGGTCTTATCCAACACTATGTTCTCTAACATGTGTCCACATTATTGATTCGATATCTCTATACCCATGACCGGTGAAACATGGTCATCAATCAATACATGTACTGGTCGTAGAGTCACTGGTGTTCCGACTAGTGACATTCGACCAGGGATACTTTTAGAACGATATCATATAAGATAAAGAGTTTCACCAACAAGTCACATACTTATTGATCTATATAACTGATGATTCATTCAAGGAACAAGATAACATATTATCAAATGTTATGAACATAATGAAATATAATCATCTCCATGATTACCTCTAGGGTATATTTCCAACACTTACAACATTTCCCAGCCGGGCCACTGAATGCGGGAAGTCCACTGAACCTCGAAGTCCTAAACCTAACTTGACATTAGAGCCAAGATGGCTTTTAGATCGGTTCATAGAACCCTCTAATATTCTAGTAAATCCTTTCTTTCTAAAAACCAAATTAGATGTGCACCTTCTCTATGCGAGTGGATCTGTCTTTTTTAGACGACGAGAGGTTGCATGAAAAATATCCCGTGCTTCCCATGTGTAAATGTTTTAAAAATTTTCCAATTTTTTTTGGAGATGTAGGAGAGGACATAATTCCATAGCTATGTAAAATTTTAAGACCAAACTCAATCGTATTCGGAAGATATGAAATTGACGAGCAGCGAAAATAAATAGTAAAGAACAAGGGAAATCACTATTCATACAAAAAAATTGTCTTTCTCATGTCTTCCAAATGCACGTGTTTGATCTTTAAAGTTTGTATGCCTTCCCCAACTCTCTAGTTTTTTAGGAAATTTAGAAAACTTTTACTCTTAGAAAGCACGGATGTAGCATATTAAGCAAGGGAAGCGCCGGATATTTCCTCGAGAGGATGCATCTCAACTCATAAACTGACATCATACGACTAACTTCGCGCAGAGGCCGAACCCTAATGGCTTTTTAATCTTCTCACATCTAACGACCATCCATCGTTTCGTGATCGGACGGTGTGGATCCAACGAGGCGGTCCCAGGCTCCCATTCCCAGGCTCCCAGCCCGTCCCTCCGCCGCGGCCTCGGGTAGGCAGCTTCTCCAATCCCCAACCTCAACAGAGCAAGAAGCCAGCAGAGGGAGAAGCGAAGCGAAGACGATCAGCCAAGAAGCCGGCGGCGATGGCGTGGCGAGCGAACCTGTCCCGGGGCGTGAAGGAGATCCGCTTCCTCTTCTGCCAGTCCTCCCCCGCCAGCGCCCCCGCCCGGTACCAACCACCGGCCCCTCTTCCCCTCTTTCTGTCTTCTCTACCCGATCTTTTCTCTTCTCATGCGGTGATGGTTGGTGGATTTGTGATCTGATTATTTGCAGGGAGTTCGTGAAGAAGAACTACGGGGACATTAAGGCCCGGAACCCCTACCTCCCCGTCCTCGTCCGCGAGTGCTCCGGCGTCGAGCCCCAGCTCTGGGCGCGCTACGGTAAGCATTCCTCGATCCCATCATTTTCCAGGAATCTAAGATCTTGCTCTTGCCATGGTTCCCCGGACGGCCTGGTCTGGTTTGGCTTAGCCGTTTCCTGGCAATTTTTATCTTCTGCTCTGTGAAATGTTTCGATTGGAGCTACGGGATCTTTGTTATCTTGGGAGATCTTAGAAGTTAGGACTTAGGACCTGCCCAGGAGTGCTTTAGAGGTGGTACTGGTGGAGAGAGATTTCCATTGCTCGTCTAGAATGTTTTAGCACTTTAGATGAGAGGAAATGAGATGATTTGGTGGTTTGGGGGTAAAAGCTATTGATGTGGCATAAGGTTGCTCTATCATAGGTAAACTAAGGTCATTCACAGCGTGGTGAAATGAAAAGGTGATGCTAGAAAGCATCGATGCTGCCCACGGCAGGTAGCCATGGCAAGGACAAAATTACTGGCATCTGCGCACCTAGTTGCTCCGGTTCAGGCCAAGCAAAAATTATGGGCCCACTTGTAGGTGAAATAGGGAATGGAAAGAGAGTGGGATGAGAGAGAAAAGAGGTGATATTTATGTTAGCTGCGGGTCCAACCTAGAGAGAGGGGTGCTAAACAATTTGAGGGAAAAAAATTTTAGGGCATGACTGCTGTGGCGGTAATGTGGAAAACTTGGCACTGCCTACACTGTGGATGCCCTAGGCGTTGCCAAGTTTTCCACATAACTATAACATCACACGAGTACTAAATTTGCTTTTTTTCATCCCGTGTTTAGCACCCCTTCTTTCTCTAAGGTGGGATCCACAAGTAATTAAATATCACATCTTTATCTCTCGTCCTACTCTCTCTCCCTTCCCCATTTCACCTACAGGTGAGCCCTTCATTTTTTTTCTTGGCTTTCGAACTGGGGTAACTTGGTGCATCGATGATCGATGCCAGCATTTTTCCTTGGCATTGCTACCTCCAATGTGTAGGATCAATTATAGAAGCCTTCTAGCATCGGTTTTTCTCACGGTATGGATGGCCTAAAGGCCTGTGGTCAAATAGCGAAATATTGTTCAAAATTACCAATGTTTATAAAAAATTAAAAACTGTCCAGGCCAGTTGCTGGTGTTACATCTGGTCTTCATTAGCTGGTCTGGATAGTGAGGATGGTACGTTACTAGCACTCGGAAAATTGAATCACTGGTGAAGGGCCTTGTTGTGAATTTGCTTTTGGTATATTTGACACTCAACTTTACACTTTTGGCCAAAATTTCTTCTTTGCAATTTATATCTTGTAATCTAGCCCTTGCATTTTATTATTTTGTTTGGTCTACCTTACCGTGTAATGCCCCAAGGTAGGTAAACTATCACTCACTAATAGCATTCTTGATTTAATTTTCTAAAGTATATTGCAATTGAAGTAGTAAAGCAAAAACAATGAAGTTCGCATTTGAAAGGAGGACAACTTACTACCATTTGCTTGACTCAAAACATAAACTCATCTTACAACATTAACTAAAATGGAATTAGTAAATCTAGAAGACATGATAACTAGATGTTCGACCAAGTTTGATATTATCATATAAGCCAATATAATCCCATAACCCCAACTTAATTTTGATAAATAAGAAGCTGTTTGGTTGGAAACTTGAGACTGTACGTCAAAAGATAATGGGTGGCATCATTCTTTTTCCACCAATTTTGAAAACCGTGGGATTGTGAGTGTCTTAGAATACCAAGGATTGAAGATCCCCTCTTTTCAAACCCCAACTTTAATTTCGGTGCAAGCAGACAAAACTCTGGGCTGAAAAAACAGAAGAATAGCAGTCAGACGCAGTTTGTTGTGAAATCTTCGTGTGCCGAACAAATTCCTGCTCGCATAGATTTTTTCTCTCTCTCTTTTTCTTTTTGATTTTTTTTTTTTGAAGAAGAGGGGAGGGGGCGTTTGAGGATGAATACAACAGTGTGATGGAATTGGTTCATGTGTCCCATACAAGCTCTTCTTGGAAACAAAATTTTGCTGCAATGTCAGCTTTTCTAATATGTGCTGGGGTCTCCGAGATTAGTCAGGACTAGTATAACAATATCATCTTAGCCAAACATACCTATAGGCGTTTTCTTGTTTTTAATTGTAAGCATTTCTATCCAGGGGAGCTGAATCTCATCCTACACGGCCAAAATGTCCTATATAAGCTCCACGTCTGTACTTACCTTAAACTTATTTTACCAATAAGCATATGTTGAAGCTTGAACAAAGGCTTATTTTGGGGAGATTAGGCTTAGGTTCCTCTAGAAGATGGCAGATGGTTTTCTCTGAGATGCCCATGGAGAGTGGCTTAGGCTACTTAGTAGTATAAGGTGAGCTTAAGCTTCTATGAGAAGCCTGATAGCCATACCCTGTTTCGAGGAGCTCAAACTTCCGGTGGCTTTAAGTTGAAGCTGAAGCCCCCAAACAGGTCCAAACACATTCTAAGCTTAGTTCGTCATAGATGTTCACTAAAACCATTTGACAGAAACTGTCAAACGTTATCATGAACAAATCCTTAATAAGCAATTGCTTCTAGCCTTTTACTACACTATTGACACCATTGTTCTGCTTGTCATCAATGTACACCTATGATGCGCCGATACGCGATACCAATATGGCTGTACGGATACAGCGATACACCATTTCTTCAAAAAACCCGATACGGCGACACGGATGTATATATATATATTAAAAATAGTAAAAATATAAAATACAATACTTGACAAATTGTAATACTACTAGTAGTCTGCTACTACTATTACTACTACTAGTGCACAATGCTACTACTATTAGTCCTTTGCTACTACTAATACTACTAGTAGTCTGCTACTACTAATACTACTAGAAGCTCCCTGGGATATCCTATTCCTACCAATACTACTAGAAGCTCCCCAAGCATAATACTACTAGTAGTCTGCAACTACTATTGTTGCTTCTACTAGTGGCGTAAAAAGCGAGGCACCTACGTTTGGCTAACGGCGGCGAGCGGGCGAGGAAGAGAGGAGTGGCTTACGGCGACGAAGCAAGGCCAAGGAGCGAGCGGCGACGAGCAGGCCGAGGAGGATGCGACGAGCGGCCGAGAAGCTGAGGCGGCAGTAGGCGGCGCGGTGCCGTGGGCTCTGGCGGCGGCGGGGCTATGGCTCGCTCGCCTCGCGTCGCGTCCTGGCTTCTAGCGCAGAGGAGGGGGCGTAGAGAAGGGAGCGCCGCCGGCCGGTAGTCGCCGGGAGGCGCACGAAGGAGCGGTCGTTGGAGGGGCGATTTTGGAGGCGATGAGCAGATGAGAAGGCAACGAGAAGAGGAGGCTCGTCGGCTGCTGGAATCGCAGCTGGGAGATGCGACCTTGGAGGCGATGAGTAGAGGAGGAGGCGACAAGAAGAGAGGCTCGCCGCCACGGACTCGAGCTGGGAGGCGATGAGCAGAGGCGGCAGCGCACCTGTCGAAGAATGGAGGAACGACCGCATCGAATCAGATTTGGAGCGCTTGCTAGGTTAGTTTTCTTGGGCTGGACTAAAGTTATCTTGGGCTGGTTGGGCGTATCGCGATGTCGGGCCGTATCCAAACGATCGGTAATTTATTTTCTTTATTTTAAAGACGCGTATTTCGATACTTCCGATCGTATCGGGCGTGCACTGCACCGTCACGATCGGGATATTGTCTGGCGCCTCTTAGGCATATCGGAGTATCAGAGATGTACACTATCATGCAATTATTCTAAGGAAATGAATATGGCAACATTATCCTTATACAAGGCATATATTGACTTATTTCAAAAAAAAATTGTTTCATATACCTGCCAAGTACATGTTCGATATACCCATGTTGATAAAGTTTCGATTACCAGTTTTATGTTAAGAAAACAATTTTTAATTTGGAACTCTATCGATTGGGCCATCTTACTCAGGCATAATCCATATATAATCTGGGTGCATCAGACACTAGGAATGCCTATCTATGTTTTTTTTACTCTTCACTGAGGTGTTCCCTTTTTTCCGTAGTATTCCATAGGTTCAGTCTCAAGTGTTGTGCAAGCCTTGTGGTTCTTAGTATGTGTGACTAGCACCAAAGAGCAGATTTCCCCCCTCATACAGTTTATGGTAAAGAGCCACATTGACCGAACCGTGCTTGGATTGCAAGTTGCAACTTATAACCTTTTACCATAACAACATACTTCGGGCACGTACACTACTATCTTGTTCACTGCACTGACTTGGCATTATACTGATCTTACAAGGTAATGTGTTTGGAGATTCTGATGCTTGTAGACTTCGAAAATCCGAGATAGCAAAGAGAGGAAACACAGATTTCTCTTATTATTGCAAGACTACTTATTGGGCCTTTCTGAATTTGTGCTATCATTCGGCAAACTACACAATGCTGTAAATTGAAATAAGCTAGGCAAACTGTAATTACAAGCAAATGATAATTGAAGAAGAGGCTATGCAATCGTATATACACAGTGATCTTTTCCCGCTTGTGTCTTGCACTGTCTAACATTCAAATACTTAATTCACTTGTAGTCCATATGCTTTGTTCATTTATCCCTTGACCGGTTATCGTAATGAAGTGGACCATCCATCCTAACTGAAGAAAAAGTGATAAACCGTAGAGATTCACAGATTCCGGACTAGGCATACTACATTTAACAAAGAAATGAATACTGCATATCTTGGTTGCTACTTTACTTCAAAATGTGTTCCATCTTCATTTCTGCCTGAGAGTTCCATAAACATCCTATGTTTTTTTTTTTTTGAGAGAGAAAAGCATCCTATGCTTTGCTTCATGTATATGATATTATTCAATGTATGGACATAACCAGGGTTTCTTTTAACGGGGGTGGTCGGTCAGGACAAAAATTGGAAAATTTCGGCCGAAATTTTCATTTTTTGTTTTTGAAATTTTCGGGTTTTAAATTTTAAAACATCAATTTTGAACAAAATTCAAGCAAATTCAATTTTTTTGGGACAAAATTAATCAAAACCGATTTTTTTTGGGACCGGTTCGTAATCCTACCGGCACCACCGGTAAATCTGGTTTCACCGATTTTCGACCGAAATTTGGATCCCTGGACATAACGCTTGATACTAACTGTTGGATTCTTGTATTGAAGAGAATGTGTTCCATGTATCATGTAACTACATGTATGTTATGTGGAACATATATTTGGCATTAGCCTTGCTAATAATCTCAGTTGATCTACTGGTCAGGTATGGGTGTGGAGAGGTGCGTGCGCTTGGATGGCCTGACAGAAGCCCAGATTGACAAGAAGCTGGAGGAGCTCCTCGCCAAGGCAGGAGAGTCTTAAAGCTTAATAATGTTGGGCCACCCAAATTTTCTTGCGTTAAATTAAATCTTCCCAAATAAGACAAACGTTAACAGGGGATGTTCTGCTGTTATGATTTCAGTACTATGACTGTAGGATCAAGTGTTGAGATTTGTACAACTGATCCCTGAGAAGATAATTGTTTCTCTTGTTCTTTGGAACTGTCCTTGTTATTCGAGCATTTGTCTATACCCCATGCTATGCTGGAAAATATTATAAAGAGTAAATTACACCACTGTTACTAAACTTATCACGTCAAGTAGGTCACCGAACTCCTAAATTGTTTGTTTAGGTCACTGAACGCGTTTAACTGAATCACCCAAGATCACACTAGAAGGCCAGTCTGGTTATAACAATGACATGCCAATGCCACTGCAACAAAGGTCACACGTGAGAAAATTTACCCGTGGAGTTTTTTTTGCAAAGCAGTCCCGTTATGAATTTATATGGATTTCCCAAAACCGCGGCAACCTCGCCGTTCGCTCTGCCGCCCAGCATCCTCCCAAGCAGCAAGGCCCTCTGCTTCTCCCATTCTATTACTTGTCAGGCCCCTCATTCCCTTCTTCCAGAATCGAAATCCCTAGCCCAATCCAAAAAATCCTCCTCCAAGGACGACGAGAGGGAGGTCAACTCCAAGCACCGGGATGCTCACCTCCGTTTACTGTTGGTACTGTGGCCTGATTGTTGCCTGAGGCCCCGCCGTGAGCGAGAGAAGGAAGTCTGGAAGGATCGACTCCCTGGCCGTAGCGGCGGACGGACTCGCGATGTTGCTGTGGAGCACGACGCTGTTGTGGTAGCTGAGCATGTCCGCTGGGTTTGGCTTCTGCCGAGCTCACAAGCTTCAAGTAGAACTGCCTTTGCACAAATGGGAGCCATTGCAGACTTGTGCTTTTTGATTCAAGAACAGTGTGTTGCTAGAGCTAGCTAGAAATTTCAGAAAGGGAAGGACGGGTGCTTGCTTTTATTCTGATGCTGAGTGATGAGGTAAATGAAGTGTAGAACCACGTATTATAGGGAGCTGGATAGAGGAGCTAATACTGAAGTATGAAATAGTACGCACCTACACTTATTGTGTTTAGAGAGTTCAGGCTTCGTTAGTTAATTACTCTGTTAGTATTTGTAAGTGTGATCGTTAGCTCGTGTTCAGTGATTAGTATTTAGTTTCCATTAAACTAACTCTTGTAAGTGTGGCTTTGTATCAGAAACAAGATGAAACACAGTGCATCAGTGGCCTAGAGTTCCCTCGCAGGAGGCAGCTTCCTTTTCGATCCGCAGGCCCGGCCACCGACGCTCCAAAAACAGCCGCCGCCGTGATATTTTAAGTCGCAGCAGACCAGCTGCCAAGAAGTTGCCTGAGTCACGGCAGTAGAAAGTTGTGAGTCAGGCAATTTTTTTGTTAGCCTGGGTGTTAGAAGTAGGTTGAGTAATTTCAGATGAGAGTTGTTAGTGGTTTATGGGCCTGCTCATTATGATTTGTCTCATAGTTTTTTGAAAGAGTTGGATAGAAAATGTAAAAATAATATCCTCCTTTGGTTATGGGAGGTGACTACAATCTTATTAGAGAAGCAGGAGATAAAAATTCCAGTAATCTGAATTTCAGTCTTATGAAGATCTTTAATGATTTTATTTCTGATAACAAGTTGCTTGAGATAAAAAAGGGGTGCTAAATTTACTTGGACTAACAAACAAAAATGCCCTATTAGGGTGAATCTTGATAGGATTCTTGTTTCAACCGATTGGGAAGTTCATTTCCCTTTGTGTCATGTTCAGAGTTTAATCAGAGTTGGTTCTGATCATAATCCTATCCTTTTAAACACTAGTGAAGGTGATATGGTTAAATCTGGGAGATTTTACTTTGAAAAGAAATGTCTCTTGGCTTTGTCAAGAGACATTCAGGGGGGTTTTGCATCAAAAATGGTTGGAGATTGACAGAAGAGCTATTGATAAGATGTATTCTCTTGATAGATGGAATGGTTGTATTGCTTTTTTGAGAAGTTTTCTGAGAGGTTGGTTGGGGTGTTAATATGAATGGAGAATATAAGAAAAAGAAAAAAGGGTTTTCTTGACCAGCTCAAATATTTAGATTCTTTAGAAGAAAGGCAGGGGTTAAATCCTGATGAGTGGTATCAGAGGTACTCTATTGAATTTGAATTAGAGCAAACTTATGAAATGGAGGAAAACCATTGGTATCAAAGGAGTGGTTTAGATTGGATCACTCAGGGAGATACAAATACTGGTTATTTTCACAACTATGCTAATAGGAGGCGAAGGAAGAATTACATTTTTAGTTTGGATCATGATGGAGTTCTTTTGACCAGCAAAGAGGATGTTAGGAGACACATTTATGATTTCTATAAAAAATCTTTTTGGTTTTGATGGTAGCCAAGAAGTGGGATTGGCTAATGAGATTTGGAGAAGTAAGTTGAGAGTTTCAGATTTAGATAATATAGGCCTGGTTCAGGATTTTACTGAAGATGAGGTTTGGCATGTTATTAAAGAACTGCCAACCAATTCAGCCCCTGGTCCTGATGGATTTCCCAAAATTTTTTATAAGGAATTCTGTGTGTGTGTGTGTGTGGGGGGGGGGGGGGGTTGATCATGTATCAGTTTCTAGATATGGTTAAAGACTTTTCTAAAGGAACTCTGGATATGAAAAGATTAAATTTTGGGGTTGATTACTTTGATTCCTAAACTTAAAGAGGCCAATAATATTAAGCGGTTCAAACCTATCTGCCTTTTGAATGTCAGTTTTAAGATTTTGACCAAACTTTTAGCTAATAGACTGGGGTTAATTGCTGATAAGATTATCAATGATTGCCAGTTTGCTTTTATCAAAGGTAGACACATCTTGGATGGAGTGGTTGCTCTTCGTGAGACTACCCAGAGATTAGAGGCTCTAAGAGAAAAGGGGTGATTTTGAAGCTGGATTTTGAAAAAGGCTTATGACAAGATATAGTGGAGTTTCTTGGAGGAGGTAATGATGAGAAAAGGTTTCTCTAAACTTTGGATTGATCAGGTCATGAGAACAGTTAGAGGGGGCAAGGTCAGCATTAATATTAATGGGGAAGTTGGACCCTACTTTAAGACCCATAGAGGATTGAGGCAAGGAGATCCTGTCTCCCCTTCTTTTTAACCTAGCTGCAGATGCTTTAGCAGAGATCATTAATACAGCTCAAGATAATAATTTGATTAAGGGGGTGATTTCACATTTGGTTCCTAGGGGGTCCCCATTCTGCAATATGTTGATGATACTGTGCTTATGCTGGAGTATGATGAGATTTATCTTCTTAACTTTAAATTTCTCCTATATTGCTTTGAATGGATGTCTGGTTTGAAAATTAACTATTACAAGAGTGAAGTTTTCGTGCTTGGGATGGAAAAAGATGACTATGTTAGAGTAGCTAATATTTTCAATTACAAAATGGCTTCTTTGCCTATGATTTATTTGGGGATACTGATTGGAGACATATCTATTGGGTTGAAAGCAGCAGATAATGTGATCAACAAGCTGACTAAATGGTTAGACAATTGGAAAAATAGCTTTCTTTCTTCTGGGGGTAGATTAATTTTGGTTAATTACAGTTTGAGTAGCCTTCCCACTTACACCATGGGCTTCTATAGATTGAATGAGGAGGTGCACAAACGCATGAATACTATCAGATCTAGATTTTTTTGGAGGGGGTCTAGTGATAATTTTAAGTATCATATGGTGAAATGGGAGCCTGTCTGCTAACCTAAAGATTTTTGGGGGTTAGGGGTGATTAACACTAGGGTCATGAATGATTGTCTTATTTCTAAGTGGATTTGGAGAATAAATTCTTCAAATAATGAACTTTGGTTTAGAATCTTAAAAGCCAAATATTTCCCCAAAGGTGCTTTTAGAGATGCTAATAGTCTTAGAGGTTCTCAGTTTTGGAAACAGGTGCTGAAAGTTAAAACTTTGTTCCACTAGGGTTCTAAATATAAGCTTGGTAATGGACAAAATGTCTCTTTTTGGAGAGATGTTTGGACTGGAGATTGCCATTTTAAGGTCAAATATAGGAATCTATTTAATATTTGTTAGTCCCCTCACATGAGTGTGGCTGAGGGCCTGGTTTGATGCGGGCATCCCTAACACTTATGCATCTTCTCCTATTGTTGGTGAGGCACAAACTGATGCGGACGTCCCTACAACCAGTTCAGTACCAGCTGGTCCAATGACCAGAGCTCGAACCAAGCTTCTAAACCAACATGTGCTTTTGTTTCTTAATGAATCTCCTATTAACTATACTTAGAATTGGCTACTACCTCATGCAAAAATTTTGTGCATTCTCAGATTCGAACATTGTGAAGACTTCGGAAGCAAAGCAATGGAGGAGGACATTGGAAGATCAAAGGAAGTCACCTTACGCTGTCTTGGCCAGGCTGTATGACCAGGTCTACTAGCTCTACGACCAGGTCTCAAGCTCTACGACCAGTTTCCAAAGATGTACGACCAGTCTTACAACCAATCCTACGACTGGATCTATGATCAGTCCAACGACCAGGTCTTTAAACAATACTCGGTGGATGTCATACCCGAAAGGAGCAATACATGGAGGGAAACGTGTTTGACAGGAACAGTGCTCGACAGCAATAGTACTCGACATGAACAGTACTTGTTGCGAACAATATGATTCGGTTAGGATTTGGAAATCAGAGTCTTTGTCCGACTCAGTTAGTTGCGCTGACCCTAGATTTTGGTAGCGTGATTTCAGAAGGTTCACTATAAATACCATTGTGACCCCCATGTATCCCAAGACCAGTTTATGCATAAGATTGAAATATAGCTATTGCTTGTTCTTTCAAACTAGAGTTCATGAGAGGACTTTGAGAGAGAATTGGACAATTCATTGGTTCATCCTGCACTTCAAGGTCAAGCTGTCGTTCCATTGGGAATTGGGGGCTTGGCGATCATCGCTTGTGGTCTCGCGACGATCATCTATCCGGTGTGTTTTGGGCGATAACCAAAGAGTTGAGGGTTTGTACATTGGCACGAGTGTTCAGCTAGCGATTTCGTCAACTTCGCATCATCTATCTACGGGTCTCACTGAGAAGATCGGGCAACCCCCATATCATGTGGTATCAAATTCTAGGTTTACTCGGTGAGATCTCTTTACCCATAGTTTAGATTTGTTTTCTGTCCTATAGTCCATTAAACCAAAAATTTGCAACACCAAAATCATAGTTCAATATGTTATTTCTTGTGAGTTTCGTTAAGTTTTCATCCATCAGAGATTTATTTTTCGTGCTGATCTTGTGTTTTCCATTGCGTAACTTCATCTTATATCTACTTCAATTTTCGAAAATTGCTGATTGATTCCCTCAATTAGCACCCAAAAAGAGCTTTTGGAATTTATTTCTTGGTTGTTATCCAAGTTGGATCTACACGTCTTCTTTCTATTTTCTTTTGGAGAAGTAGTATCCGACTCAAACTCCAAGATTGTTCTTTTCAAAACTGCTTTGTTCTGACTTTCTGACTTGGTGTCAGTTAATTCGGGTTTCATCTTTAATCCTAGCCGGCCGAAACCTTTTGGTTGAGACTAGCTGTTGACTTTTGCTTTCAGGCTGCTCTTGGAATTAGTCTACACTTCTGAAATTTTTGAGACATGCAAATCAAAGGGTGAATCTACACCTTTCCTTTCATCCATTGCAAAAGAAGATATCAAAAGGCAGCTGATTTGAAGAAAAAGCCACGGCTTGACAAAAGTATAAGAAAAAGAAAGCAAAAGAGAACAAACCCGCACATACCAGTACCAACTTTTCCATTCAGTGACCTTACTAACTGACGGAGGAAGATCTTGTGAATGCAGTTTGAGAAAGAAAAGAGAAAAGAAACAATGCTGGCCGAAACTTGGAAAGTGGGAAACCCTAGTCCATATTTCTAGATTGTGTATTTAATCTCTTTGAGCAATCTTGTGCCATTCTTTTTTTGTAATTGGCTAGCGTCTCTCCTAGTACTTGGTGCAATACGAGTTGGTCGATCTCCGACTCAGTCCTTTGTTTGCATTAAGTCACATTCATCTTTGCGTATGCGTTCATATCCTTCGCTTACATCTTTTGGATCAACACAAAGGCAAACTTTTCTAGCTTGGATCATTACTTAGTTTTACAATAACTTGAATATCAGTTTGCATAGGTTATACACATACCTTTCCAAGCTCCACCTACACCCGTTTGTGTACTCCCTTACTCTTGGTTACGCTCATACATTACCGGGTTGAGATCGTTCGCTGTCCCAAGTGCCGTTGTGTTGTCCTTAATTCACTTTGAAACGGTAAGCTTATCTTGTATTCAGGACAGTGAGTGTGAGCGTAGAGAGAGATTTTTGTTTTACTAACCTGGATATAATCTCGCTTGCTGTTTGTGAGTTGTTACTATGACAGGTCACGAGGAGATTCCACCGAATCCAGAGGCGCTGGTTACGTGGACGGAATACACTCGGTTGTGCGAGATGCTACAGAAACAAATTCATGATGGTGATAATGGTGTGCGCTATGAGCTCGGGTAGTTGATGGACTACACTCGAGAGGAAGTCACGCAGTGCACGACCATCGATACAAATTTCCTAGAGTGCGCACTCATGTTCGTTCAACACAATCTCGTGGAGTGCGCAAGTCGACGATGCGAGTGTGCATGGTCCTTCGGCTGTTAAACACAACGAGACAGAGGAGGAGTGTGCTATTCATGTGGACGAGGAGCGCCAACAGCGTCAGGCATGTCGCCTAGCAATACAGCCACACGCAGGTTTAGTAGCTACAGCACGTGTGTTGGCACAGGGCCGTGGACGTGGTCGAGGCATCGGCGCCTACCACAGTGCCAATGGTCGGGTTGCACCCCTGGATGCCCCGCGACGAGGTGATCTGTTTATCGCTAATCCTACGGTACGACCACATGATGCACCTGGTCGATGGGCTGCCGAGGCCGAGCTCTCGGGCGATGACGATTTCCCCATCGACGACTACGACCACCGACAGCTCCACCACGACCACAACGGACCTCGACATCGACACGATGATGCTGAGAATTTTATTGCTAAGCCCAAATTTACTCTTATTATATTTTCAAGTGGTACAAATGTGGAAGAATACCTTACTTGGGAGTTGAAAGTTGATTAGTTGTTTCGGATGAACAACTATTCTGATGAGAAAAAACTATTACTTACATCCAATGGTTTGGATGATTATGCTACACATTGGTGGGAGTAGTTTGTTCTAAGCGTATGGAGCAACATGAGTTGCCGATTATCACCTAGGAGCAGATGAAGCAACATTTGTGTGCCCATTTTGTACCTCGCCACCACAAGCGTTCACTTTTTGAGAAGTTGACAAGTCTGCGACAAGATTTGAAATCCATTGATGAATATTATAAGGAAATGGAAACTGTCATGATACATGCAGATATCCGTGAGAATGAAGAGCAGACCATGGCAAGATTTCTAGCTGGCATGAATTATGCAGTCAAGCGCATTGTCAATCATCATCCTTACAATGATATGATCGAGTTGCTGCACCAAGCCCGCGAGGCCAAACGCCAGGTGATTGAAGATGCCTGTTTTGTGGCCCATTCACGTCCATCGACCAGTCCTGGCCAACCATATAACAAGAGCAACCTGCCACGAGTACTCAGGCTGGGAACACTTCAGCAATACGCAGTTCTGTAGCTCAGAAGCCGAAAAGTACACCGCCATTGGTGCGTCGACCAGCGGCGTCCATGCCTAGTGCGGCCTCTTCTATGGGGTCGACCTACCGTTCACGTGATATTATTTGCTACAAGTGCAAGGGTGTTGGCCACTTTCAGAAGGACTGCCCAAATGCCTGAACTATGCTTATCACAAAGGAGGGCAGTTATATTTCGACCAGTGATGACGAGTCGCCTGACGCCCAACCAGTCTTACACACTGATGACATCAAACAATGTGAGTGCGACCCGGAGTTTCCTAACACTGAGTAGTATTCCATTGTCTGCACGCCCATGGTTCTTAGTGTGATGCCATCACCGTCACTCGAACAACGGTGTAATTTGTTTCAGACTTGGGCAAAGCTTGATAAGGGTAAGGTGTGCAAAGTGATTATTAATAGCGGGAGTTGTCACAATTTGGCCAGCAAAGACATGTGTCATAAGTTGGGTTTGAAGTATTTGCCACATCCGCGTCCTTATCATGTGTAATGGTTGAGCGACAAAGAGGAAGTGAAGGTGAACCATATGGTGTGTGTGACATTTTCTATTGGAAAGTACACCAATATTGTGGATTGCGATGTTGTGCCTATGACGGTGTGTCACTTACTCTTGGGATGGCCATGGCAATATGATCGTTCTGCTGTTCATGATGGGCGTACAAATCGTTACACTTTTCGATGGAACAATATGGATGTCACCTTGAAGCCGCTTACACCACAACATATTGTGAATTCTTCAATACAGAAAGTTGAGATGCACGTTGAGCGTGCGACGGAGCCAGAGACAAATCTGAGTGGTAACAAGAAACGTGAGGGAGAGAAGAATTTAGTGATGTTAGCCACCAAATTAGAGATGAAAGAATTCAGCGAGGATCCCAATTTGGTGCACTTTGTACTGTTGTACAAAGATGCTTTGCTTTCGATTAATGACTTGACTTCTCTTCCTAGTGGTGTTGTTTGTATTTTGCAAGACTTCAACGATGTCTTTCCGGAGGAGATACCAGCTGGGCTACCACCAATTCGTGGAATCAAACACAAGATCGACTTGATTCCAGGGGCATTTCCGCTGAACCGACCACCATACCGCACCAACCCCGAGGAAATGAAAGAAATTCAGAAACAAGTACAAGAGCTTCTCTCCAAAGGGTACGTACGTGAAAGCTTAAGCCCTTGTGCTGTTCTAGTTATTTTAGTTCCTAAGAAAGATGGTTCCTGGTGTATATGCATAGATTGTCGAGCGATTAATAATATCACTATTCGATACCGTCATCCTATACCTCACTTAGATATATGCTTGACGAATTGAGTGGTGCTGTTATTTTCTCTAAGATAGATTTGCGTAGTGGTTACCATCAAATTAGGATGCACGAAGGGGATGAGTGGAAAACAGCTTTTAAAACAAAATTTGGGTTGTGTGAGTGGTTAGTCATGCCTTTTGGGTTAACTAATGCACCTAGTACTTTCATGTGCTTAATGAATTATGTTTTAAGGCATTTGATTGGTAAATTTGTGGTTGTTTACTTTGATGATAATCTAATTTACAGTCGTACTGAGTCTGAATACATAGGCCATCTTAGACAAGTTCTACAAGTTTTGCGTGATGCTAGGTTATTTGGTAACTTAGAGAAGTGTACTTTTTGCAAAGATCGTGTCATCTTTTTAGGCTATGTTGTATCTGCGCAAGGAGTTGAAGTAGATGAATCTAAAGTTGAAGCACTTAAGAATTGGCCCACTCCTGTGAACGTAAGTCAGATTAGGAGTTTTCATGATATTACTGGTTTTTATCGACGTTTTGTGCAGGATTTTAGCACTGTAGCTGCCCCTTTGAATGACCTTACTAAATAGGGTGTTGAATTTGTGTGTGTGTGGGGTAGCACAAGAGAATGTTTTTGCTGAACTTAAGAAACGCTTGACTGAAGCACCGTTGCTTGTTTTACCTGATTTTACTAAAACTTTTGAAATTGAATGTGATGCTAGTGGATTGGGTATTGGCAGTGTTTTGATGCAAGAGGGTAGACCGGTAGCTTATTTTAGTGAGAAACTGAATGAGGCTCAATTGAATTATCCGGTCTATAACAAAGAGCTTTATGCATTAGTACGTGCTTTAGAAACTTGGCAACACTATTTATGTCCTAAAGAGTTCATTATTCATTCTGATCATGAGGCTTTGAAGTATTTAAAGGGCCAAGCAAATTTGAACCATCGTCATGCCAAATAGGTAGAATTCATTGAGTCATTTCCTTACATTGTGAAGTATAAGAAGGGAAAGGAAAATGTGGTCGCTGATGCTCTTTCTCGGAAAAGTGTGCTTTAACTCGATTAGGACTGCAAGTTCTTGGCTTAGAGAGTTTGCGTGATCTCTATACTACTGACCAAGATTTTTCTATTCCTTATGCTCACTGCAAAGAAGGAAAAGGCTAGGATAAATTTCATATCCATGATGGATTTTTTGTTTCGCGCTAACAAACTGTGTGTTCCAGAGTCCTCCATGCATTTGCTCTTATTGCAGGAATCACATGTCGGTGGACTAATGGGCCATTTTGGACGTGATAAGATGTTGTCTATGTTGAGCGATCACTTTTATTGGTCTAAGATGAGGCGCGACGTGGAGAGGTATGTGCAGTGATGCATTACTTGCCACAAAGCGAAATCAAAGTTGAATCCACATGGTTTGTATACCCCTCTACCTGTTCCCAATGCACAATAGGAGGATATTAGTATAGATTTTGTTTTAGGACTGCCTAGAACTAAGAAGGGGAGAGATTCTGTTTTTGTCATTATGTATCGATTTTCGAAGATGGCGCACTTTATTCTGTGCCACAAGAGCGACGATGCGTCGCATATTGCTGACTTGTTTTTCAGGGAGATCGTGCGGCTATATGGCGTACCATGCACCATCGTGTCGGATCACAATGTGAAGTTCATGAGCTACTTCTGGAAGACGCTTTGGGGCAAACTGGGGACGAAGTTGTTATTTAGCACAACTTGTCATCCCCAAACTGATAGTCAAACAGAGGTGGTGAACTGCACACTTTCGATGCTACTCTAGACCATGATTAAGAAGAATCTGCGTGAGTGGAAGGATTGTTTGTTGTACATGGAATTCACTTATAATTGGGATGTGCACTCCACTACGTAGATATGTCCTTTTGAGGTGGTGTATGGATTCAAGCCCTTGACGTCGCTTGATTTGCTTCCACTTCCAAGTCAACACCGTGTTGATATGGAGGCATCTAAATGAGCTAAATATGTGAAGAAATTGCATCTCAAAACAAAAGAAGAGATAGAGCGCAAGGTCAAGTCCTATGCTGAGAAGGCAACCAAGAAAAGGAAGAAGCTAATTTTTTTAACCAAGTGATTTGGTTTGGTACACTATTGCAAGGATCGTTTTCCCGACCGCCGCAAATCCCAGTTGCTACCATGGGGCGATGGACCTTTTAAAGTACTTGCAAAGATCAACGACAATGCCTACAAGATAGAGCTTCCTGGTGATGACTATGGCATTAGCTCTACGTTCATTGTCGCTGATTTATCATCTTTCTTTGGTGGTGATGATTCTGCGTCGAGGACGGTGCCTTTTCAAGAGAGGGAGGATGATGTGGGCATCCCTAACACTTATGCATCATCTCCTATTGTTGGTGTCGTAGGGACGTCCCACCGGCCCCACGACCGGGCGAAGCACGGTGACCCCGGGAGGCCTCCCAAGAGACCTACCCGAAGGGGTCCCGAACACCCCACGAAGGATGCCGAAGACCCTTCGGATAGTCCTGAAGACCCACCAGAGGAATCCCGAAGACTCTCCGGAGTAATCCCGAAGACCCCCCCCCTGGAGGATCCCGAAGACCCTCCGGAGTCAGCTCGAAGACCCTTCGGGATGGCCCCGATAGCCCTCAGCAGAGGGCCTCAATAGATTGCCTCTGCGAAGGGCACAGGGGCAACAGGAACGATGGACCGGGTGCACTCCCCGAATGGACCACGTCCAGGAAGACACACCGTACACCAGAGGCTACGCATACGGCGCGTAAAAGTCCCTACAGCCCCTATCATCACAGTACTTTTCTAGGGATACCAATGTAAATTTAAATACCCTGGGGGGAGGCTATAAATAGCACCCTCCACTATGTAATAAAGGAGGACTTTTGGATAAGCAAGACTTACAACAACCGAGCCCCTTTCAGAAGCCCCCTCGTCTTTCTAGTACGAGGGGTCTCCTCTTTTTACTGTCTAGTCTTCTCACTACGACAGTTGGCGCCGTCCGTGGGGTTCGGCAGGAAAGCCACATCCAGGAAAATTGATGGCCCCCAAGGGGCACCAAAGTCTCATAGCAATCGAGGCAAGGCTGCGGTCCCAACACCCCTAAAGCAAAGCGGGGTCGGGCCACATCGGTCGCCGCTGCCGCCCGAGCCACAGAAGAAGAAGCCAATAATTCGACGCATGGGGACATCATAGGAGGCGATGCCCCGTCCACCGAAGCATCTTTGCCAAGCGACCAGCCCGCACAAACCGTGGGCATCACTCGCGAAGCATACGAAACACTTCAGCGGGAGTTGGCGAACCTCCGGCGGGAGATGCTTAGTCTCCGCCAGGCGGCGGGAGGCACCCTTGCAAACTCCCAGCCACAACCCGCCACTCAACACCCCGAGGCCGGAGTCCATGCCATCCCGAAGGAACCAAACCCGAGCCTGCAGCTCCGGGGAGATCCCATCTCCCCGTTGAGCACGGGGCTTGAAGCAGCGCGCTGGCCAAAGAACTTCAAAATGCCGGAGGTCACACCCTTCGAAGGATGCACAAATCCCTCGGAGTTCTTGCGCGTCTACAAAACAGCGGTCGAAGCAGCGGGAGGGGACGACACGACCAAGGCGAAAAGCATCACACTGGCCCTTAAGGTCGTCGCCCTGACGTGGTTCTTTACCATTCCCCCCCGGTCCATTTACGCCTGGGAACAGTTGCGGGACCACATACGCAACAACTTCCAAGGAAACTACAGCGAGCCGAAGGATGCAGGACACTTGTTCGCAGTCAAACAAGCCCCGGGTGAGTCCCTCCGCAGCTTCTTCAGAAAATTCACAGAAGTGAAGTGCCAAGTCAAGGGGGTCAACGAGACCACCATCATAAACGCCGCAACTTGTGGCTTGCAAAAAGGCCCCCCGCCGGAAAAACTGGCACGCAAGCCAGCACGCACGGTCGTGGAGCTCTTTGACAAAATAGAGGAGTACACTCGAGCGGAGGAAGATAGCATCCGGAGGAACGACACCGCACCAAATACCACCTCGTTAGACAGGCCGCCCAAGGAAGATACAGCTACCACCCTAGCTACCAACAAACCACGCATCAGCTTTCGGCAAAAAGGCCGAAACATTTATCACGTCGATGAAGGGCACACCCCCGAAGCTGGCAGGCGAGGCGGCCGAGCAAACCGCGGCGGAGGAAGAGGCCGCGGCCGTCACGGTGGCCGGCACCAGGACGCCCGAGTTGGAACAGCAGCAACTCTATTGTACTATGACCTCCACGGCAAAGGGTCACACACAACAACAGATTGCCATACCATTGCGGCCATGTAGGACTACATGCACCGCAATCAACAGCCAGTCGAGCATGAAGACCGGAAGGAGGTGGGCAATCTGTTGCTAGCCCCACCACTACGCCCGCGCATAGAAGGGGGCCATGGCGGACCAGCCCAGAGGGTCATCAACATGATCACGGGGGGGGGGGGTCCTCGTTGGGCATAACATCGAAGAGACAACGTCACGCGTACGCCCGGCAAATCTACCACGTGGCCACACAGCCGGCTTCCCGACCACCCCGGTACTCCGAGGTACCCATAACCTTCGGACCTGAAGACGAGTGGGGAGTACACTTCCCCCACTAGGACCCCCTCGTCATCTCCGCCAGCATCACCAACTATGAGGTCAGGCATGTCCTCGTAGATGGCAGGAGCTCGGCTGACCTCTTATTCGCAGAAGCCTTCAACAAGATGATGATCCCAAGAGATCGCCTGTCCCCACCAGGCATACCATCGAGTGGGCTTGGAGGCGAGCCCGTGGACGGCCACAGGCCGTCGCCTCGCCGTCACATTTGGCGACGGCCGCGCATCTCGCACGGAGACGATAACTTTCGACGTGGTCGAAATGTCATACCAGTACAACGCCATCCTCGGAAGGGCCACGCTCAACGCCTTCGGCGCGATAGCGCATCACAACTACATGTGCATGAAGATCCCCGTGCGTGAAGGAGTCATCACGATACGGGCAAACCAAGACCTCGCTCGCCGGGCTGAAATGGAGTTGGGCTCGCATACCCGACGTGTTCACATGGTCGAAGCAAACATGGGGATACAGAGCAGGGCCTCGGCTGGCAAATGGGCCCCGAAGGCCAAGCCAGAGGGGCAATTGCGAAGGGTTCCCCTCAGGGACACTTTCCCGGAGAAAACAGTGGCCCTCGGGGCAGTACTCACGGAGGAGGAACTCAGCAACATCCTCCGGGTGCTCCGCGATAATGCCAACATCTTCGCATGGAGCCCAGAAGACATCCCGGGCATCGCACGGGAAACAATCGAGCACCGGTTGGCTATCCGAGCAGACACAGTCCCAAAAAAGCAGAAGCTCCGGTGCATGACGCCCGAATGCCTCGAAGCCGCGAAGAAGGAGGTTGCCAAGCTCTTAACAGCTGGGGTGATCCGCGATATCAAGCACTCCGAATGGCTCGCCAATCCGGTCCTCGTCCAAAAAAGCACCGGCCAGTGGCGCATGTGCGTCGACTTCACTGACCTCAACAAGGCATGCCCGAAGGACGACTTTCCCCTACCACGCATCGACCAGTTGGTGGACGCCACGTCAGGGTGCGAACTCATGAGCTTTTTGGACGCATACTTCGGGTACCATCAGATATTCATGGCTAAGGAAGATGAAGCAAAAACTGCCTTCATCACACCCATTGGTACCTACTGCTACCATCGCATGCCCTTCGGGCTGAAAAATGAGGGAGCAACCTTTACCCGCCTTATCACAAGAATCATCGCATGGCAGCTCGGCAGACATGTCAAAGCCTATGTCGACGACATTGTGGTTAAAAGCAAGCTCACGGGCTCCCACCCCGGGGACCTATGAGAAACTTTTGCCAGCCTCCGAGCGGAGGGAATCAAGCTCAACCCGGAGAAGTGCGCCTTCGGCGTCAGAGCAGGAAAGCTATTGGGATTCCTCGTGTCAAACAGAGGCATTGAAGCAAACCCAGAGAAAATCAGGGCCATACAAGAAATGGAACCACCCCGCAGTGCCCGCGAGGTACAGAAACTGACAGGGCGCCTCGCGGCCCTCAGCCGATTCTTGTCCCGCTCGACGGAGCGGGCTCTGCCCTTCTTTAAGACCCTCCGGGGTGCGGAGCCATTCCGATGGACAAGTGAGTGCCAAGAAGCATTTCAAGAACTCAAGCAATACCTCGCTCAGCTACCCAGCCTCACCAGCCCAAGCCCGGGAGCACGACTCCTGTTATACCTCGCCGCCTCCGCCTCCGTGGTCAGCGCGGTCCTCGTCCAAGAAGAAGACGGACAGCGTCCCGTCTATTACGTCTCCGAAGCACTCTAGGGAGCCTAGATGAGGTACACGGAGCTGGAGAAATTAGTGTACGCCTTGCTCATGGCTTTGCGAAAGCTCCGCCATTACTTCCTGGCGCACGCAATCATAATCCCGACCTCCTACCCGCTGGCTCTCATGTTGCGAAACAAGGATGCCTCCTGACATGTTGGCAAATGGGCCGCGGAACTCACACCCTTCGACATCACATTTGCTCCGCGCACCACAATAAAATCCCAATCATTGGCCGACTTCGTCGCCGAGTGGACCCCTCACGCGGGACAGCCGGCTAATGCCGTTGAGACGCCATGGACATTATACACTGACGGCTCCTGGTGCACCACGGGAGAAGGCGCGGCGGCCATCCTTGTCGCCCCAGACGGTTGGAGTATCTCACACGCTGCACGACTCAACTTTCTCACTACAAACAACACCTCAGAATACGAGGCACTCCTCCTAGGCCTCCGCAGAGCAAAGGCGCTGGGAGCCAAGCGGGTGGTTGTCAAAAGCGATTCCCGCCTCATGGCGGGACACTTCGACAAGACATTTGAAACAAGGGATCCCGAAATGGCCCGATACCTCACAGCGGTACGGGCCATTGCTAAGGGCTTTCTCGGAATCACCATCCAGGCAATCCTCAGAAGTGCCAATGAAGCTGCCGATCGACTTGTGAAGATGACCAGCTCCAACGACCAACCCCCACCAGAGGTCTTCTACGAGATACTTACCAAACCGTCCGCCTCGACCGAGGCGCCCGCTGCCCCATGCCGAGCACTAGGGGCTCCGCCCGAAGCACTAGGGGCTCCGCCTAAACCACAAGGGGCTGAGCCCGAAGGAACCAAACCAACCAGGGCGTCACAAGGTGTCATGCACCACGTTGTGCACATCGACGTCCCAGACTGGCGCAACATCATCGTCGCCTACCTTGCAAGTGGAGAACCTGACGACCCGATCGAGGAAAAATGGCTCAAGCACTAGGCCAGGAATTACCGCCTCATTGGAGGCGAACTATACAAGGGGGGCGTTTGTGCCCCCTTCCTATGGTGCATTTCCCAACAAGAAGGCCATCACCTCCTCAGGGAAATACACAAGGGGCTCGGTTGTTTATCACGGTGCGAAGTGGCAGCGATGGAAACTAGCGAACCCGAGTGGTTCTATGAAGGAGTTCCATCGCTCTCGCAAGAGGAAAGCGGCGGAGGCACGCGAGGAAATTCGGGCATTTTGGAGACGCTGAGATGCGCTGGCTGTAGGTGCCGATGCGGATCCCTTTACGTCGTGTGTCGAGTCTACGCCTCCGGCAGCAGGTGTTTCGAGCGATAGCTCATCCGAGTTGCTAGACGAGTACGAGGCCACGCAGAGGGAGTTTTCGAGGTTGATAGCGTCCGGGGCATCCGATAAAGAACTACTGGAATGGGCTACGCGCACAGAGGAATGGGGCTTTGTCCTGTAGGCGCGCCAAGGCCCTGCTGTAAACTTGTATTATGTACTAGCTTGTATTTGTTATTACGGGCTGAGCCCTTGTAATCTGTGCTGTTGAGCCTCATTTGATTAATAAAGACTCGCTGTAATAAGTGTTTTGTCCTTTTGCCCGGAGGGGGTGCGGGGTTGGCCTGGATAGGGCTTTGTCAAGCTCTATGTATATATATTGTGTTTTTTGCGAGGGGGTGGCGGAGCCGCGCGTCGCCCCTACCTTCTTTTGATAGGGCTTCAGGGAGCCCTCTATAGGTTTTTTTTGCGAGGGGGTGGCGAAGCCGTGCGCCGTCCTCCTACCTTCTTTTGATAGGGCTTCCGGGAGCCCCATATAGTTTTTTTTTTGCGAGGGGGTGGCGAAGCCGCGCGCCGTCCCCCTACCTTCTTTTGATAGGTCTTTAGGGAGCCCCATATAGGGTTTTTTTTTGCGAAGGGGTGGTGAAGCCGCACGCCGTCCCCCTACCTTCTTTTGATAGGGCTTCAGTGAGCCCTATATAGGTTTTTTTTTTGCGAGGGAGTGGCGAAGTCGCACGCCGTCCCCCTACCTTCTTTTGATAGGGCTTGAGGGAGCCCCATATAGGTTTTTTTTTGTGAGGGGGTGGCGAAGCCGCGCGCCGTCCCCCTACCTTTTTTTGATAGGGCTTCAGGGAGCCCTATTTATGTATGCCTTTTGTTTTATACACCCGTGCCCTCGGGGGATCTCGATGTGCACCGGGGCCGAAGGCCCTGCGCAGTGTCTTATTTTATACACTCGGGCCCTCGGGGGACCTCGGTGTGCACCGGGGCCACAAGCCCTGCGCGATGTCTTATTTTATACACTCGGGCCCTCGGGGGACCTCAGTGTGCACCGGGTCCGAAGGCTATGCGCGGTGTCTTGTTTTATACACTCGGGCCCTCGGGGACCTCGGTGTGCACCGGGGCCGAAGGCCATGCGCGGTGTCTTGTTTTATACACTCAGGCCCTCGGGGGACCTCGTTGTGCACCGGGGCTGAAGGCCATGCGCGGTGTCTTGTTTTATACACTCTGGCCCTCGGGGGACCTCGGTGTGCAGCGCGAGACTCTTTATATATTAAGTTGGTACAAAATGCCCAAAAAGGTTACACTTGCTTTCTTACAAACCCCCCTTTTTACGGGGTGGGTCTATTAGCCGGTCGCAGTCGGGGTTTTTACAATGCGGTTGCTAAGGATAGAACTTGTGGAGACTCTTTGCGTTCCACGTGTGTTCGATCTGCTGACCTTCGGGAGTGGCGATGTGATAGGAACCTGCCCTTATGCTTTGGGTGATGATGTAGGCCCCCTCCCATTTGGACTGCAGCTTGCCAATTGTTGCGGGGTTGGCCACCCTTTTGAGGACCATGTCGCCCGGCGCGAGGGGGCGGGCCCTCCTTCGAGCCCTAGCGGCCGGTTCCCCTCTTAGTACTTCGCGCTTCGGAAGGAGCAGGACCCCGTGAGGCGAGCCGCTTGAACGATGACCGCGCATCTTGTACACGCGAGGCCCAAGTTCAAATAAGCGAGTCACGCGCAGTCGTGATTCAAAGTCTTTTCCATTTAAAAATGGAGGATCTTATACAAAAAGAGGTCACCACCCCCCGACGCCTAAAAACTGCTCCTTACAATAAACAAAACCGGAGCAGCAAATAAAAAAACTAAGTAGACACCAACACTAATGGCTACGCACTAAACCAAAAAGAAGTTCATCAGGCAAGCAGAGGGTCACACCTTCTCATGTTGGGTGGACCCCCGCTTGCTGGGTCCCGCAACCTCCGCCGATGTCACTGGCGCGCTCCCCTTTCCCCACGCGCCGCACGGCTCGAACGATTCTCGTCGTGATCTTGATGGCGCGAGGGTCCAAGACTCGAGAAGGACCCTACCGGCCTTCTTCGTATGGTTTCATGAAGCGACCACCTCATCCGCAGTAGCCACTACGACAGACCGAGCCGCAAGGCTGTCTATGTGGGCACAGCCGGCCTTGTCGAGCGAGGCGAGGGTCGCGGACCATGCCGCCTTCGCGCAATGATCGCCATATGCGCGGGCGATTGGCAGGCACACCTCTCCGGCATGCCGAAGGCGTTGGAACGTAATGTCCATCTCCGGCGGATGGTGGAACCTGGCCGGCGGAACGGCGCCAAGTTGCGACATGGCCCCCTCGATGACCTCCATGGCTTGCCAGACAGCGAGTCCAATAGAGGCTGAGTGCTCGCACTCGGTCCAGACCTCCTCTTCAAGCGAAGCCTTCTCACCCTGAAGGATGCTCACTCGCTCCTCTAGGGCTTGCACCCTAAGGGCCAGGGAGTCACGCTCGCCGGTTAGCACCTCATTCCGAGCATGTTCATCCTCCACCTGCTTCTAAATCTCCGCGAAGCCCGATGCAATGTCATCATCAAGAGCCCGCGACAACATCACGGTCTGCACAAACAAGACCATTAGCGAGCCTGTATAACGCGAAAAGTAATGAACAAATAAAAAAAGAAGAGAAAATGTGTTCACCTTGATGGCATTCGCCTCGATGCCCCGAAGCATCTCCGTTAAGGGCATCGTCGAAAAAGCTCCCGTAGCAAGGGCGGGGAGGCGAAGTCAGCCACCTCCCCGCAAACCCGCGAAGCACCCTCGCTGACCCGAAAGTCGGCACGACACATGGGTCCCAAGTCCACGGTACCCCGACCCTCGGCACGGGCACGGGCACGGGCGTCCTCCGGCGAGACATGTTCCTGAGATCGCCCGCCTCCGGAACCAACTGGACCAGAGCCACCAGCCCCAAACTCCCGTGTAGCATCATCCACTACAAAACAAAAATATTCAGCAGCATCAGCACAACAAATAAAAGACCAAGTGCCAGAGGATCAGCGAGGAGATGGACTTACCACGCGGCATTCGTGGGGTCGGCAGCACCTCCAGCTCGGCAACCTGGCCCCCATAAACATGTGAAGGGGTGCTGCTATCAGCTGACTCATCAGCATCGAGTCCCACCACGTCAAAAGAGCCAACCGCATGTCGCACTTGCGATGTGGTTCGCTCAGCTAAGATGATCGGGCTCTCCACCACAGTCGAAGCAACGCGCGGGTCAGACGGGGTAACGTTCGACGCTGAACCGAAAATCTCCGTCCGGTCCAAAAGATTCGCCGCGGCCTTCGATCGCCGCTCAGATCCCCGCGATAGAGCGAGGCCACACCAGCGTCGCAAGGCCCTGCAACGCTCAGAGGGGCCACCAAGATCGGCCCGGCCCCCTCGATTTCCGCAGGCCGAGCCCGCTTTTTCTTCTTAGCGTCGGGGTCGGGACGCCCGGAGAGGCGAACTAAGGGCGGGTACGCCCGATTCAGCCGACCCTCCTGCACAACAAGGCCGCGCCTCGAGTGCTCCTCACCCGTGTACGGGCCAAGAAACATCTCCGCCGCGCGGCTCGCTTCGGTAATGGCCGCAGCTACAAAAAAATAAAAGAAAGAAAGAAAGGAAAAAAAAGAGAGAGCGACGTGCGTTAAGATCCAATACAAATTAAAGAAAATGTAGGCACAAACAAGGAGCGCCGGGCCAAGGATCACACCTTCGCGCCCCCTCACAATAAGAGTGGGGTGCCCAGAGCCCGACGAACCGCGCTCAACACTCCAATCCCTGGCCAACGGCCAAATACCGAAGGCGCAGAATTCCTCCACCAAATCACGCGTGGAGAACCGCCTCGTCGCGCCCAGGAGGAGGCGCAGATGGGCTTCCTTCCTCGCGGTAAGTACGATGTTAGGGCTGACGATAGGCTGTATCGGCCCGCCATGGGATTGTAGCCCATCCTCCGGCACGGAAGTGTGGTAGAACCACCTCCGTGTCCAAGCCGTCTCCCACCGGTTTCATGCCGCCGGAGCAGGCAAGTACATTTGGCACCGTGACTTCGGCTGAAAATTGACGCGCCGAAGTTCAACGTTTCGCCGCTGGTATTCTTCTTCGGTTGGTAGTGGGAGTCATGCAAAAAGGCGAAGACGCGACCTTCCCCAATAGCCCCGGCCGCTCGGATCATCCATTCGAAGACTCCCAGCTTCACGATCGAGTTCGGCGTTAGCTGCGCCAACTCCACACCGTAAAGCTGAAGCACGACCTTCACCAAGTCCACGCACGGGATTCGGAACCCGGCATCGAAGAAGGCCATGAAGACAACGACCTCGTCCGCTTGAGGAGACGGCACCGTCTCCGTCCTGGGAACGCGGACCTTCGAAAGATGCTCCAGCTTGCCCTCCTCGACAAGCGTTCGAAGCACCGACTCCGTCACATTGGACCTGCCGAGGTCACTTGTATACGATGCTTCCCCTGCAACCTCTCTACCCCGCCTCGTCATGTTCGGAGCACTACGTGCGACCAAACTCAGAATCAAACAAGCTTTGAGAAGCACGAAATTAGGGAAAACCTAAAGAACAGGCTGGGGGGGTGGGGGCGGCTACTTATAAGCCCTCTAAGCCAATCCAACAGACGCCACACGTCACGGGGCGTGCAATACGAGGAGGCGCCCGCACAATGCCCCAAACGCCGTTATGGCGCACAGGTCCCCAGAGCCATTACGGCGCACGGCGCCCCAAAATAGTTATGGTGTACGACGGCGCTCGTCACTGTTATGACGCTACAACAACTAAGCTGCACAGCGCCCTAGGCGACGCTAGGCGGATAGCGCCCGGAGCCGGATGGCTCCTTCACAAACAACACACTTCGCCACGACAGAGGGGACTACGTGCCTGGACCTTCCAGGAGAACTGCGTGGTTTCAGCCATGGCAAAGTAGGACCTCGACCGCGAGGGGCTTGTCGTAGGGGCGTCCCACCGGCCCCACGACCAGGCGAAGCACGGTGACCCCGGAAGGCCTCCCAAGAGACCTACCCGAAGGGGTCCCGAAGACCCCACGAAGGATGCCGAAGACCCTCGGATAGTCCCGAAGACCTCCGAGTAATCCAAGACCCGGGAGGATCCCAAGACCTCCGAGTCGGCTCAAGACCGCCGGGATGGCCCCGATAGCCCTCAGTAGAGGGCCCCAACAGATCGCCTCTGCGAAGGGCACAGGGGCAACAGGAACGATGGATCGGGTGCACTCCCCGAATGGACCACGTCTAGGAAGACACATCGTACACCAGAGGCTACGCATAAGGTGCGTAAAAGCCCCTGTAGCCCATATGATCACAGTACTTTTCTAGGGATACCAATGTAAATTTAAATACCCTAGGGGGAGGCTATAAATAGCACCCTCCACTATGTAATAAAGGAGGACTTTTGGATAAGCAAGACTTACAGCAACCGAGCCCCTTTCAGAAGCCCCCTTGTCTTTCTAGTATGAGGGGTCTCCTCTTTTTACTGTCTAGTCTTCTCACTACGACAGTTGGTGAGGCACAAACTATGCGGATGTCCCTATGACCAGTGCAGTACCAGCCGATCCAATGACCAGAGCTCGAACCAAGCTTCTAAACCAATAGGTGCTTTTGTTTCTTAATGAATCTCCTATTAACTATACTAAGAATTGGCTACTACCTCATGCAAACATTTTGTGTATTCTCAGATTCGAACATTGTGAAGTCTTCGGTAGCAAAGCAATGGAGGAGGACATTGGAAGATCAAAGGAAGTCACCTTATGCTGTCTCGGCCAAGCTGTATGACCAGGTCTACCAGCTCTACGACTAAGTTTACCAGTCCTACGACCAGGTCTCAAGCTCTACGACCAGTTTCCAAAGATGTACGACTAGTTTCCCAAGACTTATGACCAGTCCTACGACCGGATTTACGACCAGTCCAACGACCAGGTCTACGAGACTACGACCAGGTCTTAAACAATACTCGGTTGATGTTGTACTCAGAAGGAGCAGTACTCGGAGGGAGACGTGTTTGACAGGAACAGTGGTCGACGACAACAAAGATTCTGGCTTGAACAAGATTTTGATGTAAAAAAGACTGCTGTGAAAAAGATGATTCAGTTAGGATTTGAAAATCAGAGTCTTTGTCCGACTCGGTTAGTTGCGCCAGCCCTAGATTTTGGTAGCATGATTTCGGGAGGTTCACTATAAATACCACTATGACCCCCATGTATCCTGAAGACCAGTTTATGCATAAGATTAAAACATAGCTATTGCTTGTTCTTTCAAACCAGAGTTCATGCAAGGACTTTGAGAGAGAATTTGGTGATCCATTGGTTCATCCTGTACTTCAAGGTCAAGCTATTGTTCCATTGGGAATTGGGGGCTTGGCGATCGTCGCCTATCCGGTGTGTTTTGGGAAATAACCAAAGAGTTGAAGGTTCGTGCATTAGTGCGAGTGTTTAGCTAGCGATTTCGTCAACTTCGCATCATCTATCTACGGGTCTCACTGAGTCAGGCAACCCCCATATCATGGTTGATGATAGATGGAACATTACTTTCAAAAGATGTTTTGGGGAAGTAGAAGCAATTAAGTGGGAGAGTTTAAAACAGTTGATTATAGAAGTGGAACTTGATCATAATATGGACAGAGTTGTGTGGTGTTTTAAAAAAGCATTCCTTTAAAAGTTAAATTTTTTGTGGCAGTGCTACAATAACAAAGTTCAAAGTTTGGAACAACTTAGCAAAAGGGGGTGGAAAGGGGGGATGAACTGTATTCTTTGTGGTGGCATTGAGAGTATTGATCACATCTTGTTGTTCTCTTGCATTCTGGCAAGGTTTTTCTGGCTTTGTCTCAAAGAGGTGCTCAAGTGGGAGTGTGCCCTAGAATCTATTGATGATTTCCAATTGAATTGGTTAGATAGGAAGTGGGCTACTGATTACAATGTTATTTTGTTTAGTTTTGCAGTTGCAGCTTGGAATCTCTAGAAAGTTAGAAACAGAATGGCGATTGAGGGGGTTTTTCCTCGGCAACCTATGGATGTGATATTCAAATTTTTATCTTGTTTGCAGTATTGGCAAGCTTTCATCACTGGGAGTGAGCGTAGTCAGTTGGATGATTTCCTGAAAGCTACTGAAGACTGGTCTAAATCATTTTGTAAATCGGTTAATCCGATTTGTAGTCCTGTAATCTCTTAATGTGGCTATCTCTTGCCCTGTCTTTGCTTGAATTGTAAACTGGTACTCCCAGTGGTTTGGTTTCATCCTTTGTACGAAGTCATATGCTTTTTATAAAATTCGGATTCCCCTTTTTAAAAAATGGGATGAAAATACGAAAGGGTGTCTAATCTAGGGGCTTTAGTGATAATTACATAATACATGTGGCTTTAACTTGTTACCTTTGCTGTCATGTCATCATATTAACGACAGGGTTCACATTACCAGTTGAAGTTTTTTTGGAGGGTAGCGATAACTCCGGTTACCGCCGGTAACTGAAAATTTCGGCCGGAATTTTCAAAAAAACTATTTTTTTGTATTTTAAATAAAAAAAACAAATTCGAATAAAATTCAAGCAAATTCATTTTTTGGGACAAAATTCATCAAAACTGAAATTTTCGGGGCCAGTTTGTATTCCTACAGGCCCCCACCGGTTACCGTCGGTAACCACCGAAATTTCGGTGAGATTTTTTTCACTGATTAACGGAGCTGTCCTTCCAACGACCTTTAATGATTCACTTAAATGCATTTAGTGATCTAAACCCACAATTTGGGAGTTCACTTACCTATTTGAACCAATGTAACTAGGGTGTCAATCGGATACGAATTATCCGTTTTATTCGACCACTTTATTCGATAGATACGAATGTGATTTAGATTTTTCCATCCGATTAACAATTTCTCTCTTATTCGTATTCGTATTCACATAAAAAATATGGACACGAATATGGTATGGACTTTTGCCATCCGAAATGTTATTTTATCCGCACTATTCATATTCGATAAAATAATATACATATTCTATTGTAGTATGGCTAATTAGTTGGATGAGTATTTTTAGTTTAATGTGAATTCATGTTTTTAGGTGAAATAAATAAACTACAATGATTAAGTATACTATGTACGAGGATAAAGTATCATAAATATATTACCATCCCATAAGTTATCAAGATATCCGAATCCGACCGAATTGAGTAAGTATTCGATCCATATTTGTATTCGTTATAGCATTCGATTCGTATTCGTATTCGACAATATTTGAATTCTTATTTGTATTCGTTTAGAAAATACAAATACGAGAAGACCGCTATTTGATTCGTTGACACCCCTAAATGTGATAAGTTCGGTGACCCAGGGTGCAATTTACTCTATTATAAATCTAAGGAACAAGTTTACTTTTCAACCCTCAACTATTGGGTTGGTCTTGAAATCAACCTCGAACTTCAAAACTGTCTGATTTGCAACCTGGAACTAACAAATATGTCTAATTTAGCCCCTCGAGGCAATCCACCCCGGTTTTGTTGGTGGTTTTTGCCACGTTGCTTGGTTTTATGTTAACATGGCGCCTACCTGGATCCGAGTTGGCAAGGGTCCTACATGCCAGCCTCATCCCTTATTTTTCACTCCCTCTTCTCTCACATTCTCTTTCTTCTCCCTACCAAAATCTAGTGAGCCTGAGCTCAGTTGCCAGTGACATCTGCTGCGTGACCTAAGTTTCTTCCTCCTCCTCTCTCCTTCCCCCTCCCCTCCCTTTCTTCCCCTCTCCCCTCCTCTCTCTCAACAGCCGGCATCGAGCTCCTCCACCTTGAGTAGAACTCGACATGGCAGCATAGACTAAAGGCATCGACTGTCATTGTTTGGCGATGATGGTGAGTACTAACCATTATAAGGGATCTTGGTACCCTAGAACATGCGATGGTCAAGGTGTCGTGGTGGTGGCGCGCGATGGTGAGGACCTACAGTGGTGAGCAGGGGCTCATGGTGGCACTCGTCTATGGCGATGACGCTTTACTGATGCCTCGGTAGGGATGGCATGCGCATAGAATGTTCCGGAGGGAAGTAAAGCTATTGGGATTGGTGGATTTCGAAGAGATAGCCTGTGGTGACCTGGCAATAGTAGGCCAGATCTAGAGAAGACAATCTCACCAGTTGACGATGATCTAATAATCCTCAATTAATTAAGCTATTTATCTGTAATATTCGTTATAGATAATAGTCTCTTTACACAACCTTCAGAGGTACCCCTCATCGTTAATAATGATGAAGATTATAATTACATAGTGGTCGTAAGTTATTCTACGACCACCCTATATAGTCGTCAGTCATTCTATGACCACCATATGGTCGTAAGATCTTTTACGACCACCTCTTGATCGTAAGCTTTACTACGATCAGGTCATGGTTGTAAGCATTACTATGACCAGGTCAAACATGACAACCATATTGTAACATCCCCATTTTCAACTTGTGTTTCAAATGTAAGAAAATGAGGATAATTTAAAACTTTTCCTGCATCCTAATGCCTTTAAGCTTTTCTGAAGTTCTTGTAAAAGAATTTTGGGAAATCCAAAATTAAAATCCTAATTTGTCTCAAGTCAACAACCTCCTTGGTGAAATCTTGTGTCAAACCCTTGGAAATAATTTTCCTTGGTTCTAAGGTTGCTTTGTGACACCTCGAATTATCTCATGATTTTTGGAAATTATTTGAATAATTTAGAGGCAAGTCAAACCATGGTCAAACCTCTGAAATCACCTTCTGGAATTTCTTGAGAAAATTTCAGTGCACAAAACCTCTGGAAATGTTATGGAGGTAAACCCCAAGGTAAGCAAGCTCCAGCTTAAAATTTCATGAATTTTGGAGTTGATTTGATACCTCAATTAAATCCCCAAAGTTTCAGCCTTTAAAATTCAAAACCTAACTGGTTTGCTTTGTTCCTCGTGCGAAGTCGCTTGGCTCGAGTCACTTGACTCGCCGAGCCAACTAACTGCACCGACCGGTCGAATTACGACGCCGGTGACTCGTTGATCTTCATCGGGCGGTCGACGTTTGCACTTAACCGTGCCGACGCGGTCGATTGTCGGCCGTTGATCAAAATCGACGCCGTTCCGTCATCTCCTTCCTCGCTCCGGCCATGCGTGTCTTTGCGCCATGGCGAGTGCAGAGAGGGAGACAACGATGCGCCTCGTCACCTCTGTCTTCGTCAACGGCTCAGAGTCGTCGCCATTGGCCTCGCCGCGGTGCCATCCGTGCGCAATAGCGATGAGGTTTCCGTTTAGCTCCTTCCGTGCCTCGCCTCGAGCTCCTCGCCGGCGACACGCCCGGCGAGCTTGAGTTTTGCTCGGCTCATGTTGACGGAGCGGCAGCAGCGCCGAGCGACGTGGCTCCTAGGGCCGCCCATCTCGAGATGAACGGTCACGGTCTTGCCTCCTTCGCGCCGTGCGTTTGAATCCCGGTGCTACGGGCCGCTCGATCAGAGATCGACGGCTCACGGATTCGTCCACGCCATATAAGTTGTTTTGAAATCCCGAATAGTCAAGTTACAAACTCAAATAGGTACTGAACTTTAAAAATTCATAACTAATTCATATAAAATCCATTTTAGGTGTTTCAAATTTTGTTAGCTTTATTATGAACTGAACTTTAGTGTAAAAATGTTTATAAGTTTAGTTCAGCCACAGAAATAGGATTTCAAAATTGGTTTAGAAATATACTTGAAACTGTTAATTTAGAATTTGAATAATTTTTAAATTGCATAAGTTTGTCTAGGAAGATCCTTTTTGGGTGAATCCAACTTTGTTGGCTTCCTCTATAGGTGGACTAAATGATAGCATAGGTTTTGTTCATGCTACTGTTTTTGAAATCTTTAGAGCTACCTTTTAAAAATGCTATTTAGAATTCTTGGCCGAAAATGAGTATTTAGATCATATCTTTTTCTTCACCAATCCTTTTTAGTTAGTTCTTGTTCCTAAGGTTAGATAGGACCTTAGACTACCCCGTGTATAAATTTCGTAGCATTTGAATGCTTTTGCTTGCTTAAATACTTGGTGCTTTATGTTCTTATTGGTTTTGTCGGTTGTTTTCGCTCTTTCGCTTAGGCTTCGACATTTGCGGTAACTCGAGAACGACCCTCCGCAGCAGTTTGAGCAACGACAAGCGTGCAAGCGATTTGATCATTTCCCATTTCATCCCATTACTTTTAAAGTCTAATACTTTGTTTAACTTGTATGTATGCATTGCTAATTTGTTGTTAAATTGATTAGTAATCCTCTAGTTGCATAATATGTAGGTAAATAAATATCCTTTACTACTGAGCCTAGATTATTTCTTTGTGATTAGAGTTCGTTGGATGAGCTCTTGTCACTTAGTAGATTACTGAATACATATTGCTTAGCCATGCCTAGTTATCGGTAGTATTGGGCAATCATCGACTTAGTCGGTGATCTTGATCACACTAATGCTATTATTATTCCATTATGTCCAGCCCTTGTGTTTTACCAATTTGCAAACCAAAACTGAAAACAAAACTATATCTTGGCTTGGGCACAATGGTATGTTGGTGTGATCTGTTGGGTGTGATTGGAATGGTGCCTAAGTCCCTAAGGACCGAGTTACTTGTGCCATTGATCCAAGCAATTGTTGCGTACAACCCACGAGGGGATATGGGACCTCTCTTGACTAAGTACTTTGGGAGGTGTTAATTATGAGCTGGTTGGTGGGTGTTTTAAAGCGTGGTGTTGTGAGGAGCATTAGCGCACCGGTTAGGCCGTCTAATGTGTCCTTCTCCCGTGGGTTGCGGCTCTTAATTAGCATCGTCTATTGGAAAGCGTCTTGCTTGACTTAGCCATGCCTGCATACCAAAGGAAGTATGCTAACCGTGGCTGGTGGAAAGGCGGTCTATCGTGTGGGTACATTGGTACACCCTGCAGGTTTAAACTATTCGAATAGCCTCGCCCTAGGTTATGGACACGCTTGGTTATTTCCGCAAGAACTAGACTACAACCTTTAAAAACAAAACTTGACACGGGTGGTATGAAGGGGTACTTCATGCTATTGTTGTGGTGACTTTTGGGTTAGTCACTTCTAGGGCTGTTGTTGTCATCTACCTATTGTTATAATTGTCTCTCGGTTATTTGAACAATAAAAGTTAATTGCCAACTTGCTTTGAATTGTATTACCTTAATGCAAATGAAAACTTGCTTTTTGCTGAAAATAAGTCCAGAGCCTCCCCCACTTAAATAAAGCTTGCATGTAGTTAATTATAGTTCTGTTATCTTACACGTCAGTCTTGCGAGTACAAAAACAATTTTTGTACTCAGATGCTATGCTTAATTGTTTTGTTGCAGAGGAAGAAGGTGAGCCCCAAGGGCCTCACTTTTGTGAGCTGTGTTGTGGTGGCGTTTGGGACGACTAGCCTGGCGGTCCGGTTGGTTGCCTTGTGGGTGAAAGGCACACCGATTGGCTTTTGTTTATTGCCATCTTATGGCACTTTTGCTTCCGCTGTTTACTTATCTAGTTGTATGTCTTTTGGCCGGTCGGCCTCTCTTTTGTAATAACTCTTTATATTATGTATGTCTTCTGGTTTGTTGCTTTAGCTTCGGCTCTATGTGTATGAATGGAATTGATGCATGATTTTGTAACGGGGTGTGTATACTGCATTTCTGGGAAGTATACATATCTCGAGGCTTGGTTTATTTGATTTGTACTGCTAGGACCAAGTGGATGGTTAAGCAGTACAAGCCGAATGAACTGGGGTCCTCACAAAGTTGGTATCAGAGCCATTCCGACTGTAGTAACCCAAGCTTGGTCGTCCTTAGGATATTTTGAAAACCTTAATTTCAAAATGTGAAATGATTTATGAAAGCTTAAGTAGGTTCTCAGATTTTACTCCTTACCTATCCTAGCTTTCTATGTCACCTTGCTCTAATTTGAGTTTTAAAAGTTGTTTTCCTCTCTTCCCCTCTAAAGATAGTTGTTATCGATTAATTGGGTTTTGGGACCAATGAGTTTGGCAAATTGAAGTGTTAGCTGCCCTCTACAAGGTTTTGAAGCTTCCGAAGTTGAAGATTTCAATTAGGAGGCTTGGATGCAAAATCTGGACAGCAATCATTCAGTTTCCAGACAGCAAGCTCAAAGGTTCTAAATGGGGTAGAAAATGAGAGGTTAATCAACTAAAACTTGTGGGAATAAAAGGGTAGGATGTGATACTAGTTAGCTAAGTACCTAACGTTATTTTTATCGCCTTAACCTTGCTCTTGAGTAATGTTAGACTCGAGATAGTGTGCTGAAATTTTATCTTCTCGAACCATTGCTCGTTCTTTCAATACGGGTGGATGGCATTGAGAAGTTGAGATTTGGTTTGATGTTTCCCTTGCTGTTTTGGAGCCTTTTGGAAGCATTTAAAGTTTGTTTACTTGCTGTTTTTGGCTTTTGGTTAGGGTGATATCTCATTCCCCTAATCGTTAGCTTTTCACTTTCATCAACTTCTAGATTTCAGATTTTGTTGCTAACCTAAGTCTCCTTGTCCCAGGATGGCTGGTGGTACTCGCAGCGGCCGTGGTCAACAGCCTGGTTTGGATGAGGAGCTCCCGCCTCCTCCGACCATGGCTAAGGTTCTTCTTCAGATAGAGCGCAACCGTTCAGAGGACAGGAGGGTCCTGCTGGATGTTATTGCGCGCAACACCTCCGCCTTGCCGGTGCCTCAGATCCGGCAGGGGGCGGACATCGCCTCGTGGGGTTTGGCCGAGTTTCTTCGCACTCGGCCCCTACGCTTCTCAGTCCGAGGACCCATTGATGCGAGATGACCGGCACGCGTTGAGTTGCGTAAGCTCGACGTTGCTCGGCTCGACCAGACAAGGCACTCTTGCCTCCCATCACCGCAGGGGCAGCACTCTCTGGTGGGAGAACTTCTTGCCATGCAGCCCGCCGCCACCTGCTTCTTGGGAGGAGTTCCGACGGCGTTCGCCGAGCTCACATCCCGCCGGCTTGATGAAGTCAAGAAGAAGGAATTTCTCGCTCAAGCAAGGGCGTAAGTCGCTGATGGAGTATCTGCACGAGTTCAACCACTTGGCTCGTTATGCTCCATCCGAGGTGGCCATGATGAGGCCAAGCAGAGAAGTTCATGGAGGGCTTGTCCGAGGAGCCGCAAGACAAGCTCTCCATTGTGGACTTTCCGACTTTCGTGCTTTGGTGGACAAGGCCATTGTTGCGAGCACAAGGCAAAGGCGGCTGGCGAGTCCCGCAAGCGCAAGTGGGAGGCCCGGTCCGCACAGCCGGCCTCTCCGTCCCGTGTCGGGCCTGCCCAGGCCCGCTCGTGGCTTCACTACCACCGAGGCCGCCAAAGACGCCTCCGCCTCCCGCAGCCGTGCCCCGCCACGTGCGCTGCGAACAGCAGGTGGCCCCGCAATCCGGCTGCCGGGTCACTTGCTTTTCATGCAACCGAAGGGCATTATGCAAATACTTGCCCTAACAGATCGAGCGGCCCCTCGTCCTAATGGAGGACGCGGGCAGGGAGGTGGTCCTTCCCAGGATCGAAGGTTGTCCCCGCTACCCAAGGCGTGGGTAGTGGTCGTGTCAACCTCATCTCCGCGGAGGAGGCACAGAGGCACCCGACGTCGTGTTGGGTACCCTTTCGTTAACTTTTTCCTACTACGCTTTGTTTGATTCAAAGCATCTCATTCGCTTGTTTCGAGTCTTTTCTTCTTTGTGGGGTCTTCGTTTTACCCCATTGTTGGTCCCGCTGCTCATTCGCTCTCCCGGTTCGGAGTTGAGAGCTGAGTCTGAGTGTAGGGATGTCCCTGTTGAGATAGAGAGGGTAGGATTCTTAGCGAACCTTATCCTCCTCCGATCGGCGAGCTTAGATGTAATCCTAGGCATGGATTGGTTGTCTCAAAGACATGGGACAAATTGATTGCGCTAGGAGGCTCATCTACCTCACGATCCTTCGCGGCAGGGTTCGCGCCAAGGCCGCAAGGACCGCATCTCTTCGCGCTCGGCGAAACCAGCTCTAGACATTAGTGAAGTCCCAGTGGTATATGACTTTGTTGATGTCTTCCCCACGACCTTCCGTGGATGCCGCCGATTCGAGACCTAGAGTTTGTCATTGAGTTGGTTCCTGCATCACCGATTTCAAAGAGGCCTTCACGGATGGACCCAGCTTGAGTTAGTGGAGTTGAAGAAGCACCGGGTGAGCTTCAAGAGAAGGGTTTAATCCGCCTAGCTCATCTCCCCGGGATGCTCGGCAATCTTTGTCTCGAAAAGGACAAGACGCTGCAGATAAAGCGCCGATTACCGCCCACTTAATGAAGTAACGGTAAAGAACAAGTACCCTTTGCCCGTGATCGATGACCTCTTCGATCAATTAATTGGAGCTTGAGTCTTCTCCAAGATTGATTTGAGAGTGGGATATCACCAAGTTCGGATTCGATCGGAGGATATCCCAAAGACGGCTTTTTCTACTCGTTATGGCTTGTACGAGTATACCGTCATGTCATTCGCTTAACCAATGCTCCGCCTTGTTCATGAACCTCATGAATTCGTGTTCATGGAGTATTTGGATAGGTTCGTTGTGGTCTTCATCGATGATATCCTTATCTACTCCAAGAGCGATGAGGAACACACCAAGCATTTGAGGCTTGTGTTGGGCAAGCTTCGTGAGCACCAGCTGTATGCGAAGTTCAGCAAGTGCGCATTCTGGTTGAAGGAAGTAGCCTTCTTAGGCCATATTCTTTCGGCAGGAGGCGTGGCGGTGGATCCTAGCAAGATCGACGTGCTTTCTCGAGTCACCCACTTCGGTCACCGGTTCGAGCTTTCTTGGTTTAGCGGGATATTATCGTCGCTTTATCGAGAACTTCTCCAAGATAGCGAAGCCAATGACGGAGTTGCTCAAGAAGGACAAGAAGTTCTCGTGGTCCGCTGATTGCGAGGAAAGTTTCCAAGTACTTAAGAAGCGATTGACCACCGCTCCCGTTCTTGTTCTCCCCGATGTCCGTCAAAGCTTCGATATCTTTTGTGATGCTTCTCGTCGAGGCCTCGGTTGTGTCCTTATGCATCAAGGCAATTAAGACCTCATGAGCTCAACTATCCTACCCATGACTTAGAGTTGCCCGCTGTGATCCATGCACTTAAGATTTGGCGACATTACCTAATCGGTAATCGTTGTGAAGTGTATTCGGATCACAAAAGCTTGAAGTATTTGTTCACCCAACCAGACCTGAACCTCAGGCAAAGGAGATGGTTGGAGTTGATCAAGGACTATGACATGGGTATTCACTACCATCCGGGCAAGGCTAATGTCGTTGCGGATGCGCTTTAGTCGCAGCGCATTGCAATGCATTGTTGCTTCAGAGCATCACCCCTTCTCGAGGAGTTTCAGCGCTCAACTTGGGTTTGGTTGAGCATGGTTCCTCGCCGCCTTGGTTGTATGACCAACCTTGGTGGATCGGATCGAGTCTGCTCAGCAGTCAGATGCTGGAGTGAACCACATCAAGGAAAATGTCGAGAATGGAACAGCCAAGTGCTTCTCCGTAGATGAGCTTGGCGTCGTGAGGTTCGCAACGCCTTGTGATTCCAAAGGACATGGAGTTGCGGATTTGATCCTCCGCGAAGCCCATGATTCCCCTTGTCCATTCATCCGGGGCCACGAAGATGTACCGGATCTTCGCCGAGAGATTTTGGTGGACCCGAATGAAGAGGGAGATCGCAAGGTTCGTTGCCGAGCGCGACGGTGTCGTCATGTCAAGGCCGAGCATCGCCCGCAGACCGTCACCCTTGCCTATTCCGTGTGGAAGTGGGATTCGGTCGATGGATTTTTATCACCGCCTACCAGTCACCGAGGGGCAATGATGCCATTTGGGTTATCATTGATCGGTTGACGAAAGTGGCACACTTTCTTCCAGTCAAGACCAAGATTCGTACCGGTCACCTTGCGGAGCTCTATATCGCCAGGATCGTGAGCTTGCATGGGGTGCCGAAGACGATCATTTCTGATCGTGGTTCCATCTTCACTTCCCAATTCTGGCATAGCTTGCAACAAGCTATGGGAACTCGTCTTTCCTTCAGCACAGCATATCACCCCCAAACGGATGGTCAGACCGAGAGGGTCAACCAAGTATTAGAGGATATGCTTCGAGCTTGTGTCCTTTCCTATGGGAAGCATTGGGAGAAGTGCTTGCCATTCGCCGAGTTTTCTTATAACAACAGCTTCCAAGCCAGTCTCGGCATGGCACCATTTGAGGCCTTATACGGGAGAAAGTGTAGAACCCCGTTGAATTGGTCTGAGACCGGCGAAAGACCCTTCTTTGGCCCGGACTCGATCAATGAGGCTGAAAATCAAGTTCAGCTTATTCGAGATCGATTGCGCACGGCTCAATCTAGGCAGAAGAGCTATGCGGATCGTCGTCGTCGTGAGTTGAGCTTTGAGCCCAATGACTTCGTTTATCTCAAGGTTTCTCCTCTGAAAGGTCACCAGCGTTTTGGTGTCAAGGGCAAGTTGGCTCCTCGATATGTCGGTCCATACCGTGTTATCGAGAAGAAGGGAGCTGTTGCCTACAAGTTGGAGTTGCCTGCTGCACTTGCGGGGGTACATGATGTGTTCCATGTGTCCCAGCTTAAGAAGTGCCTCCGTGTTCCAACTGAGGAAGCTCCGTTGGAAACCCTGGATGTGCAAGAGAATTTAACCTATTGCGAGCACCCTGTTCGCATCCTCGAAGAGGCTGAACGGAGAACCAGGAATAAAACCATCAAACTCCTTAAAGTTCAGTGGTCAAACCATTCCGAGGATGAAGCTACATGGGAACGAGAAGATCGTCTCCGTGCGGACTACCCCTCTTTCTTTTCCGAGTGAACCAAATCTCGGGATGAGATTTTTGTAAGGGGGGAGGTTTGTAACATCCCCATTTTCAACTTGTGTTTCAAATGTAAGAAAATGAGGATAATTTAAAACTTTTCCTGCATCCTAATGCCTTTAAGCTTTTCTGAAGTTCTTGTAAAAGAATTTTGGGAAATCCAAAATTAAAATCCTCATTTGTCTCAAGTCAACAACCTCCTTGGTGAAATCTTGTTTCAAACCCTTGGAAATAATTTTCCTTGGTTCTAAGGTTGCTTTGTGACACCTCTGAATTATCTCATGATTTTTGGAAATTATTTGAATAATTTAGAGGCAAGTCAAACCTTGGTCAAACCTCTGAAATCACCTTCTGGAATTTCTTGAGAAAATTTCAGTGCACAAAAACCTCTGGAAATGTTATGGGAGGTAAACCCCAAGGTAAGCAAGCTCCAGTTAAAATTTCATGAATTTTGGAGTTGATTTGATACCTCAATTAAATCCCCAAAGTTTCAGCCTTTAAAATTCAAAACCTAATCGGTTTGCACTGCTCTCTGTGCGAGTCGCTTGGGCTCGAGTCACTTGACTCGGCCGAGCCAACTAATCGCACCGACCGGTCGAATTACGCGCTGCGGTGACTCGTTGATCGCCATCGGGCGGTCGACGCTTGCACTTAACCGCGCCGACGCGGTCGATTGTCGGCCGTTGGATCAAAATCGGACGCCGTTCCGCCATCTCCTTCTCGCTCCCGCCAAGCGTGTGCCGCGCCATGGCGAGCGCAGAGGGAGACAGCGATGCGCCTCGTCACCTCTGTCTTCGTCAACGGCTCGCAGCGCATTAAATGCCCGCTACCCACCGCCCGATTAGTCGTCGCCTCAATCGCTCTCGCCGCCACGGCACCGAGCGCAGTGAGAACCCGAGGCGCCAACGGTTCCCTCCTCGCTCCACAGCCTACTTAAGCTCCCGCTCTCCCCGAGCATCTTTTCGCCATCCTCACCTCTTGGTTACCTTCTCTCGAGCTCGAGCGAGTTCCGAGCGCCCAAAGACTCATCTCTCGCCATTGCCGGCGCGGAGCTTTGGCGCCGACGGTGTTCCATGGCTCTCTTGCTCCCCTCGTTCCCTCACCTTCGCCTCACTTGTGAGTTTAACCCCACTCCATTTCAGTTCCGTCTGGAGGAGCTGCTGAAATCGGAGTTTTCCCAAATTTGCCGCAAATCTCCATCTTCTTCCCCGCACCGCTAAGACTCCCATTTCCCAATCCATTCCTCCGGAGCTTCTGCGTGGTATTGCGAAGCTCATGGTACCACCCGTGTTGCTAGTTTGGCCCAGTCACCCCTCCGCGTTGAGGCATCCCGCACCGCCGATCCTCATCGCCGGGCTGCTCCGCTCATCCTCCGTCCACCCCAACCCGTCATCATCTTCTGAACCTCGTGAGCTTAAGCTCTTCCCGCTTAGCTTTGCCGCACCGTGGCCGTGGTTCCTGTTTTTCGCGCGCGCGCCGCCGTTAGCCTCGGCCGCGCCGGCTACCGTATGGACTCCGGTTGGTCGCGTTAAGTCCATAGGACCCCGTCATAGCTTTTGCACCCGTCCATTTGCGCGTAGCTTAGCCATGTCATCGTTTTCGTTTTCCGCCGTAGCACTCCCTCCGCCTCTCGCCGCCGCGCCGCCGGTCAGGTCGCCATTGGCCTCGCGCCGGTGCCATATGGTGCGCAATAGCGTGAGGTTTCGCTTTAGCTCCTTCCGGGCCTCGCCCTGAGCTCCCTCGCCGGCGACACGCCCGGCGAGCTCGAGTTTTGCTCGGCTCTGTTGTCGGACGAGCGGCAGCAGCGTCGGGGCGACGTGGCTCCCTAGGGGCCATCCATCTCGAGATGAACGGTCAGCGATCTTGCCTCGCCAGCGCGGCGCTTGAATCCTGGTGCTCGGGCCGCTCGATCGAGATCGACGGCTCGGTTCGTCCACGCCATATAAGTTGTTTTGAAATCCCGAATAGTTAAGTTACAAACTGAAATAGGTACTGAACTTTAAAATTCATAACTAATTCATATAAAATCCATTTTAGGTGTTTCAAATTTTGTTAGCTTTATTATGAACTGAACTTTAGTGTAAAAATGTTTAGAAGTTTAGTTCAGCCACAGAAATAGGATTTCCAAATTGGTTTAGAAATATACTTGAAACTGTTAATTTAGAATTTGAATAATTTGTAAATTGCATAAGTTTGTCTAGGAAGATCCTTTTTGGGTGAATCCAACTTTGTTGGCTTCCTCTATAGGTGGACTAAATGATAGCATAGGTTTTGTTCATGCTACTGTTTTTGAAATCTTTAGAGCTACCTTTTAAAAATGCTATTTAGAATTTTGTAAAAACCATAACTTTTAACCTTAGCTCCAAATGATCAAAAATTTACATGTAACCTTAGAATACCAGTAGCTAACTACCATAAAATGTTCAGATTCAAAATCGCTCCAGAAAATATTTTATGAACAGTACTATTTAAGTGTAGCATTTTGGCCGAAAATGAGTATTTAGATCATATCTTTTTCTTCACCAATCCTTTTTAGTTAGTTCTTGTTCCTAAGGTTAGATAGGACCTTAGACTACCCCGTGTATAAATTTCGTAGCATTTGAATGCTTTTTGCTTGCTTAAATACTTGGTGCTTTATTCTTATTGGTTTTGTCGGTTGTTTTCGCTCTTTCGCTTAGGCTTCGACATTTGCGGTAACCCTGAGAACGACCCTCCGCAACAGTTTGAGCAACAGCAAGCAGGCAAGCAGTTTGATCATTTCCCATTTCATCCCATTACTTTTAAAGTCTAATACTTTGTTTAACTTGTATGTATGCATTGCTAATTTGTTGTTAAATTGATTAGTAATCCTCTAGTTGCATAATATGTAGGTAAATAAATATCCTTTACTACCTGAGCCTAGGTTATTTGCTGTGATTAGAGTTCGTTGGATGAGCTCTTGTCACTTAGTAGATTACGAATACATATTGCTTAGCCATGCCTAGTTATCGGTAGTATTGGGCGGTCATCGACTTAGTCGGTGATCTTGATCACACTAATGCTATTATTATTCCATTATGTCCAGCCCTTGTGTTTTACCAATTTGCAAACCAAAAACTGAAAACAAAAACTATATCTTGGCTTGGGCACAATGGTATGTTGGTGTGATCTGTTGGGTGTGATTGGAATGGTGCCTAAGTCCCTAAGGACCGAGTTACTTGTGCCATTGATCCAAGCAATTGTTGCGTGCTAACCACACGAGGGGGATATGGGACCTCTCTTGACTAAGTACTTTGGGAGGTGTTAATTATGAGCTGGTTGGTGGGTGTTTTTAAACTGTGGTGTTGTGAGGGGAGCATTAGCAGACCGGTTAGGCTGTCTAATGTGTCCTTCTCCCGTGGGTTGCGGCTCTTAATTAGCATCGTCTATTGGAAAGCGTCTTGCTAGACTTAGCCATGCCTGCATACCAAAGGAAGTATGCTAACCGTGGCTGGTGGAAAGGCGGTCTATCGTGTGGGTACATTGGTACACCCCTGCAGGGTTTAAACTATTCGAATAGCCTCGTCCTAGGTTATGGACACGCTTGGTTATTTCCCGCAAGAACTAGACTACAACCTTTTAAAAACAAAAACTTGACACGGGTGGTATGAAGGGGTACTTCATGCTATTGTTGTGGTGACTTTTGGGTTAGTCACTTCTAGGGCTGTTGTTGTCATCTACCTATTGTTATAATTGTCTCTCGGTTATTTGAACAATAAAAGTTAATTGCCAACTTGCTTTGAATTGTATTACCTTAATGCAAATGAAAACTTGCTTTTTGCTGAAAATAAGTCCAGAGCCTCCCCCACTTAAATAAAGCTTGCATGTAGTTAATTATAGTTCTGTTATCTTACACGTCAGTCTTGCGAGTACAAAAACAATTTTTGTACTCAGATGCTATGCTTAATTGTTTTGTTGCAGAGGAAGAAGGTGAGCCCCAAGGGCCTCACTTTTGTGAGCTGTGTTGTGGTGGCGTTTGGGACGACTAGCCTGGCGGTCCGGTTGGTTGCCTTGTGGGTGAAAGGCACACCGATTGGCTTTTGTTTATTGCCATCTTATGGCACTTTGCTTCCATTGTTTACTTATCTAGTTGTATGTCTTTTGGCCGGTCGGCCTCTCTTTTGTAATAACTCTTTATATTATGTATGTCTTCTGGTTTGTTGCTTTAGCTTCGGCTCTATGTGTATGAATGGAATTGATGCATGATTTTGTAACGGGGTGTGTATACTGCATTTCTGGAAAGTATACATATCTCGAGGCTTGGTTTATTTGATTTGTACTGCTAGGACCAAGTGGATGGTTAAGCAGTACAAGCCGAATAAACTGGGGTCCTCACACATATGGTTGATAAAGCCTAAATACATGTGGACCCAATCGACTAGGGACCTTATACATTGTGTTAATTTACATGTAGTAGATGAATATGTGCTGTTATCCTCTGATATAACTGCACATAACTCTTTGTCTCTAGCATAACTGCAAGGCGAACATGGGAGGAGTGTCTCTCTGACAATAACTACCATCAAAACGTATACATTGTATCAACCGTTGAGGTGCCTCCTAGCACGGGACAACTGCCACCCCTTTCAGATGCTATAAGGGATAACATCAGTGGACAGAAGGGAACAAGCAACAAAACAAGACATGAGTCATTAGTTCTAGTCTTTAGTGACTTCTTTCCTATTGTAAATATGATTAATACAAGAACATAGGAGTAGGGTAATTATTCTCCTAGGAGAAAGCCAGAACCTGTCTAAAATCCCTGTGTCTCATCTTGTGTAGTCTAGATCAAGGAACACCTCCAGTATTCATTTCATAAGTTCGATATTAAAACATCGACACTAGTGATGACCTTCCGGTTGTGGCGTGGCTCAATTGGGAGGTGTTTGAGCATCGGGGCATCGAGGTAGTTCTAGTGCTCACCTTGTTTTTGGCGGAGCTGGAGAGACATGTGTTGGCGTGGTGTGAGCCATGCTTGGCAGCCATGGCCCAAAAGAAGGGGAGCTAACCGACACTAGCTTCAGCGGTTTTCCAGTGAAGGCGAGGGCTTGGAGATGGTACGACATGATTTGGCGGCAAGGACTGTAGGCGACAGTGGTCATTGTTCGGTGATAGCGTCGTCTAGGGTAGGCTGCATCGACGTCGTCGTGGTCCAGGGGGACGCGACTATTACAGACGAACTAGCGGGAAGGTGAGGAGAGGAATGAGAAGCAAAGTCGGCGATGGCGATGCAGGTGAAAGTGTGGGCGGCGGGTGTGGAGGGGTAGCGATGAAGTTAAGGAGGGGCTGTGGGTGGAAGGCGAGCAGGAAGAGAGAAGAAAATGGAGGAGGTAGAGAGAGAAGAAAATGATCTGGCTTTATTTCACAGCAAGGATCCGACGTGGTGTCCGTGTTAGCCAAAAACCAGGGTGGAGTGGGACACGGTGGTCAAGTCAACGGTTTCAATAGTTCAAGGTTGAATTCTAGACGGTTTTATAGTTTAGGGTTGTTTTTTAGACCAAGACGAAAGTTGGAGTTTGAAAAGTGGACTTGTTCCCAAATCTAAATGATGGTTTGGAGGAGCATTCGTCTCAATTTATATGCAACCTAATGACCTATTGAACTTGATCAAATGGAATTTTGTTTGCCTATCTAGTAAATAATAATGTTGAGCTTGAACTAGTTAGTTCAGTTTGCTTGTCGGGTAAACAATATAACCCTGGTTGATGGGTAGAAGCTAAGTTAGCATGACCTTTTGATTTAGGATAAAGTCCATATTTGGTTACTTTCAAGTTGGATTTGAACCTTATACTATAAAACCGGGTATATAACCCATCTACTTGCAATACCAAATCAAATCCCCCTAGCAGCTGCGCAAGGTGGATTCAGCGATGAGGTGGTGTCTAACATAGAAGATGAGGTGATGTATCATCATAGTCAGCCAGTCTTCTTCGTTTGAGAGAATAGAGGAGGGGAGTAGTCAGCCATGGATGGGTGCCCTGGTGGAGCTTGATGAGGAAGAAAAGTGGGCGGTGCTTGGGGTTCAAGTGGCTCAGGGCGAAGCTACGGGTGGCAGTGGTTTAGCCGGGGGTGAGTGGCGCACGAGCTGGGTGGCAACCATGGTGGAGGCGGTGCTACTGACCACGGCGGCGAGCGCGAAACTTCAACAAAACCTCTCTCCCCCCTCTATCGGTTGGACGTGACCAAGCTCTGACATCCACACCCAAGGCCAAGCTTCCTGTTTGTATGGACATCCACTGCCCCTTTTCCGAGCCGCCGCCAAAATCCCCAAAATTTGTCGTCATAAAATTGACATCCCCGTTAGATCCACCATCATCTTGCAACTTCAAAACCTCGCCTTAGCCGAACCAAGTTCGCCAGAGTGTCACCGACACTGGCCGGCTGTGTCGCCAGCTCTGTCCCTGCTACCGGCATCCCGCCATCTCCGTCATCTTCATTCCGCGTCGACCATGTCACAAGGAGTGCCTCAACATGATGAAGCTAGCCCTCAAAATCTCCCGTCGCCCCGTTTGTCGTAGGCAGCCATCGCGCGGTCATGGCCGCTGCCGCCAGTCTCCTCGATGCTTCCTCTGTCCCTCTCGTCCATGAAAACAGATTCCTCGTCTTCGTGGACGTGCTTTGCGAGCGTTATCCCTCCTCATCCCCACCGAAATCCGCCACCGCCATGTCCGCCCCTTCTGTTGGAAATAATCTTCGTATTAGTTTCTTTATTTAGTATTTTCGTACTGTTCATCACTGTAGCAGTCCAGTTCGAACTACTGTTGCATCAGAGCCGGTTACTGTAGCAGCCATAGCCCGAGTGCTACAGCAGTAGTTGTGACTATAAAAAGGTCATATGTGATCAGATTTTGTAAGAAAATTGAGAGTCAAAGCAATAGAAAAGCTGACTTGTGCAGCACTAGGGTGTTCGTTCGGTTTTTTTGGTTTGTTCGGTTCGATAAATACGTATATACGGTATTGTTAGTTTAGTAAATACGGTGTTTTTAAAAATACAGTTCAGTTTCGGTAAATCCCATTTTTTTCGGTACGGTGTCGATAAATACCATATTTACCAAAGTTAACACGAATTGCGAACAATGTTGCACGTAGCGGCATCACTAATTCACTATACAGTATGTATCGCATATTCGCACTATTGCTCGTAGGCACAGCTGCAAGTCAGCAAGCAACAACCAGCAAGGCAGCAAATAAAGCAAAGTAGCAATACTAACAATGCAAGCACCAAGCAGGACTGCTCACTGCCTCACTGGTCACTGCAGGAAGCACCGAAGCATGCAACTATGCAAGTAGCAACGGAGCAACCGGTGGCACCGTGGCATGGCAGCGGCAGTGGCACCCAGCAGCCGAGCAGCGGCAGCCCGTACCCCGCATCCCAGGCGGCTAGGTGCCCAGCACGGTAGGCGGGCGGCAGTAGTGCAGCACCCAGCACCCACACCCAGCGCTGGCTCACCAACGGCCAGCAGCTGAGCAGCCCAGGCCCAGCACGGCAGCACCCAGCACGCGAGCGTCCGAGACAGAGCGCTGAACATAGGTGATTTCGGTTTTGTTGGGTTTTTTCGGTTTTCGGCCGGTTTTTATCAATTAAACCAAAATACCAAAAAATCAAAATTTTAAAAACCGTACCGAATACCGGTCAAACCGAGTTAACCGGTACAGTTCGGTTTTTTTTTGTACGGTTTTTAGATGAACAACCCTATGCAGCACCAAATTATCTCTTGTCTTTCTTGAATACGTGTGTTTCTTTCGGGAGAAAGTTTTTCTTTGGTTTGTTCCAACAATTGGTATCAGAGCTTTAGATTCGAAACCCTAGTTGTTGTCCCGAGAGGGGTGATCTTGACTATCGGGGTGTCATATACGGTGTGGCGGTGGGTGCGGCAGTGTGTGAGGGTGCGTAGTGGCCGGCTGTGCCATGGCGGATGTGTAGTGCTCAGCGGCGGAGCGCACGGCGGGGCGCGACAGCTCGATGGGGCGAGACCGACGCACTGTACGGTGCATGCAGCTCTATGACGAGGAGGAGCCTGACTGTCAGTGGAACGCAAGATGAGTTGCGTGTTGCTAAGTTGAAAGCGTTGTATTGGTATTAGGCTGTTGTGGTGTCATATTTATTTGTGTCCATAGAGTTGTCCGGGGCGTTGAGGAGATGTGTTCGCCGTCCTGAGTCGAGTCCGTAGAGTTGAGTCTGGGATATTGAGAAGATGTGTTCGTCATCCTGAGTTGAGTACGAGTTGGGCAAGTCATAATTGAGACCAACTGTCCTGAGTTGATTACAAGTTGGGGCGCAAGTTGTAGTTGAGACCGACTGTCTAAATGATTAAGAGTCCAAGACGTGTTCAAGTTGTGCCTCCGTCTCCAGACAAGTAAGTATAAGCCAAGTTGAAATCGAGTTCAACTTGGAGTCCAAAACGTGTTCAAGTTGTGTCACCGTCTTCGGGCAATTGGGTGAGCCAAGTTGAAGTTGAGTCCAGCTGACAGCCGAGTACACGAAATATAAGTACACAAAGATCAGGGGAACATTGGAAATAATCTTTGTACTAGTTCCTTTGTTTATTATATTTCGTACTATTCATACTGTAGCAGTCTGAGTCCGAACCGCTGCTGCGAACCAAGCAGGATTACTGTAGCAGTCCTAGTCTGAGTACTGTAGTAGCAGTTGTGACTCTAAAAGGAATATATGTAATCAGATTTTGTAGGAAGACTGAGAGTCAAAGCAATAGAAAAGCTTATTTGTACGGTACCAAATTATCTCTTGTCTGTCTTGAATACGTGTGTTTCTTTCAAGAGTGCAAGTTTTTCTTCAATTTGTTCCCACACCTTCCACACACAGTAGCTACTCAGCAGGCCATTCGGACCGACACCTTTGCATCCGCGTTGAGGTCGTAGTGCCCGGGTACACCTCGTGCCTGTGTTCACCTCACCGTCTCCCTGCCAGTGTCGCCGTCGACTGTGCCCTGTCTCCCTGCTCTGCTGCGCGTTGGAGGAGGCTAACTCTGCATGCAAACCACTCTAGGTTCTGGTTTGGACTTGATTTAATCTGGTATTGCAAGTACGGGGTGTTGAATACTCTGTTTTATAGTACTGGGCTGAATCAGACCAACTTAAATGTACATGTGTCAAATACAGATTTTTTCCCCATTGATTTATTACGTACTATAGATACTACAACTTAATTAGTAGCATTTTTCAGCCGATTATCACCAGCCACATACGCGACTCAGAATAACCATGGCGGTAAAACTATTGTAATATGTATCACACAAAAGTGGCGGCATGTAATGATCACATAAATTAATATCAGTAAAACTTATTCAGAACAAGTCCAAGATCAAGGAACAGGTGCACTACAGGGTAGTAGATGGCAGTGGCGGACCCAAGATTCTTAGAATGGGTGTTCGAATTTCAGAGCTAAGCTATCCAGATATACCGATACCAATACGTTGATACCGTGAGATGCCATTTTCCCCAAAACAATGATACGATGATACGCGTATATATAATAAAATACCAAAAAAACTTGTGTTTGGTCTTGGTAGAGGTCATGTCTTCTTCTTTTATTAAAAAAATGTGTGCTTGGTTTTGGTCGTTGTTGTTTTCTCACTTTTTTTCTGTTCCAGGTTACAGCAGCTAGACTGTTAAAACTTATTTTCTTTCTCTAATAGTGATCAGTAGAGCTCCTGCCTTCTTTTTTTTTTATTTTTTTTTTACAAATGCATACCTTGCTGATCCTGCTCTCTTTTGCTCTTTTCCATCAGCAAGAACCCAATCTAAGAATGTTCCTTCCATAGAATAAAAATTAGCATGTAAACATATGTAATAAGGGTATAACTATTTGTTCTGCCCAAGCCAAAGATTGTATTTTTGTACCACATCTATTAGAAAGAACCAAGAAAGCAGAAGAAGAGGCTAACTCCAGAAAGAACCGAAGCTGGAGCGGAGCAGAGCTAGGAAGAAGAAGTGGAGTGCACGGAACACACCTAGATCTGGAGAGAGGACAATGACAGTGAGCTGGATATGCTGCTCCCTTCCCACCGCCACGCTTCCTCCCGGCCACCGCGTTGCTCCCTTGGTGCCACCTGCTCCCTTCTTCCCTGTTTGTCGCGCTACCATCCACTTGCTCGCATCGTATCTCTGTTCGTCCGCATAGGTGCGCTGCCGCACGCTCACCCTGCGCTGCCTCACGCCTGCTTGCCATCATGTCGTAGCGCTGTTTCCACCGACCGTTGCTCGATTTGTAGCCCGCGCCTCTGCTCGTTTGTCACTTGGAGGTCGGAGCCCCCCCTCCACACACATAAACAGCCACAAGATGAGAGAGAATAAAGGTTAGGGTTTGGTGGGTTAAAGTAGAAAGGAAAATGAGCCTAATGTGTTACATGGGTCACACACGAGATGTGGGAAGTGCGAACTGAATTCATTTGCAGACACAAATATATAGTTTTAGTCTAACTAATAGCATATACATCTAATATACCAAATATTTTGAAGAAAAAATAGGTGTTCGGCTGAACACCCATGACCTTAAGAGGGTCCGCCCATGGTAGATGGTAATACATTAAAATAGACATTGAGAAATATATAGACTACTGGAAGATGATCAGAAGGAAGGCCGACATTGATATCTAGTCGATGAACTCATTTAGCGTGGTAGCTTAGCATATGTCATGAACTCAAGTTAATAGCCATCGCTGGCTGACAACTAGCTTGAGCTCTCATACGCTGCAACAGGAAAAAAAAATCCCCGGCCGGTAACCGCAGTTACCGGCCAGGGTCCGGAAAAAAAAACCCGGCCGAATTTTTTTTTTTTGGTTTGTCCAGTGCATTGATGCTTGGATTTTGCCCCTGTTGCTGTTGCACATTGGATTCCCTCTCCCACTGGCCCTCTCTTGCTGTTGGCTAGTCCCATGTGCACGTGAGTATGTGCCTACCTTCCTCTTGTCCAGTGCAGCTGCTGTCCCCCTCTTGTCTCCCTCCCTCTTGTGCGGTTGTGCCTGCTTGTGGCCTCCCTCTTGCCTCCCTCCCTCCCTCCATTTGTAGCAGCCACCACTAGCAGCAGCAGCAGGTCCAGTGCATTGATGCTTGGATTTTGCCCCTGTTGCTGTTGCACATTGGATTCCCTCTCCCACTGGCCCTCTCTTGCCGTTGGCTTGTCCCATGTGCATGTGAGTATGTGCCTGCCTTCCTCTTGTCCAGTGCAGCTGCTGTCCCCCTCTTGTCTCCCTCCCTCTTGTGCAGTTGTGCCTGCTTGTGGCTTCCCTCTTGCCTCCCTCCCTCCATTTGTAGCAGCCACCACTAGCAGCAGCAGAGGCGAGTGCCTACCACAAGCAGAATGGGACAGCAAAGCAGTATTAGACGTTCCTTTATAACTTACATGCTGTCTTGATTCAAATACTAGCATGTATAAGACTAGCTGCTCAGGTTCTCAAGTTTCTTCATGTAAGAAAGATATGAAATGATACAGATCATGCCAAGGAGCTAGAAATAATATCCTTCTACACATGCCTACTGTTCTTTATCAAATACTAGTATGGATAGGTCCAAGTATTTACTCAGTAACTGGAATGCTCTCAGATTTACATCATTAAGCTTCTATCATTAACTTGCCATGTGTTTAACTGTCAACAAGAAGCTAGAATAATAGGCAGTAACAGCTAGCATACTCAAGTCATATGTTCATCTTTGGTAGATGCTAAGTATCAATCTAACAATGACTAGCAGGTTTAGAAGTATAGATCCCTCAGTTTTTAGTGTAGCAATATGGGTCATCATGTTTAGTTCTTGTATGACTGGAATCAGGACCAGCTAGAATGTTGAGTAAATGTGTAGCTAGACTTGGTTTCCATTTCTTCTCATCATTGCCATGCCGCCCAACATCTGTTTAAGTGTCATGGGTGTTGTGTTCCTTTAGTAATTTGCATTCCAAACTTCTAATTGCTAGAAATGTTAATCAAATATAAACATCACTGATGCACATCTATTGGTAAGAGTCATCTTGGGAAAAGAAAATATTGTAGCCAACCGACTACAAAATTGGCTGCAGACTTTGCCTCTCTTACACAAACAAGGAAACGAGATGCTGATAAGAAGAAGAAAAAGAACATTCAGAGGACATTGTGGAAAGCGATGAAGAAACAGAAAGTCCGCCATCTAATGAAGTGCAGTACCAAGGGTCTGGTGATAGTAGCTCTCCGTCATTCGATGATGGTGCTGATGGTGGGACAACTCGTGATGCAGCACAAGACCAACCATTGGAATTCACCTGCGAGAAAAACTTCACGCATGCTACCCAGGATGAAGACCATGGTTGTCATAAGACTCATGCTTCAAGAACAATTCATACGACCTACATCAAGGGTAAGAGTCGCAAACAAGATCGTTCTCAGCCACATGACTCTTCTTCTTATGAATCCCATGCTAGCTCAAGTGCTTATGAACGTCGAGATGCCGACCTATTACCTTCTGGTGATGATTCTCATTCGTCATACATTTCTTCTTATCCTACTCACCATTACGGTCTTGTATCCTTCAACAACAATTCAAGAATGGTTTATCAGTGGGTGGAACCAAATATTACCAACAAGTTTATAATCATTGGCTACAACATGCCCATAAAACATACACTTAGAATCAATACAAAGCCTACCTAACACAATATGAGGTACTTGTACACTTTGATAATAATGAGTACATTGCACAACTTTCGCATTTCTCGACAATGTATTGGTATGAATTGCTACAACATTATTGTTTTTAGTGTTTTTAGTATGCTAGTCAAGTTATTATTCATTACCATTATCTTATGTTTTAATTATTTTAGATGCTGCTGAGTACTTCGGGGGGAGAGGACTGCGCTAGAGAGTGAAGCTAGCAACGTTTTCTCTGTTTTTTTGCAATTGCTACTTCATTAAACTCTTGGAGGATTGCTACTTCATTAAACATTCTACAATTGCTAATTACCAATTTTCCTTTGTTTTCTGGTTTTCCAACCAGTTTTTTCAGTTACCACCCGGTAACCGGACCGGTAACCGACCGGGAGAAATTTGAATTCAAATTCTACATTCTGAATTTCAGCCAGTTTTTAGTCGGTTTTTTCGGTTACCGGCTGGCAACCGGACGGGAACCGTTACCGGGCCCTGAACGGGATTTTGTCCGGTAACGGTTCTTTGATCCTTCCTGGGCCAACGGCTGCATATCTTCATCATTTCCTGGAGCAACATGGCATTTGCTTGACATTTCCGTTCGCAAAGACTGCAATGTCGTCTTCACTTGCTTCATGGCAGGTCTTTCTTCACCTCAGGGCCTCAAGCACACCTCCCCAAGAGAGGCAACATTGTTAATCTCTTTCTCGGTTGCTTCCTCACCTACCTGAGCTACAACTATGTCGCTAATTGGCTTTACTTTGTGCTTCCAAAGATACTAATTAGCCAAGTTTTGCTTTGTACCAGTCTCACTCGTAAAAATAGGCTCCCTTCTAAGAAGTATCTCAAAAGTACCACACCAAAGCTGATCTGGCGCATGGAGAATCCAAGTGCCGCACGGCAGGAAAAGCGTGTGGGCTTGAGGTTGCTCATGGCCACCAGCACGAAAGCTTCGGCAGGCTATAAAGCATACTAGAAGGTGACCCGCGCTAATGGCGCGGCTACGACGGGTGTTAGGGGAGAGGAAAGAAGGAAATTTTATGTGTGTTTTGGTGAACATTTTTTAGCGAGTGATTATATGTGTGAAATAGCAATGGCTATTGTTTGTTATGTTTGGTTTTTATACGATGCAAGCTTGTAAATGTAAGGAAGGGGAAACATATGTAATATAAAAAGGAAAAGTAGAATATTTTGGCTGTTGTATAAACAATATGAGGACATAAAGTCTGCAAACGCAATAACCAGTAGCGTGTTTGGCAGAAGAGGTCATGGTTTAAGACGGCGAACAAATGTCCAGCATGTTTGAAGCATGTGAACTTAATGTAAACAAGGCTCAATAGATACTGATAAATAAAGAAGGATAACAGTTTAGCTATTGTTCACTGGACTCATAAATGCATTTTTATTCTACTTATACAGCTAGACCAACTAAAATACTATATAGTCAGGTAAGAGTTTGTAGAATCGGAAGCCATACCAGTGAGATCTTCCATGTTTGTGGGTTTAACATCAGTAAAACTTAAACTTCGATTGCTAATTTCCAAACTTCAATGATCTATTTGGAAATCATCTGCTAATATGAAAGTCTCGTAATCACTATAGGGGAAAACAGGAAATAATCTCTATCAATAAAAAAACGTACAGGGTACAGGCAAGATAAATGTATATAGGGTGCAAATGAGCAAAATCTATAACAACTACGCATGGAAGGTGGGTGATGGTGTTTTAATTTCTCTAAAGGATAGTGATATAGATACCTACATACAGCTAAACCACAAACTAAACTCAACATATAAAAAATTTCAAAACACAAAAGATACGATAGCACTAAATAAAAATATCATGTGGAGAATTACCTAATTGAACTTAGCCTAAAATGGAACTATCTGCATGCAGACTCTAGGGCATGATTCTGTAAGCTTTGAAGTGGACCATACAGAAAACTATAAATTAATGTTACTATATTAGGCAGTAGTAATGTTTTTTTAGGTTTTCACTAAATTAATTTGAGCAGTAGTAGTTGAAGCACACAAAAGTGTTATAGAAAAAATAAAAACATATAAAATATGATGCCGCTAAATAAAAAGTATCCTATGGAGATTTATTTAGCTGAACTTAGTCATAAATGGAATTATCTTCATGTAGACTTTGGGGCATGTTTATGTAAGATTTGAAGTGAAATCTACAATCTTTCTGTTCCATCCAACAACATGACAAAAGGAAAAGCAACGAAAAGAAAAAAGACTAATGTATGGTTATGAATGATAGCTTGCTAGGGATAGAGGAAAATATCAAAGTTATTGAAACAGAGATAATCTACTACTATGTACTAAAAGTGCATCACACGTGGTAAAAAGGTGTAAATAAAAAGATAAAAGATCAGAATTCTAAAACAAAAACATACTATGCAGGAGAATCACACCCATGTTCAGAATTGATTGGATCTCTGACCAATAGAATTCAATAATTTTAATATTCTAACTTTGATTGCCCATCTATCCGCTTTTGCTATGAATGACCGAATACGCTTAGCATTGTACACTATATTGTCCAAGCCTGTAAAAGTGGAAACAAAGGGGTAAGAGAATATAGTAAAGATACAATGACCGATAATAGATAGTAGAAAGTCAATATAGAAAAACATACAATAAATAGAAAGATGAAGCTTAGTTTAGGTAGGCAATGATATGAGCCATTAGCACTATTTTTTTTGTGTCCATCTTGCTGGTAATCAGCCAACCATACGTAGCACCTGCATCAGACAACCACAAACAGATAAATAACCAAACCTTACAATACCATATGTATGCAATTGAAGAAAGATGGTTGTATTTGCTTAATACCTACCATAAGCGTGAAAAAAAATATTGCAAAGTAGAAAGGTAAAAGAAGAGGAAGGAAATTAACAGAAAAATAACTCACTGAACTTCTATCACTAATGTGTTCTCTGCGGCCCCGCAAATTGGCTGAACGGACAAATGGTTGCCATCTTCTAGCCGCATCAGCATTGCCATCAATCTCGATGCGTGATATACCATAATTTATGCTAAATCAGATAACTGAAATGTGCAGCCATGAAGACTGTTTTTAGAGAGCACTATGTCTTAGCTAAGTTACATCAGAAACTACAAATGTGCTATACATTGCCATATCAAAGTTCAGTACATGAAGTATTTACAATTTCATGTAAACACAATTGTAGAGCATTCTGTGCAAGCACTGAATACACCAAATTCATTGACCACTATACCATCAAAGATCTTAGAACCAAATAAGGAAAAAAAATCTGAAAGGATAGGATGGTACCTAAGGTGTAACTGCTTACCTACTCAGGCTGTAGCTAGTGGCAACCACATATCCATATATTCAGCCAATCTATATTCATCCCAATTAGTTTACGCACAGGATTTCCAAGGAATCTTGTCGAGCATCTAGTGTACATCAGTCATGCCAGTGCAAATAGACTCTTGTAGACATTTTTTCAAACATGGCATGGGAAAAAAGTGCATGATTCATTATGAATAAATGTCAACAGAGACCAATGCACTGGCTATCAACAGAGACCCAATGCACTGGTTGTGTTATGCTAATGTCACAAAGATTTGTATGTTGGATTCCTTCGAGAGCAACTATATACCACGCTACTACAATCCCATAATGCGAATACTACCAATAAAAATGTGGTACTGTAATGAAAGCATATCCTACAAAAATGATTATCTCAGTGATTAGGTACTGATATGCTAGTCTCAGTGATTAAACGAAAAGCGAAGAATATCCTACAAAAACTATTATCGTAGACATATTTTTAGCAAACGAAAGCATCCTCAGCTAAACGAAAAAGAGCAAGCTATTCCAGCATACAGAATCAGGAGCGCACCGACTAACATAACAATTCAAGAGTAGCTAACTCTACAATCATGACAATATCTAGTAACAATTCATGTAAACATGTCAATTCAGTGCCTAGATTGAATACGAACTTACTCTTCTTCACTTGATGAAGCAACTAACTCCAATTGTTTGCTAGTTCCTAACTGTGTAAAGCATAAGGGAGCATTGGCAACTATTGCATCACCTTGAGCATCAATACTCTTTGCCTCTACAGGTAAACTGCATTATCCAAACAAAACCATCAAAAGGAGACAAAATTAGCAAAGGTAGAGACCAATACTATCTCTGAAAAATAGACCAAACGGTCGAGTTTCTGGCATATCAGCAACCACCACACGATAAACACCGCCTTGAGTGTGAGCAGGCGGAGTGGCAGACGCGTCGCAGGCCTGTGCAGGAGCGGTGGCGTCACCTAGGACCGAGGGCAGGGCCGAAAGGGAGGAGGGGGTGGGAAGCGTGGAAGGTGGGGAGGAGGGAGCGGTGGTGGCAGGCACGGCGGGGGAGGAGATGGGGATGAAGGCCTAGAAGAGGGTGTGAGTGGCAGCGGCAAGGGAGTGAGGCCGAGGGGGCGACAGGGGAGTGAGAGCGACGGCGGGGAGGGAGACCGAAGGGGCGGGGGGCTGGAAGAGGGAGGGAGCAGCAGCCATGGTGGAGCGAGGTTGAGGGGGCAGCGAGGGAGCGAGAATGAGGGATGACGCTGACGCGGCAGCCGTGGAGGGAAACCGAAAGGGCGGGAGGGAGGAAGAGCTAGTGAGCGCCGACGGCAGGGGAGGGATGCCAAGCGAGCAACAGGGGTGGAAGAGCGAAGGACCCATGGCGCTGGCGTAGAAGGGCGGCACTGGGGGAGCAACGCGGTGGAGGAGGGAGAGGGAGGGGACAAAATGGAGTGAGGCTGCGAGGGGAGGAGGGGCGCATGGGACGGAGCAAGTAGGTCGAGGTGGCGGTGGGGGAGGAAGGGGAAGAAGGTTCAAGATGCAGACGCTTGTGGGGAGACGTGGACGCGCGAGTGGCGCTCATTCCCATCGAGCGCACCGATCGGATCGGGCAGACGTGGAGGCGAGCGAGAACGATCGGACGGATGCCGTTTTTCTAGCGGCCGCGAGGGAGCTCCAAAGCCACGGGCCTTTAATGTTAGTAATTTGTTAATACTGTACCGGAGGTTGTATTGGCAGTCATACCGGTTTGGTTCTTGGAATGATACATTTTGGTACTGATCCATACCGATGTACCATTTTGAATTTAATATAATAATACAAGTATATATATTTATAAGTCTACACTTGTTTAATTATATGCACACCAAATATCACTTGTAGCATTATTCCAAATATATAGTAGTACTATCAAATATAACATATAGTTTAATAGATAATATTATCAATTCCACTGGTTTGACTGGTATTGAGCTGATATGACCGATATTTAAGCTGATACGGTACAGTATTGATAACTATGCTATAAAGCCAGGGCCGCAAGCATGTACCGGGGGATCAGTTTTGCTTTTGAGTTTAGGAATAAACCAGAAAATGTCCAGTTGGACGCCATGTCGATTCTTGTGATTTTTCCTTGAGGGAATTCATCTTGTTACGCAGGCTTTGATCGTTGGATCAACTTTTGCGTGCTGATCGTCGCCAATCTCCTCTGTTGTTCATGTATTCCCAGTATACAAGGGTAGGAGAGTTCTAGATAGTTGGCCTGCACTACTTCAAGCTACTGCCAACTCATCTACTGGTGTTGTTTGCCGCGTGAAGAGATCAATTAATTTGTGTTGCTTGGTTCGATTTGGTACTGGCTGTTGCTGCTGGAGTTTTTTTTTGTGTGTGCCTAAATGACACTATTTGAAACGAGATTAACAAACATAGCACCCTCGTAGTGGCAATTGCAAAATGACGCCTCGTCCGACCACATGGGCTTAAATGGGTTTGTAGTGCAATTTTGCTCTAACAATTAACAACCAATTAATGGCAAGTTAAATTGGACACAAGTTCAACCATCTGAAAGGTTAGATATTGTTTGACTAACCATTCCTCATATGAAATACGGATGTGACTTATCCATAGATACATCCAATGTTGACATGGTGAGATGTACTCAAATCTATTGAATTGATGGACACTAGATATGTATACACATATAGGCAATTAATGTGCACCGGATATGCTTATCTTTTGCTCATGGTTAATTGCATTAATTTAGCACAACTCAACAACTGTATTATAAATTGATGCTAAAATTGATAAACATCACACATTCACTATAAAACCGTTGCCAATCCATTAACTCTGTGGAAGAGGTAGCTACAAGGTATGCACTACAACCCCACCATGTACAACCATCCTCATGTGGTTTCCAACAAACATGAGGACAAGCCATATGCTGCTCCTGGTTCTTGGACTTTTTGTGCTATAATCAGGAACACACTTCTTTAGTGACAAATGGCTAGATAAGCAGTGCCGTGCATGAAGAGTGACAAACTCAAATTGCCACTAATAATCCTACCGTTTTAGTTCTACTAAAAATAAATAGATGCGTCGCATTTTGGGCCGGCCATCACGTTGGTCTCCGGATCTGTTTATTTTCAGTAGAAAAACGGAAGGATTATTAGTGGAAATTTGAGTTTGTCACTTTTCATACAAGGCACTACTTATGTAAGCATTTATCACTAAAGAAGTATGTACCTGATGATAGCACTAGAAGGCCAAGAACCTGGAGCAGCATGTAACATCCCTAATTTGTGGAGTTTTTTGAAAATTTTAAGTAACTATTTGGTTTAAGTTGCAAAAAGCTTAAATTAAAATTTAGAAATAAAAACTATTTAAATTGAATTAATCCAACTTCAATTAAATTAAGAAGTTAGTTTATTGGAGTTTTCTGGATTTTATTTGGATTTTAAGTCTTTTCTTGTTTTTTTTTCTGGGTTTTAATTTGGTTTTTCCTTTGCCCTAAAGTCAAAATCTATTTTGTTTGCAAAATTAAAAACTAAAGTATAGCTAAAAGTATTTTTATTAAGTTCTAAATAATTCAAGGAACTTCTGTGAATTTTTCCTAGAATTTTTAGACTTTATTAGCTAATTTCTAAAAGCCTTTTTTCTTTTTTGGGATTTCTTTAATCGGAAATCCATTTAAAATCCCCTAAGGCCTTTGGGCCGAATTCTCTCCCTCGGCCCGCACCCCGCGCGCGCGCCGTGCCTCTCCCCTCAGACACCGTCCGTCGAAATCGGACGGCATCCTCACCGTGCCCTCTCCTTTGCTAATCGTCCGATCGAAATCGGACGGCTTCTCTCTTCGTCCCGCGTCGTCGTCCTCCTCCGGACCCTCTCTCGCGGTGATCGTGCGCGCATGCGCGATTTCGCGCCGCGAATCTCGCCGACCCGCCGCTCTCCTCGTCGCCCTAGCGCGCGCCGCCGCCAGCTCGCGCGCCGTTCCGCCTCGCGCGCGCCGTGCGCCCCTTTTTTCCTTCTCCACGCGGACAAGCCGCCCCGCCGTCCGCCATGGCTGCCCCGACACCATCTCCTCCTCCTCCTCCGCCTCCGCGCCTCACCGAGCCATATAAAAGCCACCCTCGGACGCGCCTCCCTCTCCTCTCCCATTTCCTTCTTCTCCCTCCCGCTCTCTCGCCCTCCTTCGCCCCCCTTTTCGCGAAACCTCGCCGTTGGCCGAGCTCCGCCTCCCCGCCTTTTGCGCCGCCACCTCAACTCCTCCGGCGTCGCGGACCTCGCCGTCGGCATCGCCGCACCGAGGGGCACCTCGTGCGCGCCTCCCTGACCCCGGAAACCCACTGGAGCGCCATCACGGCGTTTCCCCGCCGCCGCCGCCGCTCTTCTCCTCGCCGCCGGCCACCTCTTCGCGCCACGTTGCCAAACCGGTGAGCATCAGACTCCCCGCAAGCTCCTCTTGCCGTTGGTGCCCTCGCCGCCGACCGCTGCCCAGTCGTTCGCTGGCGAGCCATCGGGCCGAGCGTGCCGCCGCTCGGATCCGACGTGGTAGCCCGCGTGGCGCCACCTCAACACCAGGTGGCGGCCACATCACCTCCTTTGCCCGCGTGGCTGCCCCGTCAGCGCCTGCGTGGCTTTTCTCGATTTTTTCGTTGAAAAATAATTCGGCCAAAAAATAAAACCCCCTCGCTGATGTTAGCTGGCACAATAAATCCCTTTTGCTTTAGAAAAATAATTCAAAAATCAGTAAAATTCCTTTTTCTTGATTTTTAATCTTCGGAAGGCCATAACTTCTTCGTTCGAACTCCGATTTGAGTAATTCAAATTTCTAAATTCATCTAAAATCCTCCTCTTGTTGTTAGTGCTAATTTGGTATTTATTTGGAGTTGTTTTATTTATTTTGCTCTTTTCGCACGTGTAGAAACCGGCTTTTCGGAAAACTTTTCGGACCCGACGACCGAAGCTCCTCAACTCTTCAACGAAGGCAAGTCATAGACCTTTGATCATATTGAACCCATTTTTACAAAACTATATTGTTTGATATAAACCTGCATTGCTAGTGTTATATTAAATGGTTTCGGGAGTAGATAATTGCCTAATTGATGTATGCCTCCCTGATAAATTGCAAATAACATGTACCCTTGAATGACATAAATCCTTGGACACCATAGGAAGGTTTATTTTAGTTGGACATTGATAAATTACTAACACGGGTATCGTATTATGCTTAGCCATGCTATAGTTGTATGTTGGGACTCATGATCACATGCTCGTATGAATAAACATGACTAAATGAATTATGGAATCGTGGTGCGGCCACTTTTGTTAAAAGATGTTGTGCCAAGGCTAGGGTGGTCTTTGGCCGGGTTGAATCGAAAATGTTTTATGCTCGAGCGAGTGGGGGGGTGGTATGTGTGGGTGCCGTAATGCACATTGGGATGTGGATTAGTCTCGCCTGAGCAGCCAACTAAGGACTTAACCTTGAACCATTGATCTGGGTCATATCGTGCAACCACATGTCCAGGATGGGGTGGACCTGATCAACTAATTAGCAATGCTTTGAGTCGGTCCTATTTTGGTTGAAAACAGCGCAAGAGGGGGCATGAATCTGGCGGGAGTAAGACCCGTCAGAAGCGAATCCTTAGCGAGCAGAACCGAGTGAAAAGAGAACTTTGTAAAGGCCTTGTCACGTGCTCTAGACTGCTTACCTAAGGTAGTGAGCAGTGGTATCGACGGATGCCAAACAAACTAGAGAAGTCGTGTCTTGTGGGTAAAGCTGTACAACCTCTGCAGAGTGTATAAAAACTATTCTAATAGCCGTGTCCCCGGTTATGGGCATGCCCGGAGATTTCACGCAAGGGGTAGATGTTTTCTTAAAATGGTGGAATTGTTGGTTTGGATGTAAAGGTTGGGTTGATCTCTAGTTGTTTCAAAGAACTGAATTACTTATGTATTAATCTTTTAAATAGTGCTTTTAATCTACTTATTGTATTTACTGTTAATATTGCTTCCTGCAAAATAAACATAAGGCTATCCTTGTCGAGCCCTGCATGAATAATAATTACATACATTTCACTATGACTTGCTGAATACATTCAAAGTACTCACGGCTTGCGCCCTGTGTGATATCCCCACAGAAGAACTAGGGAATTCAGAGTATTATGAAGAGGAGTTTCCTGAAGACTTTGCGAACTAGGTCGCGTCCTCCACTCGGTTGCCTGTGGGCTTGTTGAATGGCCTCCGCGAGATATTTGGTTTCCGCTGCAAGTTGTATTTTGTTGCTAAGCCCTGTGTGGCGCGCTCTGTAAGACTTGACCATAAGGTCCCTTTTGCTACTTAGTAATATTAATTTGTCTGCTTCATCGTTATTTTGTTGTATGGTTGTGATTACACCGATGTTGTAACTGTGCGAGCTAGCTACTGATCTGGGACTAGTTCGGAATGCATAGAGGGTCCTGGGGTTGTATACCCGGGGTCTCGACAAGAGGTGGTATCAGAGCCATATCGACTGTAGGGCGTAGCCATAGTTAGCATGGTCGATTAGTCAAAAACTTCAAAATTTTATTTTCTAAATGAAACCAACCAGTTAACTTGAATCATTATTTTCCTCTTACCTTATTCTATGCTTTTCTCGCCTATTCTAAATCTTTTCTCATCTCCTTCTTAGATTCTTACATCTTATCTGTTCTGAAACATTGTTTCCAAATCTTAATCAATCTCCCTTACCTCAGAAAATCTCTATAAGATCGAGCCTCGTTTCGAGTCGACCGTCCATAAAGAGTTAAATTAGAAGTGTTTTAGTAGGGTGACCCCTCCTAGCTGTAGTATCGTTTAGTTCGGCCTTAAGGCTTGAGTTTTGTTGCTTCTTGATGGCTTTTCGGCTATCTGTCCTTTGGGTTTAACCAACTATCCTCAATTAGGTTGTTCTATCCCTCCCTCTCGCTCTTCCTCGTCTTTGTGCTTTTCCCTCTTATCTATCGTGCTTTCTCCCTCTCGTCTATTAAACCTGGAAAGATTTGTGCAGATGGTTCAGACCCGCAACTCTGTAAGCCAAGTTGATCCTATGGATCTCAATACACCGCCACCACCACCTCCTCCAACAGCCATGGCAGGTCAAGGTTTGGGTCAGTTCATGGCAGCCCAGGCACAGCTGATGAACTCGATGATGCAGAATATGAACCAGATGATGACTCAGCAGAGCCAGACCGCTGCTGCCCTTCTCTCATTTATGAACCAGAACAACCAAGCAGCTGCCGCAACCCCGCCACCACCACCAGCTTTCCCTCAGTCAAGGCTGGCAGAATTCATGAGGACTCATCCACCCACATTCACTAGCTCCTCCGAGCCATTGGATGCAGATGACTGGCTGCGCTCAACTGAAAAGAAGCTTGCCATTACCCGGTGTGATGACCGTGAGAAAGTCCTGTATGCTGCACACCAACTTGAAGGTACCGCCGCAGAATGGTGGGAGAACTACTGCGCCGCCCATGAGAACCACCAGAACATTGGTTGGGCTGAGTTTTCTGAAGCTTTCCGCCACTCCCACATCCCCGATGGAAAGGTGGAAATGAAGAAGAATGAGTTTCGCGAGCTGAAGCAAGGAAACATGTCCGTGAGTGAATACCTAATTAAGTTTACTCAACTCTCGCGATATGCTCAAGAGGATGTCGCCACAGATGATGCACGTCAGAAGCGCTTTAAGCGAGGACTCAACCCTAGCTTGAAGGTTCAAGTTATCGGCAACGACTATGCAGATTTCCAGCATCTAGTGAACAAGGCTATGCTCATAGAAGAGTCTCGTCATGAGCTGGCAGAGTCTCATAAGAGGAAGATGATGCAGCATGGTGCTTATCAAGGCCATTCACAGAGAGCCAGGACAAATGTGCAACACCTTACCCGTTTTGCTCCTCCTGTCACGTTCAAGACCCCAGCAACAGCACCTCGCCCGACTACACCAGGATTTCGCAGCCCCAACAACAACATCAACAACCAGCCTCCAAGAAACCCCAAACTTGCCGCAGGAGTCACCTGTTTCAACTGCCAGCAATTGGGGCACTACGCCAGTAACTGCCCGCAAAAGCAAGGTCCTTCGCCCGTCAGATTCAACTTGGGAGCTACTCCAACCAAAACCCCCATGCTCGGAGCCGGACGTGGAGCACCTTAGACTCCAGCTGCACCAGCTAAGACCCCTCAGTCTTTTGGAAGAGGCTGTGTGAACGACATCACAGTGGAGGAAGCCCAGACAGCCCCGGACGTCGTGCTGGGTAAGTTCCTAATAAATTCAGTACCTGCTACAGTTTTGTTTGATTCTGGAGCTTCGCATTCGTTTGTTTCGCGGATTTTTGCTGCAAAGCATCAGTTGAAGGTTTCAAACCTTAAGACTGCCTTGTTGGTTCAATCCCCCGGTTCGAAGTTAAGCGCGAACCAGGGTTGCCCACAAGTTAAGATGATCATAGAAGGGGTAGAATTCCTAGCCAGCCTGATAATCATTGACACCAAATCCCTAGATGTGATTTTGGGTATGGATTGGCTTACCGAGCACCAAGCAGTTTTGGATTGTGGTGGCAGAAGCATCACCTTGATCAGTCCAGAAGGAATCAAAGTAACAATTGAAGCCCCCATGAAGAACCATGATGAAGCTTTAGTCTGCAGTGTCAAGACCCTATCCTTGGAAGATGTACCGGTAGTCAGAGAATTTTCAGATGTTTTTCCTGATGAATTACCTGGAATGCCACCAGACAGGGATCTAGAGTTTGTTATCAACGTAGTTCCAGGAACCGCACCAATTGCGAAGAGACCCTACCGTTTGTCGGTTGATGATTTGGTCGAGTTGAAGAAGCAAATCAAAGAGATGCAAGAAAAAGGATTTGTCCGACCAAGTTCTTCACCTTGGGGAGCCCCAGTTATCTTTGTTGCAACGAAGGATGGTACCCAAAGAATGTGTGTGGATTACCGCTCACTCAATGAAGTCACCATCAAGAACAAGTACCCTCTACCCAGGATCGACGACCTGTTTGACCAGTTGAAAGGAGTCGGAGTGTTCTCTAAGATAGATTTAAGGTCAGGATACCATCAGTTGAAGATCCGTCAAGAGGATATACCCAAGACAGCTTTCTCAACCCGTTATGGACTATATGAGTTAACGGTCATGTCTTTTGGATTGACCAATGCCCCTGCTTACTTTATGGACTTGATGAATAAAATATTCATGGAGTATTTGGACAAGTTCGTCATTGTCTTCATTGACGACATTCTATTATATTCCAAGAGTGAAGAAGAGCATGAAGAGCACCTTCGCTTGATTTTGACTAGGCTTAGAGATCATCAACTATTCCAAATTCAGCAACTGTGAATTTTGGATGAAGGAAGTTACTTTCTGGGACACGTCATATCTGCAGAAGGAGTCACCGTCAACCCCAATAAAGTCAAGGATGTGCTCAATTGGGAGTCGCCCAAGTCAATACCTCAGATCAGAAGTTTCCTTGGTATGACAAGATATTACCGCCGGTTTATAGAAGGTTTTTCCACGATAGCATGACCCCTCACTCAGCTATTAAAGAAGGAAAAGGAATTTGCCTGGACACCTGAATGTAAGCAAAGTTTTCAAGAATTGAAGAAGCGCTTGACCACCGCTCTAGTGTTGACCTTGCCCGATGTCCGAAAGTATTTTGAGATTTACTGTGATGCATCGCGACAAGGTCTCGGTTGTGTCCTGATGTAGGAAAGGAAGGTAGTAGCATATGCTTCACGTCAGTTGAGGCCTCATGAATTAAATTACCCCACCCATGACCTAGAATTGGTCGTAGTGGTGCATGCTTTGAAGATATGGCGTCATTACCTCATCGGTAATCGCTGTGAAGTCTACACTGATCATAAGAGCTTGAAGTACATTTTCACTCAAGCTGATCTCAATATGAGGCAAAGAAGATGGTTAGAGTTGATCAAGGATTACAACGTTGGAATCCATTACCACCTAGGCAAAACTAATGTTGTAGCAGATGCTTTAAGTAGAAAAGTCTATTGCAATACTCTGATAGTCAAGGAAAGTCAGCCAACACTACATGAAGAGTTTCAGAAACTTAAGCTTGAATTGGTTGAAGAAGGTTATTTGGCTACTTTGGAAGTGCAACCAACTCTACAAAGCCAGATCAGGGAAGCCCAGATCGAAGATGCAGATATCAAGGAGATCAAGAGTAACATGAAGAAGGGTAAGTCCCTAAGATTTTCAGAAGATGAGCAAGGAACCGTTTGGTTCGATAAGCGTATCTGTGTACCGGACCAAAAGGAGCTCAAGCAGTTGATACTTAAGGAAGCTCATGAAACCTTGTATTCCATTCACCCCGGAAGTGCTAAAATGTATCAAGATATGAAGGAAATGTATTGGTGGCCTAGTATGAAGCGAGAAATTGCTAAATACATAGCACAGTGTGATGTTTGTCAGCGAGTTAAAGCTGGGCATCAGAGACCTGTTGGACTCCTGCAACCTTACAGATCCCTGAATGAAAATGGGAAGAAATTGGCATGGACTTCATTACCGACCTGCCAAGAATCAGGTCCGGATACGACTCCATTTGGGTAATCGTGGATCTCCTGACAAAAGTTGCTCACTTAGTCCAGTCAAGACTACCTACTCAGGAGACAGACTTGCAGAACTATATATGGCAAAGATAATATGTCAGCATGGAGGGCCAAAGAAGATTGTGTCGGATCGAGGATCCCAATTCACCTCGAGATTTTGGCAAAAGTCGCATGCTGCTTTGGGCACTAATTTGAATTTCAAGACACCTACCATCCCTGCATGATGGACAAACAGAAAGAGTGAATCAAATCCTAGAAGATATGTTAAGAGCCTGCGCTCTAGAGAACCAAACTAGTTGGGATCAGATGCTACCTTATGCAGAGTTTTCCTACAACAACAGTCACCAGTCAAGTCTGCAGATGTCCCCATTTGAAGCCCTTTACGGGAGAAAGTGCAGAACACCCTTGTATTGGACTAAAACAGGAGAATGACAAGTACTTGAACTTGATATCCTGAAGGAAGCCGAAGATCAAGTTCGGGCAATCAGAGAAAAGCTGAGAACAGCTCAGCCTAGGCAAAAGAACTATGCTGATAACCGTCGCCGAGATTTAGCTTTCGCACCCAGAGATCATGTGTACCTAAAGGTTTCACCTCTCAAAGGAATGCGTCGTTTCAGAATAAGCGGGAAGCTTGCACCAAGGTACATTGGACCTTTTCCCATCCTAGCAAAAAGAGGAGAAGTTACTTACCAATTGGAGCTCCACCCTAGCTGTCAGATGTGCATAACACCTTCCAAGTGTCTCAATTGAAGAAATGTCTGCGTGTGCTAGAAGAGCAGATGCTGCTAAAAGCAGTTGATTTGCAGGAAGGTCTCACCTACAAGGAGCAACCCGTCAAGATTTTGGAAGTGTCCGAGCGTGTAACCATAAGCAAGATCCTTCGTTTCTGCAAAGTTCAGTGGAGCAACCACACTGAAGAGGAAGCCACCTGGGAACGTGAAGAGGACCTGAAGGCCGAGTTCCCGCACCTATTCTCTAGTCAGCCCGAATCTCGGGGGCGAGATTCCCTTTAAGGGGTGTAGGTTTGTAACATCCCTAATTTGTGGAGTTTTTTTGAAAATTTTCAAAATTTTAAAAGTAACCATTTGGTTTAAGTTGCAAAAAGCTTAAATTGAAATTTAGAAATCAAAAACCATTTTAATTGAATTAATCCAACTTCAATTAAATTAAAAAGTTAGTTTATTGGAGTTTTATGGATTTTATTTGGATTTTAAGTCTTTTCTTGTTTTTTTTCTAGATTTTAATTTGGTTTTTCCTTTGCCCTAAAGTCAAAATCTATTTTGTTTGCAAAATTAAAAACTAAAGTATAGCTAAAAGTATTTTTATTAAGTTCTAAATAATTCAAGGAACTTCTGTGAATTTTCCTAGAATTTTTAGACTTTATTAGCTAATTTCTAAAAGGCTTTTTTCCTTTTTCGGGATTTCTTTAATCGAAAATCCATTTAAAATCCCCTAAGGCCTTTGGGCCGAATTATCTCCCTCGGCCCGATCCCCCCGCGCGCGCCGTGCCTCCCCTCTGTGCACCGTTCGATCGAAATCGGACGGCATTCCCTCAGCCGCGTCCTCCTCCTTTGCCAACCGTCCGATCAAAATTGGACGACACTCGCCCTACGTCCCCGCGTCGTCGTCCTCCTACGGACCCCGCCTCCTTGCGCGGCCGTGCGCGCGTACGTGGCATCGCGCCGCGAATCTCGCCGACCCCGCCGCCTCCCTCGCCTGGCCTTAGCGCCTGCGCCACCGCCCACCTCATGCCGCCTGCCTCGCCTCCGCCACGCCCATGCTCCCCACTTTTCCCCTTCTCCACGCGGACAAGCCACCCTGCCGTCCACCATGGCAGCCTGACACCATCTCCTCCTCCTCCGCCTCCGCGCCTCCCCGAGCCCTATAAAGCCACCCTCGGCGCGCCTCCTCTCCTCTCCCGTTTCCCTCTTCTCCTCCTCTCTCACCTCCTTCGCCCCTTTCGCGAAACCTCGCCGCCGGTCGAGCTCCCCTCCCTGCCTTTTGCGCCGCTACCTCACTCCTCCGTGTCGCGAACCTCGCCGTCGGCATCACCGCACCGAGGGCACCTCGTGCGCGCCTCCCGACTCCGGAATCCCACCGGGCGCTGCCGCCAGTTTCCCGCGCTGCGGCCGCTCTTCTCCTCGCCGGCCACCTCTTCGCGCCGCTGTTAAACCGGTGAGCATCGGACTTCGCAAGCTCCTCTTGCTGGTGCCCTCCTCGGCCCGCCGCCACTGCCGTTCGCACCGACCATCGGGCCGAGCGCCACCGCTTCAGTCCGACGTGGTAGCCGCGTGGCACGGCTCGGCACCACGTGGCGACCACGCCACCTCCTTTGCGCGTGGTCGCCCGTCGGCGCTGTGTGGCTTTTCTCGATTTTTCCGTTGAAAAATAATTCGGTCGAAAAATATAACCCCCTCGCTGACGTCAGCTGGCGCAATAAATCCCTTTTCCTCTAGAAAAAATAATTCCAAAAAATCATGAAAATTCATTTTTCTTGATTTTCAATCTTCGGAAGGCCATAACTTCTTCGTTCGAACTCTGATTTGAGTGATTCAAATTTCTAAATTCATATAAAATCCTCCTCTTACTGTTAGTGCTAATTTGGTATTTATTTGGTATTTATTTGGAGTTGTTTTATTTATTTTGCTCTTTTCGCACGTGTAGAAACCGGCTTTTCAGAAGACTTTTCGGACCCGACGACCGAAGCTCCTCAACTCTTCAACGAAGGCAAGTCATAGACCTTTGATCATATTGAACCCATTTTTACAAAACTATATTGTTTGATATAAACCTTCATTGCTAGTGTTATATTAAATGGTTTCGGGAGTAGATAATTGCCTAATTGATGTATGCCTCCTTGATAAATTGCAAATGACATGTACCCTTGAATGACATAAATCCTTGGACACCATAGGAAGGTTTATTTTAGTTGGACATTGATAAATTACCAACACGGGTATTATGCTTAGCCATGCTATAGTTGTACGTTGGGACTCATGATCACATGCTCGTATGAATAAACATGACTAAATGAAATATGGAATCGTGGCGCTTCCACTTTTGTTGAAAGATGTTGTGCCAAGGCTAGGGTGGTCTTTGGCTGGGTTGAACCGAAAATATTTTATGCTCGGGCGAGTGGGCGGTGGTAAGTGTGGGTGCCGTAACGCACATTGGGACGTGGATTAGTCTCGCCTGAGCAGCCAACTAAGGACTTAACCTTGAACCATTGATTTGGGTCATATCATGCAACCACATGTCCAGGATGGGGTGGACCTGGCCAACTAGTTAGCATTGCTTTGAGTTGGTCCTGTTTTGGTTGAGAACGGTGCAAGAGGGGGCATGATTCTGGCGGGAGTAAGACCCGTCAGAAGCGAATCCTTAGCGAGTAGAACCGAGTCAAAAGAGAACTTTGTAAAGGCCTTGTCACGGGCTCTAGACTGCTTACCTATGGTAGTGAGCGGTGGTATCGACGGATGCCAAACAAACTAGAGAAGTCGTGTCTTGTGTGTAAAGCTGTACAACCTTTGCAGAGTGTATAAAAACTATTCGAATAGCCGTGTCCCGGTTATGGGCATGCTCGGAGATTTCACGCAAGGGGTAGATGTTTTCTTAAAATGGTAGAATTGATGGTTTGGATGTAAAGGTTGGGTTGATCTCTAGTTGTTTCAAAGAACTGAATTACTTATGTATTAATCTTTTAAATAGTGCTTTTAATCTACTTATTGTATTTACTGTCAATATTGCTTCCTGCAAAATAAACATAAGGCTATCCTTATCGAGCCCTGCATGAATAATAATTGCATACATTTACCTATGACTTGCTGAGTACATTCAAAGTACTCACGGCTTGCGCCCTATGTGATATCCCCAGAAGAACCAGGGAATTGAGTATTATGAAGAGGAGTATCCTGAAGACTTTCCGAACTAGGTCGCGTCCTCCGCTCGGTTGCCTATGGGCATGTCGAATGGCCTCCACGAGATATTTGGTTTCCGCTACAAGTTGTATTTTGTTGCTAAGCCCTGTGTGGCGCGCTCTGTAAGACTTGATCATAAGGTCCCTTTTGCTACTTAGTAATATTAATTTGTCCGCTTCATCGTTATTTTGTTGTATGGTTGTGATTACACCGATGTTGTAACTGTGCGAGCTAGCTACTGATCTAGGACTAGTTCGGAATGCACAGAGGGTCTTGGGGTTGTATACCGGGGTCTCGACACAGCATAAGGCTTGGCCTCATGTTTGTTGGAAACCACAGGAGGATCGGTGGGGTTGTAATGTCTACCTTGTAAGCTACCTCTTCCTTAAACCTAATCGATTGGCAACGGTTTTATAGTGAATGTGCGATGTTTGCCAACTTTGCATTAATTTATGATACAGATTTGTTGAGTTGTGCTAAACTAATGCAATTAACCATGAGATATGCTTATCTTATCTCATCCAAAAGTTAAGCATATCTGGTGCACATTAATTGCCTATGTGTATACATATCTAGTGTCCATCAATTCAATTGATGTGAGTATATCTCACCATGTCAACATTGGATGTATCTAAGGATAAGTCACATCTGTATTTCATATGAGCAATGGTTAGTCAAACAATATCTAACCTCGCAGATGGTTGAACTTGTGTCTAATTTAACTTACCATTAATTGGCTGTTAATTGTTAGAGCAAAATTGCACTACAAACCCATTTAAGCCCATGTGATACTGAATTTAAGGCAATCAAGCCTATTTACTATTTGATAGTGTTCCACTAGCGCTAGACGGAAGGTTGTAAGTTCAAGCTCCATCAAATTTGTTTTGGTGATTGATGAAAAATCTAACTCTGAGACTTATACGATTGTTGAGTATGATATTTTAGTCTCATTTGGATGGAAAACTCAAAATCTCGGAGGTATGCATTAGATGTTATACTTTTATGTCTTGTTGCATTCATCGGAAACAAAATATATGGTGAATTCCACAAAAGAGTCGAATCAGATAAGTGCATATTGTTTCCAAGTAATATATTCCTCCGAGATGTTTGACTAACCATTGCTCATATGAAATACGGATGTGACTTATTCTTAGATACGTCCAATGTTGACATGGTGAGATGTACTCTTATCTATAGAATTGATGGACACTAGATATGTATACACATATAGGCAATTAATGTGCACCAGATATGCTTATCTTTGGATGAAATGAGATAAGCATATCTCATAGTTAATTGCATTAATTTAGCACAACTGTATTTTAAATTAATGCTAAAGTTGATAAACATCACACATTCACTATAAAACCATTGTCAATACATTAGCTCTATGGAAGAGGTACCAACAAGGTATGACTACAACCCCACCACGTACAACTATCCTCCTGTGGTTTCCAACAAACATGAGTCGTATCTTGCTCCTGGTTCTTGGCCTTCGGTGCTATCATCGCACGCACTTCTTTAGTGACAAATGTCTAGATAAGTGCCGTGCATGAAGAGTGACAAACTCAAATTTCCACTGATAATCCTACTGTTTTAATTCTACTAAAAATAAATAGATGCAGATACCTCGCATTTTGGGCCGACCATCACGTTGGTCACTGGATCTGTTTATGTTTAGTAGAATTAAAACGGTAGCATTACCAGTGGAAATTTAAGTTTGTCACTCTTCATGCACGACACTGCTTATCTAGGCATTTATCACTAACAAAATACGTACATGAAGATAGCACCAGAAGACCAAGAACCAGGAGATGCATATGACTTGTCGTCATGTTTGTTGGAAACCACATGATGATTGGTGTGGTTGTAGGGCCTACCTTGTAGCTACCTCTTCCACAGAGCTAATGGATTGACAACGGTTTTATAGTGAATGTGCGATGTTTATCAACTTTAGCATCAATTTATAATAAAGTTGCTAAGTTGTTGCTCTCTCATTTTATTAGGCTTCACCTCCTAGAGAGAAAGGATAGAACCTAAAGAGGTTGTGCACCCCGATGTGGGCCCACACTTTGATGTCACAAATTATGCTTCTTGCAAGGTTAGAATGACTACTTATGTTAGGGATACGAGTCCTCACATATAGAGAATCGTTGATGTGAGTTTTGCTACACCTATTGATCGACAAAACCCCTCTCGAAGGGAATACCAAAACTTGCAACTCGATTCTCAAGCTATGTATGCTCTCTTTAGCGCTTCGAACAAGGCTGCGTTCAACAGAGTGGGCAATCTTGAGAATGCCTATGATGTTAGTACAACCCTTATGGAAATTCATGACAGAACTAAAGGGATACAGGTAGGCTACACTAGCTGACAATACAAAAAAAACCTACCATGTAAACCAGGAAGAAGAGTTGAAACAGCCTGATCCAACGTCAAGCACGTCGATGAAGTGGTCGTAGTCGATCGTCCAACGTTCTAGGCACCGATCGTCTCCTTTAGCAACCTATGATGTTCCTTGCGTAAGTCGTGGATCGTCCTCAATCAGCGCAGCAGCAACTGCAGCAGCGCTTTTATAGTATCCATACGTCGCGGGGTTATTGTTCAAGATGAACGTCCATACATATCTAGATGTCTTGAACACCAGCTCATCTCGAACACTAACTACGTACACGACCTGCCTTTGTAGTTTGTATACATACTTGACAAGGATCTAATAATCCTTATTTAATTATTTATATGTAATTCTTATTATGGATAAATATACTATCATATGGTTCTTGAGTATACTCCTTAATGTTCATAAGGGAGAAGCTAACCAAGTGGTCGTAAGTCCTTCTATGACCATCCCCATAGTCGTAAGTCTTTCTACGACTACCTCATGGTCGTAAGCTTTTCTATGACCACCATGTAGTCGTAAGTCTTTCTATGACTACCTCATGGTCGTAAGCTTTTCTACGACCACCATGTGGTCGTAAGTCTTTCTACGAGCAGGTCAATTACGACCACCATATAATCAATGGAGCTTGCAGACAAGTAAGCCCAATTGATTAGGGAATCTAAACAGTTAGTATACACTGTTATTCTCTAGAATAACTACACATAATATGCCCCTGTCTCCAACGGTAACTGCCATGCGACGTGGAGGGGTTACTACTCCAATAATAACTACCATCAACGTGCCCATTATATGAAATGATGAGGCGCCCCTTGGCCTAGAGAAAGGACCACCTCTTTGTACACTATATAAATGCTATAGTCAGTTGACAGAGGGAGGAGGATCGGGAGAAGGATTAGGAGCACAAGACATTACACTTGAGTCTTTCTCTTGATTGTAACCATCATACTCAATAAATCCACACAGGAGTAGGGTTATTATTGTCTAAATTATTTTTAATTTTATTTTATTTTAAAGTTAACCCCTCACGAACTTTATTTCCAATTCTGACCCCTTTGGCCATGGCACCACCCATGGCGTGGCCCAAACGTACTGTCACACCACATATCACGGCGTGGCAAAACATACCACACAAGTCCTCATCCGCTTGCTGTGCCAGCATGGAGGGCTTGCGTGGCAGTTGTCACGCCAGATCCCATGGCGTGACAATCCTACCTTGTCACGCCTTGATATGTGGTGTGACAAGGCTTGCAGTTGGTTTGTAAATTTTGAATTGAGTTCATGGTTGAATTTAGTTCGGACTTGATTTATGGATTTAGAACCTTAGGATTTGGTGTTAATATGGTAACAAAGGGATTATTTTTTGAAAGATAAAAAAGAATTGAAGTTACGGTGATACATAACACCATGTATATGTAAGATTTAACAATCCATAACTTAAAAATAGAGAATCTATCTGTGAACCAAAAATAACACCATCCTTTTAACTGAGAGTAAATACCTATATAGGCCGATAATCTTTTTGTGGATTGATAACCTTTGACACTTCAGCATACATATCTATCATAAACACCCGAACAATATTTCCATGCCATGTCCCAGAAGTGATACATACTGCATCCTGGAGAAAATGACTAATATGTGAACTGTGTGGTACAACATGAGGCACAAGTATGGACATATGCTAGACAGTACCACTGATGAAAGATGCGTAGACATCCTACTGGAATGATAGGTGGTGCTCTTCATCACTTTGTGGTCGTAGACTATTTCGTGCCTACCTCTAGAACTCGTTTTTTTCATGTTGTTGGATGCCTTGCTACGCGAAGAATTGAATGCGAAAAGATGACGAGATTTGAAGTTACGAATTAAAATATATTTTATAATAAAGCTGTTGGAGATATGCCCTAGAGGCAATCATAGAGATGATGATATTTCGTTGTATCCATGATTTAATAAATGTTCCTTGAATATTGTCTTTCTGTTGATTAACAAGTATGTGACTTGTTTGTGAAACTCTTTACTGGTATGGTTATTCTAAAGTTGTCCCTAGTCGGAGTTCATGTGAGGACACACGTGAATGATGGATTAGCACATGTATCGGTTGATGACCATGTTTCACAGGTCATAGACATGGAGATGTCAAACCAATAATGTGGACACATGTTTAGAACATTGGGTTGGACCGACCCAACATGAGACATAGCAATTATACTTATGGTTCTCTCTACACAATGTGTACGCCTTGTCCTTAGACCTAAGATTGTCACATGTACTTGAGATGTGAATCAACCTACTTAGGGGCTATCAAACGCTACTCCGTAACTGGGTAGTTATAAAGGTAGCTTTCGGGTTTGTCATGAAGCATGCTGCGAGGTATGGTCAGTCGAGGTGGGATTTGCCCCTCTCTACCTGAGAGAGATATTTCTAGGCCCCTCGAGTGATCGGATCCAGAAATGCATGGCCATGCTACTTAAGGTTAAGAGTTAACCTAGTAAGGGATTCCGGACCACAGGATCGAGAAAGAGTGGTCAGCTTGGAGCTCGACCGAATATCGTGAGGCAAAGGGATTGGCATGTACATAACATTGTGATGGTTCATCCGATATGATCTTTGTGTACGTTTAGGAGTTGGCACGTCTTGTTAGAGGCCGCTACCAACTATTGACCAAGTATGTGTACTCGCGTCATGTCTAAACATACGTGAACCTATAGGGTCACACACTTAAGGGGCTGAAGCCTAATTCAGATTGTATCCGAATTAGACTGGGCATTGAGTCCTAATGGGCCTCTATTCGTAGAAGCCCATTGTAAGGACGTCTATAAATGGAGGGCAGGGGCGCACAGGATTGAGGGATGAGTTTTTCGTGACATCCTCAAACCCTAGGCGCACTCCCACGCCGTAGTCGCTCGCGCGGATCTAGTAGTTCGGCGTGCGTCGCTTCCTCCCGTACGTGTGGATACCTTTGAAGGTGTTGCATCTGTAGCGTTGGGACGAACCGCAAGAGAGGAGGTCTACGTGGGACGCCACGACGAGGACAAGGAAGTAGTACGACTACTCTGCCCCGACGTGCTGCATCAACTTAGTACGACTACTCTGCCCCGACGTGTTGCATCAACTTCCGCACTGCGTCTAGTGGTAAGACCGTGATCTATAACTACAGTGATCTTGATTTACAGGTAGAATTTTTTTAATTTGCGCTAGTGTAGACTACCCGTTACCCTTCAAAAGCTTGGAATAACACGGTGCACATGGTTTGGTTACGTGCATAAGAAACAACATCATGCACGGTTCAACAAACCGAAGTACTCCTACGATACGTATGCGCCTTTTTGGAATGGAAATAAATTCGACCTTCATGAGATTACTACGGAATGGCCTGACCTACTGCATGGACTGGGGCAATTTTCCCTTCCTTGCGAGCTCAGCATTGAACTCCTCACCAGCCTCTTTGGCCTTGGCCGCCATTTTCCTCTTTTTCTCACGCTCCTTCTCGCGAGCCTCGTGCTCCCTGCGTCTGCACGCCTCGAGATGAGCTTTGTCCTCCCGACGGATATGCTCGTCATTGCGGCGCTTCTCCTCCCAGATCTCACGGGACCTTTTGGCATCCCACTCATTGTAGTCGATTTGCCACTGGTCGCGTGGGTGGATCTCTAGGTCAATCCACTTGTGGTAACCACATAGTGGATCCGGGGACTGCGGGTAGACAGGAGAGGTTGTTAGTGTATACTTTGAAAGAGAAAAGGTAGGGGAACATACTGTAACTGGACCTTACCGATTGCCGATAGCTGCACGTGTCCCAATGACGGTTGGGATAGTCATAGGAGTAGTTCACGTAACCCCCAGTAATGCATGTCCAGGTTGAGCTGGTGCTTGGACTTGAAGAACTTGCATCGGTCCCTAGACCAGCAGAGGGAGGTGTGTCCCCCTCAGGTGGGTGTTGCGGTGAAGGCTCGGTTGGAACGTTCTGGTAGGGTTGCTGCTATGGAGGGCGTCATTGCGGAGAGCTGCTGTAACAGCCCTAACTTAGGGTTTGTATTTCAAATGTAAAATTTTGAGGAGAAATAAAAACTTTTGTTGTCTCTTCAAATCATTTGAAAGTCTCTACATTTTTCCCTAGCAATTTCCATTTTTTTTTGAATTAAATTCTTGTGAATGGAAATTGTTGTCAGCACATTCTTAGCCTTCAAACTTGTGATCATCCTCTGAAATTATTTTTCCTATCATCTTGATCATCCTATCTACCTCCCTGAATTATTTCACAATTTTTAGATTTTAGTTGCTATTTCAAATGCCCAAGTCAAACCAGTTTAGAAATCTGGTCAAACCCTTAGGCAGCAGCTTGTGAATTTTATTGGGAGAAATCTGGTGCATGAAAACTCCTGGAAAAATTTCACAAGGTGGTCCTCTGTTCCAGTTAGCTTCCATAAAAATTTTGAAATTTTGGAGCCCTGAGCTATCTCTAAAATTTCCCAAAACCTCTCTGTCTTTTAAATCGAATTAGAAACACCGCTTGTCGGGCCCGAACCACACTTGGGCTCGAGTCCGACCGCACTAATGGACTCGGTCGCGTCAACTAATCGCACCGCCCGAGTCCAATCGATCGTGACCGTCCGATGCAAATCGAACAATCCACGTCGCGTGCGCAACCGACCTGTCCGAATGCATACACCAATCTCAGCCGTCCATTTCAGATCCAACGGTCGGTGCGTTTCTGATCAAGTCAAACCACCGGTTCGCACCGCCGACGATCGGCCGACAGGCGGTCCCACTGCGCTGTTTCGCCACGTCGTTCGCCCGCTCCATAGCAACGCCGCCAGCGCTCGCCGGCTCGCGCTGCATGCACGCCGCCACCTCGCCTCCGGTCTTTTCACCGCCACCGTCTCACCTCGCCGCCTCCGCTGCTCCTACAAAAGCCCACGAGGGTTTTCCCTACCTCGTTTTCGTCTCCATTGCCTTTCTTCTCCACTGAGCTCCAGGAGCCGTGAGCGTCGCTGCGACGCCTCCGAGCGTTCCTGCTGCTCCGGTGATCTCCGAGCACGGCCGACCGCATCACGGCGTGTTCCACATCCCTGGGAAGTAAACCCCTCAAGGAATTTCGGATTTCATCGTCTGTGAGGCTGCGCGTGGGCTTTCTTCTCCAAGTCCGGCCGAAACCGCCTTTTCCGCCGCCGTATCTTCTCCGGTGAGCTCCAACTCGATTCCTTGCTCGGTGAGCGTCACCTGGACTCCACCTTTCTTCTCCACTCTCTCACTCGTCCTCTCGTTCACCCCAGGCTCCTGTCACCGTTGATCGCCTTGCGCCGCCGCGGGCTCTCGTCGCCGAGCCACTCCGGTGCCTCTCCGTCGTCGCCAAGCACACCGGTGAGTTCCTGGTAACTCACTGATGCCCATGCGCGCGCTAATTTTCATTGTCTACCTCTCTGGTGCAGCCGCACCTTGTCACCCCCACTGCCGGCCGCCGTGTTCCGTCGCCGCGCCACCTCTGTGCATCTCCAGCTGCCCCGCGACCACCCTTAGCTTCAGCAACCTCTGGGCGACCCATTTTGGCCATCGTCGCGACCGCGCCGCCACTCCTTCACCGGCGACGAATCCAGGTCCAGAGCCGCCCAAGACTCTCTGTTCTTCAGTTGTGTTCCTCTCTGTCTGTCTGACAGTGGGGCCCACTCCTTCAAAACCAGTTCTTTAGTCTCTAATCATGATTAGGAATGTTCTTCAGTTCACTCTCATGCTTGATTAAAAGTTGGGATTGGAAGTTTGGAAGTGTTTTAGTGTGTTCTCTGAATTTGTCACCTGTTGTCGGTTCTGTTGTCAGTGGCTAAATTCTAATTTCATGCTTATGCTTTGAATTCTTGTTTAGTGCTAGTTGGCTCCCTTTTGTTGTGGTGGTTAGCCTGAAATCAGTTAGTTAGTATCTTTAAATTTCAAAGCTCTTGTTGTCATGTTTAATCATAAGGGATGGTTAGCTGTTCATTTTATTGTCTCTGTACTTTTGATTTATCAGTGCAGTAAGATTTGGTGTAATAGCATGCTGAATTGTGTTAACCTTACAAAATGTTGGCATGTTGCTTAGGTGTGTTAGTAGCTGAATTTTATTAAAGCCCAAACTTATTTAGAACTTTGTTTAGCATCTCATAGTTGGATACTTGACTAGTTAGTGTTTTCAATAGCTTCTTTCGTGGTCCATTCTCTCAACTGTTAATGGTTGTTTTAGAGTAGCTAATTTGTTTTGATGTGTTAACTTGATGATTAAATAATAGATGTGCACACAATCACCACCAAAGTCTGTCCAATGTTTAAATCATTTAAGAAGAGTGATTTTGTGGTTAACCTGACAAATAAGTGAGTGGGTCTCTGTAGTGATTTGTCATTCTTTTGTGATAGTCTAGCCTTTGTGTATAAATTGGTGTTGGTTTGTGATCTTTGATTTTTGCGGTGTTATTCGCTCTTATTCATTGTTTTGTTCAATCGTTAGGATTCGATATTTGCGACAACCCCGAGAACGATCCTCCGCAACATATTGAGCAACAAAGAACAGTGCAAGCGTTTGATCATGATAATCCCAGTATTTTAAAGTCTAATATTTTGTTTCAGCTGTATGTATGCATTGCTTAATTTGTGTTAAATTGATTAGTTAAATCCGTAGCTGCATATCCTGTAGACAAAATATTGATCTCTACTACCTGAGCCTAGGTTATTTGCTGTGATTAGAGGTCGCTGGATGGTCTCTTGTCACTTAGTAGATCCGGGTCAAATTGCTTAGACATGCTTAGTATCGGTAGAAATGGGTGGTTATCGACTTAGTCGGTAACCTTGATCACACAAAATTTTCTACAACTTTATGTTTCAGCATTTCTGCTATGTCTAATTGCAAAACTAAAAATGAAAACAAAAATGATTTAGACGCGGGCACAATGGTAAGATTGGTGTGATCTGTTGGGTGTGACTGGAAAGGTGCCCGGGTCAATTAAGGACCGAACATCTTGTGAGTTTTTGTTATCCAGGCATTTCGGCGTGCTAACCACACTAGAGTATATGGGACCTCTCTTGACCTAGTACTTTGGCGTGTATTGGCTCCGGTCGCAGGGGTCGCAGGAGGGATGGAGGTGGGAGCATGGTAGTTGTCCAAAAGCTTTATCCCGAGTGGGTAGTTGTCTTTCGGCTTTACCATGTAAGCGTATGGATTTCTATCCATACGAGCTGCTCGTAGTTAATACACAATATTGGAAAAAGTCTCGTAGGACTTAGTCAGTGCCGCATACCTTCGGAAGTGTGCTTTGGCTTAAAGGCGGTCTAAAGTGTGGGTATGATGGTACACCCTGCAGGTTAAAACTATTCGAATAGCCTCGCCCTAGGTGATGGACACGCTTGGGTAAGCTTATCAAGAGTTAGACTACAACCTTTTAATTAAAACTTGATGGGTTGGTATGAACGGGTGTTCATACTATTGTTGTGATGGCCATTGGGTTGGTCATCTCGGGATGTCTTTATGTCACTACATCAGATCATCGTTATTTCGCAAATAAAATTGAATTGTTAAACTGCTTTCAAACTATTACAAGATTGCCAAAGAAAACTTGCTTTCGCTAAAAGTAAGTCCAGAGCCCTCCACTTAAATAAAGCCTGCATGTAGTTAAATTATAGTTACATTACCCTTACATGTCGGTCTTTATGTACAAAGACAATCTTTGTACTCGTGTGCTTTGCTTTATGTTTTGTTGCAGAGAAAGAAGGTGAGCCCCAAGGGCTTCCTTTTGTGAGATGTCATGGGTTTGACGACTAGCTTGGCGGCCCGGTTGGTTGCCTTGTGGGTAAAGGCACACTAATTGGCTCTTTTATTTATTGCCATCTTATGGCTTTTGCTTCCGCTGTGTAGTTTGTTATTTTATCTTGTAAGTTCTTTCTTTTGTATATTGAAGTTTTGATATTGTAACCGCTCGTGTATGGAATTGATGCATAATTTTGTAACGGGTGTATAATGCATTCAGGAAGTATACATATCTCGAGGCTTGGTTTATTTGAATTGTGATGCTAGGGTCAATGGAAGGCTAAGCATTACAAGTCGAATAAACTGGGTCCTCACAATGCCATCCCCGCAAATGACCCTTGCTTGTTCATCCTGTGCCCCCAGCCCTTACTTGTTCGCGGATCTCATCCCATTGCCTCTTCATCTTGTCTTATTGCTTTTATGTATCTTGTCCATCCTGTGGTGAAACAAGCTCGTGTAGTGTTCAGCTTGGTTGTGTAGTGTTTTCTCTCGATCTCTTCCACCTCCTTTTATAAGCCATGTGGTTAGCATGGTGTGGTTAATTTCATGTGAGTAGCCTGCGAGGCAAAGTGTTGCCTTGTCTTTCTGAAAATTTGTTGGCGAGACAGGGTGTTGTCACGCCTTACTTTGTAGGGAGCTGTCACGTCTTGCTTTGCAGAGTCTTATCTTTTTGGTCTGAAAAGCTGAGGAGACATGATTGGCAATATGGAAAGCTGTAGCAATAGCTTCAGCCCAGAACCTCCTCGGAGTGCTATAGTATCATCCTAGCCATCTCGACTAAGGTTCTGTTCTTCCTTTCCACCACGCTATTTGTTGAGGGATGTGTGGAGAAGAGAACTGATGCTCAATACCATGCTCAGCACAAAAGGAGGCAAATGAGGCATTCTTGAACTCCGTGCCATTATCACTACGAATTGCTCTCAAATCACTAGGAAGTTCAGAAGCCAAGTGAAGAACGAGATCATGAAAGTGATCAAATGCTTCATCCTTCGAAGCAAGAAAGAACACCCAAGAATATCTTGAAAAATCATCGACTATAATAAGAATATACCATTTGCCACTAGTTGACCGAACCCTAGCAGAACCAACAGTATCCATGTGAAGCAACTATCCCAGTCCGTCAGTTATGACCATAGTCAATGAAGGGTGTGAGGTGGCAACTTGCTTGCCATGCCTACAGGGCGCACATACAGCATCCTTGACAGTTTTAAGTTTGGGAAAACCTCTCATGAGATCAAGACTGTTAACTTGCGTGAGATGATAAAAAATAATGTGCCCCAAATGACGGTGCCAAAGCCAGAACTCAGAAGAAGATACAATCAAACACTTGAGAGATCTAGCAAGAGATTCAGAAAAGTCTGCTCCAAAGATCCTACCAACTCTAGAAATTCCAAAGACAAGCTCACTAACTAAATCAAGCACACGACAAGTATTTTTCTTAAACCTAGTCTCATAACCATCATCAAGAAGCTATGAGACAGAAAGAAAGTTGTACCTTAGCTTGTCCACCAGGGTGACATCCTTCAGGATGAACTTGTCGTTCACCCTGATCGATCCCGTTTCTTTAATCCGCCCTTCTGTATCAACTCCAAAGGTGATGAAGTGTCGGGACCCCGGGTATACAACCCCAGGACCCTCTGTGACCCTCTGTGCATTCTGAACTAGTCTCAGATCAGTAGCTAGCTCGCACAGTTACAACATAGATGTAATCACAACCATACAACAAAATAACGATGAAACATACAAATTAATATTACTTAGGTAGCAAAAGGGACCTTATGGTCAAGTTTTACAGAGTGCGCCACGCAGGGCTTAGCAACAAAAGACAACTTGCAGTGGAAACATAATATCTCGTGGTGGCCACATGCGACATGTCCAACTAATATAAACCCTCCTAAGGTGTCCAAGGGTTCATGTCATTCAAGGGTACATGTCGTTTGCAATTTATCAAAGAGGTATACATCAATTAGGCATTTATCTACTCCCGAAACAATTTAATATATAAACTAGCAATGCATGTTTATATAAAACAATATAGTTTTATAAAGATGGGTTCAATATGATCAAAGGTCTATGAATTGCCTTTGTTGAAGAGCTGAGGTGCTTCGGTCGTCGGATCCGAGAAATCTTCCGACAAGCTGGTTTCTACAAGTGCGAAAAGAGCAAAATAAATAAAACAACTCCAAATAAATACCAAACTAGCACTAACAGCAAGAGGAGGATTTTAGATGAATTTAAAAATTTGAATCACTCGAATCGGAGTTCGAACGAAGAAGTTATGACCTTCCGAAGTTGGAAAACACATGAAATGATGGATTTAGGGATTTTCTTATTTTCTGGAATTATTTTTGTAAAGGAAAAGGTAAATATGACGTCAGCAGACGAAATTCGGCCGAAAGAAAAATAAAAGAAAAAGAAACTAACAGGTGGGGCCCACTGTCAGCGAGAGGGTGCACGTGGACTAGGTCCACCGAGCTTTGGAAAAGAGGGGGGGCAGGAGTGCCACGTGGGCTTCCACATGGATGACCACGTAGGCTAGAGGGGTGACAGGACGCTGAGGTGCAGGCAAGGTGGCAGCCACGTCGGCGAAGGCGACGGCAGCGCTCACGGCCCGAAGGTCGTCGGCGCGCGGTGGGGTTTTGGCCGGCGGCGAGGGTACCAGCGCGAAGAGGGTGACACGGTGAGCTCGTTGCTCACCTTGCCGACGGCGAGGCTCGACGGGGCTGCCGGCAACGGAGAAGAAAGCGGCGGCAGGGAGAGGGCTATGGTAGCGATGGTGCTCTCGGGGCAGTCCAGGGACAGGGAGGCGCGCACGGGAGAGGCGACACGCTGGCGATGCCGGAGGCGCGGTCCACGGCGCCGGAGGAGGCTTGGCGGCGGCGCAAAAGGCGGGGAGGCGGAGCTCGGCCGGCGACGAGATTTCACGAAAAGGGGGCGAGAGAGGTGGAGGGAGAAGGGGGAAACGGAAGAGGAGAGGGAGGCGCTCACGGTGCTCTCCTTTAAAGGGCTCGGGGAGGCCCGGAGACGGAGGGGGAGGGAATGGTGTCGGGCGGCCACTAATGGTGGACGGCGACGTTGGCGAAAGGAGCGGGGAAAAGGGGGAAAGAGCGGGGCGCACGGGCGTGGCGGAGGCCGGAACGAGCGGCGCGAGGTCGGCGGCGGGGCAGGCGCTAGGGCCAGGCGAGGGAGGCGGCGGGGACCAGCGGAATTCGCGACGTGGTCCTGCGCACGGCCACACGAGGAAGAAGGGGGGTCCGGAGGAGGACGACGAGCGAAGGCCGTCCGATTTCGATCGGACGGTGGGAGGTGGAGGAGGGCGTGGATGCGGGGATGCCGTCCGATTTCGATCGAACGGTGCCGTGGGAGGGGCGCAGGGGCGTGCGGGAAACGAGCCAGAGAAACGGGCCGAGGAGGGAAATCGACCCAAAACCGAAAAAGGATTTTAAATTGATTTTTGATTTTAGAAATTCCAAAAAGCGAAAACCCTTTTTAGAAAATAGCTACTAAGGTCTAAAAATTCTAGGAAAATTCACAGAAGTCCCTTGTATTATTTAGAACATAATAAAAATACTTTTAGCTATACTTTAGTTTTTAATTTTGCAAACAAAATAGGTTTTGGCTTCAAACAAAAAGGAAAAAACCAAATTAAAATCCAGAAAATGCAATAAAGGCTTAAAATCCAAATAAAATCCAGGAAACTCCAATAAACTAACTTTTTGGTTTAATTGAAGTTGGATTAACTCAGTTTAAAAGGTTTTTGATTTCTAAATTTCAAATTTAAGCTTTTGCAATTTAATAAAATCAACTGTTTATTTTTATTTTGATTTTTTTTAAAACTAAGCAAATTAGGGATGTTACATGAAGTCATAACCCATTGACCGTGTGAAGGAGGTGAGCCATCTTGAGTCTTCGGTCATGTGACGTGAACACCCAGAGTCGACGAACCATGTGTTCTTACTCCTTCCGCGACGATCCTGAAAATCAAAGCATAGAAGATCGATGTGTCTTAATACTGTGGTTAGTTAAACATGACTTGGGAACCCAATACTGAGACACATGTTTGCGAGAAGTATGTAGAGCAGAATTGCTAGCCTTGATTCTAGTTGAGGTTCTACTATGAGCAATGGTTACAAGAACATGAGATGCATCCTATCTAAGAATATGATGATGATGAGCATGTGAAACAAATCCTAGTCTAGGGTTCTTCCTTTCTAGATGACCATATCTCATGAAAGCTCTAGGTTGATGAGATGAAAGTCTAGCAAGATTTTTCTTAGCATTTTTAACCTATGCCAACAGAACTCAAGTAAATATCCATCCTTCTTGCAATAGGTGCAATAGTACTTGGTGCCACTGGGAGAAGCACCTTTTGACTCAATAGATGGTTGGACAAAACCTACAGATTTGAAAAGGATTTTTGTTGGTTGGGTTTTGAACTCAACTAAGCCATTTTCTAAGACTTGAATGACATTTGGGTTGGACTTGTCTTGGGCAAAGTTGTATCCTAACTGTTGCTTCTTATAAGGAGTTTTCGACTTGTCAAGAATCATGTTTAACTGTTTCTTACCCTTAGACAATTTTTCTAATGTATCCTTGAGATAAGCATTCTCTTCTTCAAGGTTCAGACATGATTCACAAGTTTTAACCTTAATGGCTCTAGCATGCTTCTCCATATGAATAGCAACTTCAAGCTTAAGGGCTTCACATGAAGCACAAGGAGCAGAATTAATTTTATCGTTAAGCTTGGCATACTTAGCTCTAACTGCTTCTAATATGTCTTTTATTTCATATTCACATTCTAAGCAGAAAGAGCAAGTTCTAGACTCAGCTTTATCAGAAACGACCAACTTGCTAGATTCTAAGCATTTTTCACATGTAGTAGATTTAACTTCAATTAACTTAGTCCTAGCATTTTCTAGTTGGTGCAAGGTAACATCATGAGCATTTTACAATTTAGTAAGTTCAGTGTAAAGCATGGCAGGATGAACATTCATCAGTGTTAGGGTTCTTAGCATTCATAAGTTCTAGCGTCCGATTATCAACTTGTGATTCTAAGTCCTTATTCCTAGCCATGGTGAACTCTAACGCCTTATCTCGGCTAAGTAGTTGCTCATAGATGGTATCACATCTAGCGAGAGAACTTTATAGGATGGAGGTACATAATCGATGTCATTGACGTCGATGAATCGATCATGAAGCACATGCGGTGAAGTCCTTTGCCTTCCCTTTCTTCTCTTGAGGAAGCTCCTCCTCCTTGTTCTCTTCACTTCCGGAGTCCACATCGCTCATGGATTGTTCTCCAAAAGCGGTAAGAACTTGGTGAGCGGCATTCACGAGCTTAGAAAGATCAAACTTAGACTTGTTCCCTGAGGCTTACTCCAAGTTAGCTTTTCTCTTTGTGGTTACTCTTCCCTTTTAGCTTGGGGCGTTCGTCCGGATGTGGTAGAGCTCTCCAAATTCATAGCATATCACAGGGCCACCTCTCTTTTTGTTTATCACATTGTTATAGGCCCGTGTGAACTTTTTGGCTAAGAGGGCTAATTTGAGCTCAATAATACTCTCAAGTTCCTCTTCGTGGATTGCAGATAAACAAGCAAGTGAAAATCCAAAGGAAGATTCAGAAGAGCCATCAGAAGTTCTCTTAAGACGGTCAGCCACTAAAACCATGTTCTCCTTCTTAGGATGATCAACCCTCTTGATCTCATGAATCTTGAGCTTGCTATAGAGCAGCTCCACAGTGAGATTGACATTCTCCTCAATGGCAGTAGCTTTCATCTCCCACTCCTTGGTATTGATTGCAGCCAAGAGGTGGGTGGCATTCTCAGACTGAGAATATTCGATGTCGACTACTCTCAACTGATTAAGCACATTGTCAAAGCGAGTGAAAACAACATTGATGCTCTCTCTAGGACGTATCTTGAACTTGTTGTATTCTCGCTTGAAGACCGTCTCGCGTACTTGCTTGATTTGGGACGAACCCTCATAGTAGTTTCGAGGGTGTGCCAAATCTCGTGCGCAGTCTCAAGATGGCAGATACTGTCATACTCCTGTCTACCAAACTCAGCATATAGGAGGTTCTTTGCCTTATGGTTGTTAGGCAAGAGGGCTGCTAAAGCTGGCGTAGCAACCTCGGGCAAGACGAGCGGGGCTCGAACAACTTCCCATATAGCTTGACCTTCGCTTGGAAGGTAGACACGCATGCGATTCTTCCAATAGGCATAGTCGAGCCCAACGAAGACATACGACTTGGTAGAGTACTTCTCCATCGCCAAGTTTAGTGACCGGTTAAGATCAAGAGTGAACCAACCTGCTCGATACCACTTGTTGGACCGAACGGCGACTAGAGGAGGGTGAATAGGAGCACTATCTCTTTTTCACTTTGATCGGATTCAACACAATTTTCATTCCAATAGCTATGAGAGCTACGAAGATCAATATACAAGCATAACGGAAGACTTGTATTGAATCCAATCCAAACCCCAAGCATAACAACCAAAAATGCAAAAGCGCGATCATGAACAGTGCCTGCAAACAGAACCACTAAATAGTACCGATAATACCAGTGAACAGTAGTGGTATTACCGCACAGTGTAATACTGGTGAACAGTAGCGGTATTACCGGATGAACAGTAAAAAAGCACGATGAATAGGAAAATCAGCCCGAAACCAAAATCCAAAATTTGCGCAACTTTTGATCCACAACTCCAAACTTCATGAAACTTGAAACATACCTTCCCTAGGATGTCAGGAACCTATTCCAATAAAAGATTGTGTAGATCATTGCCAAAGTTCTGACATTTTTCCGTTTGAGTGAAGGTTGCTCCAAAACTGAGCCAAAATCAAACTTTGATCCAAAAGCTTATTCGTGGGTAAAGGATGATCAAGATGATCTTAAATGCATTCCCACACATCATAGCAAGCAAGATCACCACAAGAAACTAAAGAAAATCCCAGGGATCATCGAAAATCAAAAAGTCACAAAAGCGAGGACAAGAACAAAAGGAGACTCATCTTGAGGAATCTTGTTTGGATTGATTTGAGATTGATGATGGTTTAGAGCCACTCCATCATGGAGGACAAAATCTCAACACTTGAACACACAATCAATCCAACTCTCAAGAAGCCTAACCTCTTTGCTTTCCTCTCCTAACCCTAAAACACAAACTAGGGTTTCTAGATACAAGGGTTGGGAGGTGCACAACTAGCACCCTCCCCTTTTATAGTGGAGGCTAGACTATGAGAGGAAACCCTAATGGGCACCCGTTAAGCCCAGACACAAACGGGTCTAACTCACGCACGCTTCTCAAAGCATCATCATTATCTTTAATTAACCTAAACCACCTCTCCTTGCGTCGTCTTGCACTGCGGTTTAGCCAAAGGTCATCAAGGTGGTATTTTGGTGAAGTCACCAAAATACCCCTTCTCGACCATTCTCTAAAGACTGAGTCCAATCTTTATGAAGCAATCCCATGCTTCGCCACGTGTAGGTTGATCAACGGCTCTCTTTGTGTCGGCAAATCTCTCCCATCCGGCTCCCACTGAAACCATTTTGGCACTTGCACCGACCCCCACACCGCTTGATGCAACCCGTCACACCGAACTTCCTATTCGATCATCCTTGTCCATTTTGCACCATGCTTGAATCCACTAACCCCACCCGGTATCCTCGATCATCGTGGACCTCAGCTTTCCAAGCCTAGTCCCGATCATCCTCGCCGTTCACCGTCGTTGACCTCCAAGCTTTCTACATAACAATAGACAAAGAAATCGATTCGAGAACAAGTTCTTCGCAACTTGACCCACGTTAGTCAAAATATGCATCATGCAACACATATACATTGAAACCCATTAAATTGACCTAACCTGCATACATCGCCGACAAGCTGGCCAGCGAACAGAACGAAACTGGTAATACTGCTAGTAAACTCTGGTCCTACCACACTGCAGTAGTACCTCTCAACAGATGCGGTCATACCGTTTCTCAGGGAAGAAGAAAGTCCCAAAAACATGCGCTCTAGAAAAAACATACTGCTAGAAAAAACATACTGCCATCTAGAATCTAGTATTACCGTGTTGCGGTAGTACCGCCAACAAATTGTGGTCATACTACGCTACGGTAGTACCGCACACAAGTTGTGGTCATACCGATTTTCCTGAACTTTGCTGAAAAGACGTGTTTCGACAAACCCTCAATACTATTGTCAATTGTATCATCATCCTAAGATCATGAGAATATCCCCATGGTTTCGACCACTGAGTTCCGATCAATTAATTTCGATCACACTGGTTTATAGTTTTGACTACTTTATTTCGATCACATTGGTTCATGCCTTCGACCACACTAGTCTATGGCATCGACCACACAGAGAGAAAAAGAACGGTCAGCAAAACAAAGGTGGACTAGGTTCATGACACGCGTGCGCATCGCAAGTTACAAGTCACGCGATTGCCACGCGAAAGCACGCACGTGCGATGTACGTGCGGTTGTATGACTTTAGCTATAGTCCTTCTCATGACGCCCCACGCCATGTATCACATGTATCAAGGGATGACAAGGACTCCACCTTGTAAATTGTACTCCCACCGCTTGGCTAGGCAATATGGGACTAAATCATGCATGCTTTGGAATCTCAGGAATGAATGAGCCTTTACACATAAATGGCCTAATTCTAACAATCCCCCACCAATTCTAAAACAAGCAGCAAAAAGGATGATTAAGACTATTGTGCTGAAGTGTTGTTAATATACCAATCTTTCAGTTGAAGTCCCATACGGGTTGAACTTGCACCTAGAATAACAAGATTCATCTTCTCACGGTGATGAATGGACTATGCCTTGAATTCATAGCTTTTGTGATTAGATTTCACTTGAAATCTCAACTGATACTAGGCTATCAAAGAACCAAACCTAAACAGAGCATTATTTGATCATGCTCCCTTATTTGCTCATGAGCTTTCTAAGGTATTAACCTATAGATACCTAAAATGAATATACCTCAAGTAGGTATATTCATTTTAGGTATCTATAGGCTAATACCTTTTTTCCTCATTGGACACTAGAATACATTAAGGCTTTAAGCCATCCTTTCATACAGTTGAGAGTACTTTATTTGTTAGGACATGGGTACATATATTATTAAAATGTACTCTCTTGTTCAAACATCAACTTGTTTTTCCCATTACCTAAGTCACGGGATCTCCAATCAAGAAGGTATGGGTTACTGTTGAGTTGTAACTCCAATAGGCCTCATTCCCATATCCATAGATGCAACGAAAATCGCCTTCCGTGCTAGCCCCTTTGTGAAAGGGTCTGCCAGATTTTTCTTAGTTCGTATATAATTCACAGTAATCACTCCGGTGTTCCTCAGTTTTCTGAAAAATAAGCCTACGCTTCACATGTTTGGAGGACTTCATGTTATCCTTAGTACTTGTAACCTTAATCAACATTGTTTGATTATCACAGTACATTAGGATTACCGGTATTGGTTTCTCAACCAGTGGCCAATCCAACAGAAGCTCTCTAAGCCATTCAGCCTCAACTATAGCTGTGTTTAATGCTACAAGTTCTGCTTCCATGGTTGACCTCATAAATATGGTATGTTTACACGACCTCCATGAAACTACAACATCTACTAGGGTAAAGACATAACCACTTATAGCTTTTATCTCATCTGCATCAGATATCCAATTTGAATCACTATATTCTTCTAATACAGATGGATACCCAGTATAGTGAATTCCATATAAGGTTGTGCCTCTCAAAAGGCACAACACTCTCACTAGTGCCTCCTAGTGATCATCTCCTGGGTTAGAAGTAAATCGACTTAATTTGCTCATAGTAAATGATATGTCAGGTCTTATGACACCAGATGATACATAAGGGACACTATAATTTGTTAATATCTCAATTGATCTTTGCCTACTCCCTAATTCTTTCGAAGCTTAACACTAGCATCATAAGGAGTTGGAGAAATCTTGCAGTTCTCAAAACCGAACCGACTCAATATTTTCTCAGCATAATGGGATTGATTCAAAGTGATCCCATTATCATTTTAGATCAATTTAATATTCAGAATAACATCTGCCTCTCCTAGGTCTTTCATATCAAAGCATCTAGATAAGAAAGATTTAACCTCATCAATAATAACAGTGTTTGTCCCATAGATAAGTATGTAATCGACATACAAACACAAAATCACTCCTTGACCCCACCATAACGATAATACACACACTTATCAAACTTCTCGTGCCATTGTTTAGGCACTTGCTTTAGGCCATACAAGGATTTGATTAATTTGCACACCTTATTTCCTGACCAGAAATCACAAAACCATCTCTTGCTCCATATAGATATCTTCCTCCAACTCTTCATTAAGGAAAGCTGTCTTCACATCCATTTGATGGATGTGTAGACCATGGGAAGTAGCTAATGCAATGAGCACTCGCATAGTGGTCAATCTGGCAATAGGAGAGTAAGTATCCAAATAATCTTCACCTTCTTTCTAGGTATAACCATTGGTCATAAGTATTGCTTTGTACTTATCAATAGTACCGTTAGGCCTGATTTTCTTTTTAAAGATCCACTTTCATCCAACAGGTTTGCACCTGATAGGACGACCAGTAATCTCCCACGTCCCGTTAGCCATGATGGAATCCATCTCGCTATGGACTGCCTCTTTCCAATACTCAGCATCAGGAAATACATAAGCCTTTGAAAGAGTGTTTGGCACATCAGCCATGAGGTATACAATAAAATCTTCACCAAAGGTTTTCTCAACCCTTTCTCACTTGCTCCTACAAGGAGCCTCTTCGACTAAATTGTTATCTTCCTCAGGAATATCACAATCTGGTGGTATTTCACTCATTGGTTCAGAGATAGTGGTAGGAACAAAATTAGTATTATTCATAGTTTGATTATTCTCGCCGAGAAGTCTTGCTCAAGTTCTCATAGGATAAATATCCTTAAAAATGAAGCATCTCCGACTCCATTATTGTATAAGCAATAATCTCAGGAGTTTCGATTTTACTATCTAAAATATATAGGTTTGTCTTTGTTATGAGCATATCCCAATAAGACACAATCAATGTTTTAGGTTCAAGTTTTCTTTTCTACAATGGTATGTTGACATTTGCCAAACATTCTCAAGTTCGCAGAAAATTAACATTGGGTTTCTCCCTTCCATCCTCATACAGAGTAATCTCACACTTTTAGTGATTACTCTGCTTAGGATGAAAGTTGTTGTAAGTATAGCTTCCCCTACCACATCTTAGGCATACCTACTCTCCAACATGGTATTCACTAACTCTGTTAGTGTTCGGTTTTTCCTCTCACCACCCCATTTGATTGGGGTGAATATGGTGGTGTAACCTCATGAACTATTCCATATTCGAACAAAATTGGGAGAATTCATGAGAGATATACTCTCCTTCACGATCAGCCCTTAGTCTTTTAATTTTTCTTTTCTAGTTGGTTCTCAATCTCGGTCTTATAAATTTTAAAGTAATTTAAAGCTTCATCTTTTCTTTTCAGTAGGTACACACAACAATATTGTGATGCATCATCAATAAGAGTTAAAAATATCTTTTACCTCCTTTTGTCAACAATTCATTCATCTCACAGATCGAATGGACAAGATCTAATGGTGCCAAGTTATTTTCCTCCTGTAACCCCTTAAAGGGTTTTGAGGTTGTTTTGCTTGCACACAAGTTTGACACTTTGATCATTTGACAATTTCACATTTTTGAATTATATCTAATCTGTACATTCAAGCAATACTATCAAAACCAATATGACAGAAACGAGAATGTCATATATTGGTCTCACATTTATTCAAACCAGTTGCAACATTCAGATTATAATACTCTAAAGTGCTTATGTGGAATAAGCCTCTGCTCTCATAGCCTTTACCTACAAAGTTACTAAACTTAGACATTACAATTTTATTTGATTCAAATACTAGCTTATAACCATCCCTGCATAGGAGAGAACCACTAACAAGATTCTTGTTTATTGTTGGTGCATGCTGCACGTTCTTTAAGTAGACAATCTTTCCTGAAGTAAGCCTCAGATCCACCGTGCCAACACCAAGAACAGAAGCATGTGACCCGTTCTCCATTAGGACGGAGAAAGCCCCAGCTGCTTGATAAGAAGGAAACAATGAAATATCAGAACATACGTAAACATTAGCTCTAGTATCAACCCACCAATCAGTGGATTGACATGCTGAAAATACAACTGGTGAATTACCATACCCACCTGTTGAGGCCTCGCCTATGAACACGTTAACAACATTTTTCTTTAGCTCACCATCCTTGCTCTTGCGAAAATAACTGTCTTTCGCCATATGACCGTTTTTCCCACACACAAAGTAGGTGATGTTCCTCGTATCCTTCTTCTCAGTTTTCTTCTTAAAGCTAGTTGTCTTGTTTGGTTTAAAGTCTTTGTTATTCTTGTCATATTTTTTCTCTATGACATTTGCATTGATCTGATTGTTCTGATTGGAAGTGCTTGATGCATCTTTTGCTCTTGCTTTTTCTTCCACATCAAGAGCAGCAATGAGATCCTCAATAGATATCTCTTCCCTCTTGTGCTTTAAACCAGTGGTAAAATCCCATCATAAAGCAGGAAGTTTGGCAACAATACCCGCAACCACAAACTTAGGAGGCAAAGTGCAACCCAAATGAGCAATTTCTCCGACTAGTAGCTGAAGCTCATGAGCCTGTGCAACTATCGACTTTGCATCATCCATGCTGTAGTCAAAGATCTACTCGCACATATAGAGCCAACGACCAGCCTCAACTTTGGCATATTTATGCTCTAGTGCATCCCACAACTCTGTGGTGAACTTGAAGTCCATGTACACATCATAGAGCTGGTCATCCAGTATGGTCAGAATGCATCCAAGGGCTGTGTTGTTATCTGTGTCAAATCGTGTGAGACCCCAGTTTATTTAGCTTGTAATACTTAGCCTTCCCTTGGCCCTAGCATCACAAACAAAATACACCGTGACTCGATGGACATGTGCTTCCCAGAATTGCAACGCACATACATCTTTACAAAAGCTTGCATCAATTCCACACATCACATAATACAAGTCTAGCAAAAGACATACATAATATAGAGTTATTACAAAAGAGCCAACTGCCAAATGACATTAAAGTAGCAATAATAATAAAGCAAAAGCGCCATAAGATGGCTATAAACAAAAGACGACAGGTTAGTCATAACCCACAAGGCAACCGACCGAGCCGCCAAGCTAGTCGCACTTGCGCAAAGACAACTCACGAAATAGACCCTTGGGGTCTTCTTCCTCTCTCGCACACAACAAGCAATGCGGTGAGTACAAAAATGTACTGCAAGACTTACGAGTAACAAGGCTATGCATAGCTATATGAAAGCTATAACAAAGGAGATGGTTATATGGTTAATTGGACGCGTAAAGCAATTTTCATTTGCAATAATGTAATAGATTGAAGGCAATTGATAAAATCTGTTTTCAAGCATTGAAATAACAGCGGGTAACAATAAATAGCAAGTAACCACCTAGACGTGACTAACCCAAAAGCCACCACAACATAGCATGAATCCCCGATTCGTACCACCCATCAAGTTTTAATTAAAAGTTGTAGTCTAGTTCTCACGGGGCATATCCGAGCGTGTCCATAACCTAGGACGAGGCTATTCGAATAGTTTTAACCCTGCAGGGGTGTAACAATGTACCCACACTTCAGACCGCCTTTAAGCCACAATAAACACACTTCCGAAGGTATGCCGGCACGGCTAAGTCCTACGAGACGTTTTCAATATTGTGAATTAACTACGAGCTGCTCGTATGGATAGAAACCCATATGCTTACATGGTAAAGCCGAAAAGACAACTACCCACTCGGGGTAAAGCTCTTCGGACAACTACCATGCTCCCAACACCATCCCTCCTGCGACCCCCTATGACTCAGAGCCAACACACGCCAAAGTACTAAGTCAAGAGAGGTCTCATTTCCCTCTAATGTGGTTAGCACGTAAATTGCTTAGTACGGTGATGCAAGTAACTCGGTCCTTGTTGACTCGGGCACCATTCCAGTCACACCCAAAAGCACACCAACATACCATTGTGCCCAAGTCCAAATCATTTTGTTTTCAGTTTTTAGTTTTCACAAATAAACATAGCACAAAGCTGAACCATAAAGATCATAATAAGTTTTGTGTGATCTAGGTCATCGACTAAGTCGACAACCGCCCATTTCTACCGGTAGCTAAGCATGGCTAAGCAACGTACTTGAAAACTACTAAGTGACATGGGCCCATCCAACGAACCCAAAATCACAGCAAGGTAGTCCTAGGCTCAGTAGTAGAGGATAAACATTTACCTACAGATTATGCATCTAATAGGTCAACTAATCGACAATAGTTTAAAACAAGATAGCAATGCATACATAGAATTTGCAAACAACATATTAGAATTTGAAAATAGTAGGAGCAACATGATCAAATGATGCTACATCTGCTTGCCTTGCTGGTCTTGCTCTTGCTGTAGAGGGGAACTCTCAGGTTCAAAAGATTCTTCGCAACCTAACGCAAGAACACGAAAAACCCGATAAGAACGAAGAATACCAAACAAAACTCAACAGCAAAAGTCATCCAAATCTCATGAAATTTATACAGCAGTAAGGGCATGATTTTAGACAAATTTAGGAACGAGAATTATTCAATTTGGACTAAACATGCAAAAGTTATAGCTAAAACAAATTCTCTCAGCCTAGAAATTCAAACTAAATTAATTACTAGTACTATTTATGGCATAAATTTCTAGAATGATCTGGAACCTGAAATTTTTATGGTAGGTACAACATGGTATTCTAAGGACAGCAAAGTTGAGTTTACTCAATTTGGAGTTAAAATGAATTACTTATGATTTTTATAAGTTGTGAAACTAGAACATACCATTTTTCAGAGATACATACATGAACAAAACCTATGCCACATTAAAGTATACTAGTAGAGGAATTTTACAAGCTTGAGTTTGCTCAGATTGGAGTTATACAGAAAAAGTTATGCATTTTACAAGTTTTAGTTGAATTTCTGGAATATCAATAAATGGCTGAAACAAGTTAATATTGTTTACAAAGTTTTCTGGCATGGAACAATGTCTATATGCATTTTTAGATTAAACTTTAGTTAATCAAGAATTTAACACAGTTGAAATCAACTAAAAAGGAATTAAAATGAATTAGTTATGAATTTTCAAAGTTTAATACAATTTTTAGTTCACAAATAACAGCTTACCAGAATTAAACAAATCCAACTCAAAAATAAAAGACGTGGAACAACGTGGGCCGCAAATCTGGAATCCAACGGCCCACATGCGCTGGAGAATAGCGCACGCGCGCGGTCCAAAAGGGTCTCACCGTTGGATCAAGATCCAAGGGCTCATGGTGAGCGGGACAATGGGTGGTCCGAACGTATCCACCATCTACAGCCGCAGATCTAAAGATGGAGGGCTCAGAGCGCAAACACATTCGGAGGTCCGAATGCACTCGCGATATGAGCCGCAGATCGTGGGATGGACAGCGAAAAGAGATCGGGACACTTAGAACTCTAAATGCGCCGAGGAGGTCTGGCCCGTTAGATCAAGATCTAACGATCCAGAGCTGATGAGGAGGTCCTAAGGTTAAGGATCTATGGAGGAGGTCTGGGGCGGCCAGGATCTATCAGAGGAGGTCCTAGACGGCCTAGATTTACTCAGAGGAGGTCCTAGGCGATAGGATCTAATGAGGGAGGTCCTGAACGGCTAAGATCTCGCAGGGGGAGGTCTTAACGGTCAAGATCTAGGCAGGGGAGGTCCGCAAATACAAGGTTTTAACAGAAAGAGATCTGAACGGCTCAGATCTCCATGGGGAGATCCCGAACGGTCCAAATCGAAGCGGAGAGAGGTCCTGAGGTTCTCTTTACAAGGACCAGGGGTGGTCTTTTGCAAAGAGGACCCCGGGGAGGTCCTCGGGGTGGTTTTTACAAAAAATGACCACGGGGTGGTCCTTTTGCGCAGGAGGGTGATCTAAACGGCCAGAATTTAACTAGGGTGCTCCTTAACGGCTAGGATCTCCGCGAGGAGGAGGTCCTAAGGTTTTCTTTGCAAAATACCAAGGGATGGTATTTTGCAAAGAGGACCTCGAGGGGGTGGTTCAGGGGTGGTTTTTGCAAAACGACTAGGGGAGGCCTTTTGCGGAATCGCAGAGAGTGGTCTTAACGGCCCAGATTAGATCTAAGGAGGTTTTTAATGGCCATTCTTTAACCTAATAGATCTGGAACTTAACGGCACACACGTTTTGCCAACAAGAGCTATATTTAACGCTAATGATTAGACTTAGGACAACATAAATGCTAATCATTAGGCTACAGGGCTTGTCCGAGTAAGGTGTGACAAAAACCCGAGTTTGGGTTTGAGCTCACCGCTGGCAAAGTGGACCACGTCGGCGGGAACCAAGGGCACGGATGGGCTCCAAATAGCGAGGGGAACCTAAAGGTGCCAAAAACTAGAGCTAAAACACCCCCTACCGGCGGCTAGCTGGAGACGACCGCTGGAGGCAAAATACGGCAAAAATGAAAAACTACCGTGGTCCAACATAGTAGGATTTCCAATGCTAAGATACTAACCTAAGAATGGAGTGTAACACCCCAACTCAGCACGAGCCTGGAATGCAACTATCCTAAGCTGAAATACTAAATTTCGGCAGAACCTCCTTTGTATACGAGGATACTGGAGGTTCCACACAACAAAAACACACAAGTAATCATAAACTAGTCATGAAATCCAATTCTAAGAACTAAACATGAATCAACGATAATGAGCTAAGATAACAAAAACCATATGACTTAAAGTTCTCATCTATGTTCTCATTGATCATAAAGATACCATCCATGACTAAATTTATTTATTACAAACCAAAAGATGGCAAAAGAGAATCATTATTTCTTATAGTAATGAGTCTAATGTGAAGTGCATTATTCGAGTAGTGCTCATCTACTCCCTCCCAAGTGAACTTCATCAACGATCACCTAGAAATAAACAAACAAAGCAAGAGTGAGTCCATGACTCAGCAAGTACAATGATTAAGAAAAACATTCATTCATTGAAGATCAAACATAACATCATTGGGTTCGATCATAACACTTTGGATTACTTATGAATACATGATATGAATGCTCAAATCAAGGAATGGATGCACACACGCCAGATATCGGTATAGCCGGTGAACACCGTCGGTGATCACTCAAGCCCGCATCTTAACAAAAATGCGGGATCCACTTCCGTATGAAGAACGTTTCATACGGTGTCCAACATTGCCCATATTGGAATTAATGGGTCTTATCCAACCATCTTGGAATTGATGGTGGTTCTCATCCACTCCGTGGACGCCAAATGTCAATGAATGCATGCAACAATTAAATGAAATATACCATAACATCACTTATATTCATGAACTCAATGTATTGAACAAGGCATGAATGATTCATTTCACATGTCTCACAAGTTACCAAAACAACTCAAAGCTAAAAACCACAATGCACAAACATCCAAATAAACATGGTACTTGCCTTCGCGTTGCGGCGTTAATCGCAACGAAGGCGCTCTTATACCCAGTTTCGCCGCCTAAACCATCAAAATAACTTAATAAGTATACAAGATACCCAGCTCAACTAGTCGGTGTTCTATTTTACTTCTATTAGAGTCAATTAAATCTATATCGCATAGACTGAAAAACAGCGGAGTCTGTCCAATAAGAAAATCCTGGACAGCAACACGGGACTAACATAACTCACAGCCTGGAAGTCGAAAAATAGCAAACCCAATTTCTGTAGATTCTTAACTGGTCTAACTACAAAACTCTAGTTGACGCGACAAACCAATTTGGTCAAATTAATAGGCTAATAATTGTTTGAACATTCAGCACAGATTCAGCCTACCAAAATTCAGCAGAAATATTCAGTTGATCATAACTTCTATGTTACAACTCCGAATTGAGCGTTCTTTACCAATCTGAAAAGGTTATCGAATTACCTACAATAACCTAGTTGGGTGAACTTTCAGATTCTTCCAACTCTCTATCATAATATAGAAAATATACAGACAGATTAATCACGTCAGGTTTCTGGCAGCAGCTGTTATAACAGACATATCTTTTGACCCGTAACTCGGAATCAAGTAAACTCAGTGGCCATCTAAACCTGACAGGATACTTCAATTTTCTAGGAGACACCAAGTTCAAAATCTGTGATTAACAATTTCTTATACAATTTACAAGTTGACTGCAGAATCTCGTCAGGATTCTGGACAGTCAAGACTAATTCTATCATAACTTTTGACTCGGACCTCGGATTTGAGTGAACTCGGTGGCCACTGAAACGTAAGAACAAGACCTAGATATCTCTAGGAGACCAAACCTTCAGATTCTGCCTAAAAATAACCGAAACACCCTCTACAACGTACAGGACAGAATCAGTTTCTAAAATTCAGCAAGTCTGCCTAAACAAAAACGTATCCAAATCTCTTCTACCAACTATCAAACCACGAGGATCGCATCGTTACCCTTGCTGCAACCAGGAGTAGGTAGAAGGATCCTTGGCGAAGAAGCTCTTCCTCCTTTTCACCTCTTTGCCCCAAGCGAGCTGCTGTCCTCCTCCACTCCTTGCGCAACCGGTAGCGGGAGAAGGTCCAAGGAAGATTCGGGAGGCAAACCAGCAGGAGCAGCACCAATGGAGGTTGGGGCGACTCCTAGGGGCAGGGCATGAGGGGGAAGAGAGGAGGAAGGGAGGGGTGGCGCCAAGGGGAGGGGTTCGGCCAAGGGGGAGGAAAAGGGGGTGGTTAGGGTTTAGAGGGGGAGGCGCATGGGCCTAGGCCCATGGCCGGCCAAGGGGTGGGAAGGCTTCCAGAGGCCCACGACCTAAAAACTCCAAACCGAGAGTTTTAAGCTTTCGGAGTTCCCGATTAAAATCTTTCTTTCCGACTAAAACAGGTATGACATTCTACCCCCTAATGAATTCGACCACGAATTCTACTCACATAACGGACACAAGAGCGAAGTCTAAGGAATTGAAAACAAGATTTAACACGCACCACTACAAATAGGTCCGATCTTGCCGCGCATGCGAGACTCGATTCCCAAGTGGCTTCTCTCGCTTGATGAGACCAAAGGATCTTTACATACTTCAAAGTTTTATTCCTCAAAACCCGCTCTGATTCTTCCGAATTTTCACCGGTCGGGACTCAAAAGTAAGGTCCTGTTCAATGCTCAACGGCTCCATTGGAATTGCATGCTCGTGGTCAAATAAGAACTTCCTCAACATGGACACATGGAACACATTATGAATCCTCTCATAGACTCGGAAGATCCAAGCGGTAAGCCAAATTTCCAACTCTTGCCATAACCGAAACGGTCCGATGTACCTTGGGCTAAGCTTTCCTTTAGTACCGAACGCATACTACGCCTTTGGCGGCGATATACTCGAAGGACCTCATCACCCACATTGAACTCCACTCGCCTCCGACATCTGCGTAGCTTTTCAGCCGGCTCGAGCGCTAACAAGTTCCTTCTAACTCGGCCACTCTAGCCACGGTTTTTGAACCCATTCGGACCCAAAGCGCCTCTCTCCCATCGCATCCCAACACAACGGAGATCGCATTTCCGCCCATAAAGGACTTCAAATGGTGCAGCTCGAATCGGAGTGATAACTATTATTATAGGCGAACTCTGCCAAAGCCGGTGATCTTCCCAACCACCCTTCCAGATAAAACACAACACTGAGCATATCTTCTAAGGTTTGAATAAACGCGCTCGGTGACCATCCATGCGAGGGTGGAATCTGAGACTAAGACGGAGTTGCGTGCCCAAAGCACTCGCAAACTCTCCCAAAACTTGAAACAAATTTGGCATCTCGGTGGAAACAATAGTCTTTGGCACCCGTGCAACCGCACTATCTCTCGCACATAAAGTGGAGCCAAATCGCCGCATGAGGTGGTGGTTCGAATAGGAATGAAATGTGCAGACTTCATCGAACCGATCCACTATCACCCATATAGCATCCTTCCTCGCTGAGTGCGAGGTAAACCAACCACAAAATCCATGGAGATGTCATCCCATGGCCACACCGAACCTCTAAAGGTTGCAACAATCCTGCCGGCCGCTATGTTCAGCCTTAACTCATGGGCAGATCCCACACGAGGCCACATACTGCGCAATATCGACTTTCATCCTCTTCCACCGAAATTCTTCTTCAAATCTTTGTACATTTTGGTCTCACTGGATGTACAGATAATGGTACTGGTGGGCTTCCTTTAGAATCTCATCTTTGTCTGTGCCTCTGTGGTACACAAAGGCGACCTTTAAATCGCAAAGTACCGAATCATCTATACCAAATGGCCTTGCTTGCCTTCATCTAGGCGCTTCCTCACACTGGAGCATTTGATCATCTTTGTTGTGCTTCCCGCACTGCTCGGAATGGTCGACTCAAGAAGCAAACGGGTCTCGGTCTCGCGGTACCGCAAAGCAAAAGATATATCCATACGCTCAAAATCAGCGATGAGACAATCGAGGGTAGGAGGTGTCGCTTGCGACTCAGGGCATCGGCTACAACATTTGCCTTACCGGATGATACCGAATGGTGAGATCATAGTCCTTTATCAACTCCAACCATCTCTCCGCCTCGTGTTTAAATCTTTCGGTAAAGATGTATTTGGACTCTTGTGATCGTGAAAATGTCACAAGATTCGCCATACAAATAATGGCGCCAGATCTTTAAAGCGATTATCTGCGCAAGCTCTAGATCATGAGTAGGATAGTTCTGTTCATGTTTCTTCAATGCCGAGACGCATAGGCAATCACCTTACCATCCTGCATAAGAACACAACCAAGCCCAACTCTAGACGCATCCGAAAAATAGTGAACCGCTTCCACAGTTCGGAAGGGTGAGAATTGGGGCGGTCACCAATCTATCCTTCAAAGTACAGAAGCTTCGTTCACACGCATCCGTCCACTGAAACTTGACACCTTTCTGTGTCAACTGAGACATTGGTCTAGCAATGGTAGAGAAACCCTCCACGAACCGCCGGTAGTAACCACCAAACCTGAAAACTCCTCACTTCTTTTACATTGGTTGGTCTCTTCCATTCCACCACCGTTGAAATCTTACTTGGATCGGTAAATGCCCTCTTGATTGATTACATGGCCCGAAACCCAACTTCGTAAATCCAAAATTCACATTTCTTCAATTTGGCATAAAATTGGTTCACTCAAGGTCTCAGTACCAACCTCAAATGTTGAGCATGGTCCTCTTCCGCTTTGGAATAAATCAAGATGTCGTCAATAAATACTACGACGAAATCATCAAGATAAGGGTGCAACATACTATTCATGGCTTCCATGAAAACTGCAGAGCATTAGTTAGTCCAAATGACATAACCTTATACTCATAATGACCATACCTTGTAGAGAAAGCTGTCTTCTCAATATCTTGCTCGCGAACTCGAATCGATTATAACTCGATCAAGGTCAATCTTGGAAAATATTTTAGCTCCCTTCAACCGATCAAAGAGATCTTCAATACGGGCAACGGATATTTATTCTTTACTGATTGCTTGATTAAGAGCCCTGTAGTCCACACACATACGCCAACTACCGCCCTTCTTTTTAGTGAATGAACAGAGCTCCCACGGCGATACACTACGCCGAATCATACCTTTGGATAGCAAATCATCCAGCTTGCTTTTTCAACTCCTCTGGAATGGTCGTACAAACGGTATGGAGACATCGAAATAGGTCGGGTTCCGAACAAGATCTATCCGAATTCCACTTCACGCTCGAGGCATACCAGAAGCTCCACAGAAACACGTCAGAAATTCATTCACCACCGAATATCTTCAATACGAGTGGAGATTCGGACTTCTCGCTAAGAGACCAAAGCAACCCAATGTTCGAGGCTCGACGACTAGGAAACAGACTAGCCAACACACAGTGGAATCAAACGGCGACCGCTCAAACACTAGTTCTCTCCGACGGAGCCTGCAAAGTCACCGTCTTCCAAAACAAAAAATCTTGGCACGGTTAAAGAATAGCCAATCCATACCCAAGATAACATCAAAAGGTGATAAACTGAATCACCATGAGATTGGCAATGAAATTTTCATCTTCTATAGTGATAGTACAATGTGACAAACTGTAGAGCTAGAAATAAGACCTCCCGGGGAACTGACCACCACAGATTCAGAAATAGATTGCACACTCAAACCCGCCCTTTTAACAAAGTCTAAGGACACAAAAGAATAAGTAGCTCCTGAATCAAACAGAACGAAAGCCTCATGTGAATCAACTAATAAAGTACTGTCACCACATCGGGGGCCCACGGTGTCGGGGTGGGCATGGCGAGACTCCAAAGGTGCCGGAGCGAGGACGCACCAACTCTCGAGAGGGGAGGCAGAACTGCAGCGAGTGCGAACGAGGGCGAGCAGATGGAGCAGGTTCCGGAAGAACCTGGCCGAGGCGCAGGAGCCAAATCGCCGGTGAAACCCATCACGGTGAGAACGTGGCACAAAAGGTGCAACCAGAGTCCAATCGAGCTCCGAGGAGTACTAGAGGACGACGCTGCTGGAATCGCTTCCCACTTGATGATACTTGTCGGATTTCGCACAAAGCGAAAGCTTGTGGCCCTCTCGACCACACCGACGACAAGTCCTCTGAAAGAACATTCGACGCACGATGCCCCTCTCCACACTTAAAACATTTCATACCTTGACTCGAATCTGGGCGCATCGAGGTGTGGAAGAAGAAAACGTGGCGCCAAGAAAAGATCGCCTCGCCGAGCCGGACGAGGTGGGCGGCTCTCGAAACCTCTGGAAGTAGGCCGAGAGGACCCACCTCCACCACCAAAACTCCTCTTCGCCACCACCGAACCACCAATGTAAGTAGTGCCACCACCGCTTGCCTCTGCGAAGGAGAATTCCTCTCCCGCTCTATCCTCTAGCCTCGCTCAACCACAGTCTTGAAATCACGCAAAACCGAGGCTCCCAAGATCCGACGATACTCCCGAAGGAGACCCCGCGAAACCTCTTGGCCTTCTCCAAGTCATCGCCACGGTGGTACAAAGCGCACAGATTGTTGAACTCCATCTCGCACTCGACATCGACCTATTGCCCCGAGTCAACGCTAGCAATGATCGCTCCATCTTCTCAATAAAAGAATCCGGATAGTACTTGGCTCAATCGTGCCACAAAACTTCCCAAGTAATCGACCTGCGACCGGGTCCTAGCGCATGAACCCTTCCCACGGATATCGGCTTGACCCTTCGGTTGAAAGGCCACAAAGCGAACCTTTGCGCCGAGTTCATCTCCAATGCTTTAATCGACGCTCCATGTACCGAGCCAATCTGCCGCTCGAACGGGGTACCGCCCCATCAAACGTGTTCACCAAGCGTCATCCACTCACGAAGACTCATCTAGTCTCGGTGGAACTGCGGCAACAACCGGACGCCATGGCGGCAAAGAAGAAGATTCACGGCGATCGCAGGAGAACAGGAGCAGCAGATAAGCTTCACGCACCGCCGACGGAGCTGCTCGTTCTCCTTTGAAGATTCGATAATCGCGACACCGCCGAGCATCGGCCGGCCGCAGCTTGAGCTTCCACGGTGGTTGAGCACCGAGGCAACCTCCTCATTAACCCCACCGGCCTCTTCTTCATGACGTTGCGAAATAATCGACCACGCCCACGACCGCGACCACGGACTGGCGGTCGCCCACGGCCTCTACCTCTCGCCATCTAAGGACAACACAACGGAACAGCACCAAACTGAACAACAGTTGCACAACAAATAAATCATAACAACAAGAGAATTGCGGAAACAACGAATTGCCCAACCCAACCTACTGTGCACAGTGTGTCAATTTAATAATTTTATTTTAACCACGGACCTAAAACCTGGCTCTGATACCAACTGTAACACCCCAACTCAGCACGAGCCTGGAATGCAACTATCCTAAGCTGAAATACTAAATTTCGGCAGAACCTCCTTTGTATACGAGGATACTGGAGGTTCCACACAACAAAAACACACAAGTAATCATAAACTAGTCATGAAATCCAATTCTAAGAACTAAACATGAATCAACGATAATGAGCTAAGATAACAAAAACCATATGACTTAAAGTTCTCATCTATGTTCTCATTGATCATAAAGATACCATCCATGACTAAATTTATTTATTACAAACCAAAAGATGGCAAAAGAGAATCATTATTTCTTATAGTAATGAGTCTAATGTGAAGTGCATTATTCGAGTAGTGCTCATCTACTCCCTCCCAAGTGAACTTCATCAACGATCACCTAGAAATAAACAAACAAAGCAAGAGTGAGTCCATGACTCGGCAAGTACAATGATTAAGAAAACATTCATTCATTGAAGATCAAACATAACATCATTGGGTTCGATCATAACACACTGGATTACTTATGAATACATGATATGAATGCTCAAATCAAGGAATGGACTGCACACACGCCAGATAATGCAGTATAGCCGATGAACACCGTCGGTGATCACTCAAGCCCGCATCTTAACAAAAATGCGGGATCCACTTCCGTATGAAGAACGTTTCATACGGTGTCCAACATTGCCCATATTGGAATTAATGGGTCTTATCCAACCATCTTGGAATTGATGGTGGTTCTCATCCACTCCCGTGGACGTCAAATGTCAATGAATGCATGCAACAATTAAATGAAATATACCATAACATCACTTATATTCATGAACTCAATGTATTGAACAAGGCATGAATGATTCATTTCACATGTCTCACAAGTTACCAAAACAACTCAGGCTAAAAACCACAATGCACAAACATCCAAATAAACATGGTACTTGCCTTCCGCGTTGCGAAGCGTTAACTGGCAACGAAGGCGCTCTTATACCCGAAGTTTCGCCGCCTAAACCATCAAAATAACTTAATAAGTATACAAGATACCCAGCTCAACTAGTCGGTGTTCTATTTTACTTCTATTAGGAGTCAATTAAATCCTATATCGCATAGACTGAAAAACAGCGGAGTCTGTCCAATAAGAAAATCCTGGACAGCAACACGGGGACTAACATAACTCACAGCCTGGAAGTCGAAAAATAGCAAACCCAATTTCTGTAGATTCTTAACTGGTCTAACTACAAAACTCTAGTTGACGCGACAAACCAATTTGGTCAAATTAATAGGCTAATAATTGTTTGAACATTCAGCACAGATTCAGCCTACCAAAATTCAGCAGAAATATTCAGTTGATCATAACTTCTATGTTACAACTCCGAATTGAGCGTTCTTTACCAATCTGAAAAGGTTATCGAATTACCTACAATAACCTAGTTGGGTGAACTTTCAGATTCTTCCAACTTCTCTATCATAATATAGAAAATATACAGACAGATTAATCACGTCAGGTTTCTGGCAGCAGCTGTTATAACAGACATATCTTTTGACCCGTAACTCGGAATCAAGTAAACTCAGTGGCCATCTAAACCTGACAGGGGATACTTCAATTTTCTAGGAGACACCAAGTTCAAAATCTGTGATTAACAATTTCTTATACAATTTACAAGTTGACTGCAGAATCTCGTCAGGATTCTGGACAGTCAAGACTAATTCTATCATAACTTTTGACTCGGACCTCGGATTTGAGTGAACTCGGTGGCCACTGAAACGTAAGAACAAGACCTAGATATCTCTAGGAGACCAAACCTTCAGATTCTGCCTAAAAATAACCGAAACACCCTCTACAACGTACAGGACAGAATCAGTTTCTAAAATTCAGCAAGTCTGCCTAAACAAAAACGTATCCAAATCTCTTCTACCAACTATCAAACCACGAGGATCGGCATCGTTACCCTTGCTGCAACCAGGGAGTAGGTAGAAGGATCCTTGGCGAAGAAGCTCTTCCTCCTTTTCACCTCTTTTGCCCCAAGCGAGCTGCTGTCCTCCTCCACTCCTTGCGCAACCGGTAGCGGGAGAAGGTCCGAAGGAAGATTCGGGAGGCAAACCAGCAGGGAGCAGCACCAATGGAGGTTGGGGGCGACTCCTAGGGGCAGGGCATGAGGGGGAAGAGAGGAGGAAGGGAGGGGGTGGCGCCAAAGGGGAGGGGGTTCGGCCAAGGGGGAGGAAAAGGGGGCTGGTTAGGGTTTAGAGGGGAGGGGCGATGGGCCTAGGCCCATGGCCGGCCAAGGTGGGAAGGCTTCCAGAGGCCCACGACCTAAAAACTCCGAAAACTGAGAGTTTTAAGCTTTCCGGAGTTCCCCGATTAAAATCTTTCTTTCCCGACTAAAAACAGGGTATGACATGGAGGAGGTCTAGGGATGGCCGAAAAAGCGCCGACGACGACGGTTCTTGCCGGAGTTGAGGAAGAAGAAAAATCTGGTCACAACAAGCAAGTTCCCAATTTGACCACCTCTGTGAAGTCAAACAAAATAAGTTAGGGAAATACTCAAGGTGACCAAATGAACCAGTTGACAAGCCAAGAATTGCAATTGAACCACTGGAGCTCAGATGTCCTTGAGGAGCTCCAAGGTCCGACAATGGCGAGAGGGTGCTCTCGGGTGTTGTGAAAACAAGAACACAGATATGAGCTTGGGTTGGCAAAATGGTGTCTAAAAGAAGCTAAGGAGGAGCTCGCTGTGGGGACCCCGGTAATTATCTCCATAAGACCGAGATTAGACAAGGTCTTAGGGACATAAATACGGGTCTCCGGTGAATGAATTCCAATTTAATCCTATCCAAGTGATAGGCTTCTCCGAATACTAGAGCCTCGACGATCATGCGCGCTGCTCCTTTGCGAGCACTACATGATTTTCGATTCTCTTTTGATTCAAAGCACTGCACTTAGCGAATTAAATGGGAATCCATAAACAACGAGTATGACATATATTGGCTCCCAAGATCAACGACCAATATACTCATACCCTCATTCAACGTTGGTTACATCCATACAACACATACAACAAGAGATTAAAAGACATCGCATAATAGTTAAAGTCTACGATCTATTACAAACGGCCGACCGCCAAATTCAAGTCAAGTATCAAGTAGCAATGAAGTAAATAGATAAAGCAAAAGACCAGAGATGGTATGCCCATCACCCATCGACAACCGATCGGGGTTAAATGGTAGCACATGACTCATTAGTGTCGCCAAGTCAACACTAGCGAGATCATCGTAATCATAACCTTCCTCACCGAAAAAGCCAGCAAACATCCGGCCGAGTACAAGTGTACTGCAAGTCTTACACAAATAAAAATAGTTATGCATAAAGGTCATTCAAAGGATGGCTCATATTGGTTTAGTTTTGCGAAAGAGACGCAACAATTAACATCCTACACATACTAGTTTTCCATGTGCCCATTTTAAAATCAGATTTGAAGTAGAAGTAAAGCATATAGTAAAGCATTTCAAGAATAAACAATTGAATCATACAAGGACCAAAGTGGCAGCCCACTTTGATGTACTAAACACATGAACGTCCCGTTCATGACGAATACCAAGTTCAACCACAATTTTAAATTAAAAGTCTAACAATAAGCAGCCACAAATTTCAAGCGGACGTCCATAACCGTGGACACGGCTATTCGAATAGATTATACCCTGCAGGGGTGTACTACTTTACCCACACGACTTGATTAGCCCGTAAGCCTCCAGAGGCCTCTGAAATAGCACACTTCCTATGGTTTGCCGGCGGGTAAATCAAGATACATCATTTTCAAGAAGAAAGCCCTATTGAGCTAAGTCCCCCTTGTGAGATGGTTCCTTGCCTAGTACAAGCGTCGGATAGCACTTGCTAGGGGGCTCACAAGTTATATTGGAAATACCGATGCAATCAAAACAAAAGAATTGGTGCTCCCTTGCACACTATAAGGATTACATCGGCTCCTCAAAGAACATAGGATTTCACGGCCGCTATGCCCTTACACCACCAAGGACTTAACACAATAAAACCCTCCCCTACTTAACCATACGGCACCCATACACGCGTGTGGCAGACGAGTGTTGCTTGAACAAGAGGTACCCAAAGTTCGGTCCTCAATTGTCCGCACAAGTCCTTCCACTTACCCAATGCTCGTGCACAAAGCACCATCACTAACCAACACTTGTCCGGACCAAATCTCATTTAAAAATGACAAAGTTTAACTCATAAAACAGCTACAAAGATCTGAAGTAAAAACATAACGTAAGAGTTGTGTGTATCCCAAAACCATCGGGTTATTCCGACGATCGAACTACCGTATCTAGACTTGCATGGCTAAGCAATTCTATCACCCATAATTCACACATCCTACCTTAAGCATATAGGAGTTGGCATAATTCAAGATTAACCTCAAGCATAGGACATATCTAAACTACACATCACAAAAATATTGACATAATCAAAATAGCATGCAAGCAATTATCATTGCACTAACTTAACCAAAACGGGATCAAATATGATGCAAAAGAAAGTTCAAATGATGCTTGCCTTGCTGGTATAGTAGCTGCTCGCTCTCAGTAGCGTAAGTGTCGATGTCAATATGCTCGGATCTATATAATTATAACATCAAATAAATACAGAAAACAACTCAAAACCAAAATGCTCAAAAATGCATGGTTTTTCTACAGTAGTTAGATCATGATTTTAAATGGATTTAGGTAAAAGAATTATTCCATTTGGAGTTATGAATTGGAAGTTATGCTAGTTTGAATTTCAGGTTTCATTAACCTCAAATCATGTAATTTAATTAATTGGCCAAAATTTGTAGAACAGTGGTGGGGTAAAGGATTACATAGGTAAATAGGTAATATTAATACAAGTTCAGAATAGTTGAGTTTGTCCCATTTGGAGTTCTTAGGATTTAGTTATTGATTTTCAAAGTTATCACCCTTTATAATATAAAAATAATGGAGCTAAGGAGTATATTCTCCCAAAATAATTTCTGTGACAGAGGTAAGGTGGAGATCATTTTAGAATTAAGTTTACTGAAAATGAAAATTACCAAAAGTGGTCTCACTGTTTTTGGAGGTTCCAAGATTTACTTATGCATTTTTAAAGATTTCAGTCCATTTTCCTATTGTAAATATAATGATTCTAATGAATAAATTTCCAATTAAAGCCCTCTGCTACAGAGACATGTATGAAACTAATTTTGATAGGAAGTCCATTAAGGGTGTAAATTTCCAGAAGTGGTTTCATGTGATTTGGAGTTAAGATGAAATAGTTATGCATTTCTAAAGTTAATACTAATTTCCAGTGTATAAAATAACTGATTTCGAATTTACTAAAATGATTTTTACTCTTCTCACCGAGTGCAGCGCTAGCCGCAGTCACTGGACCAGCGGGCTCACTCGCCACGCCCATCGCTAGCGCGCGCACGTGTGCGTGCCAGGGCGATGGTTGCGAGCCGTTGGATCAAGATCCAACGGTCCTCATTCGAGATGCAATAGGACGGTCCGAATGTCTCACCAATCCAAACCGTTCCTTTCGCATCTGACGGTCCAGATTAAATCCAGTTCATTTGATTTTTCTTAGCACGTGTTTAATGCCCTGGGTCCACACGTCAGTGTCTGTGGCTTTAAAACCAGTGTGCTGGATTTCGTGCAAGGTCCCACTTGTAAACGACACATTAGGACGGCTAAGACAGTGTTTAAAAGCTAATGATTGGGTTAACGTGGCAAATGATTAAGCTACGTGGCCGTCCTAATACGGCCACGGCAAAACGCCACCGCCCGCTTGTTCGACGGCTTGCCGAGCGGCGTTCACGCGGCGCCAACCAAGAGCAAGAATAGCCGCGCAATGGCAAGCGCGTCTAAGGGTGGTGTTTAGAGTGCTCGAGGTGGATCGCACCGCGGCTAGCCGAGTTGGGCGCGGTGAGCTATACGGCAAAAACGTAAATGGCAACACTTCGCTCGCGGCGCAAACAAGCGGTTGCTTATGCTATCTAAGGGCCTAGGGAGTTACCCGCGGCTAGAGAGGGCTTGGAGAGGTTCGGAGCGGCGGGAGACTCGTCTGAGCCGGAGAAGAAAGTTGGCGCGATGCGGCTTATGAGGAGAGGCAACCCTAAGCAAAACCAAGACTAGTGAGTGCTTGGATCAGCTCCAGGGACTCAAGGTCAAGCTATAAGAGCAAGGAATCGAAGGATGGCTTACCAAAATGAAGTGGGAGAGGAAAGGTTGTGTCACGGCCTAAATGGTGCAATCCCTCAATCCAGCAAAGTCTTGCCGTGCAACCCTGAAATAAGTTGAGGGGTTTCGATTAGAGAGCTAAGGCGCACAAAGTGACACGAGGGAGCGAGGACCATACCTCCTGGAGACAAGAAAAGACCTACGGATGCCACTCGGGGCGTGCTCCGGAGGTGGGTTAGAGCACGAGGATGAACCGGCTGCTACAAGCAAAAACAAGACCTCGCGTGAGCAAAAATGGAGACGGGATGGAAACTAGAACCGTAAGGAATCACGCGAGGTGACTTACCCCAGAGAGCTTCAAGCAGCCTCCTCTCCTCCACAACCGAGGAGAAGTGAGGGAGAAGGAGGGTTGCGAGAGGTGTTAAAAACCAGAGAGACGTTGGGGGTGGGTGCGGTGTGCAGAGGGGGAGCTCGGGGATAGGCCAACGGGTGCGGTGAGGTGATGGCGGCTCAGGGCGTAGCGACCGCGTGGCGAGGGAGCTCTGCGCCAGCGTCAGCCTGAGGAAGAAGAAAGGCCTGACAGGCGGGCCCGCGACGACAGCGACTCAGAGCGCGGAGGTGATGCACCACTACGTGGCTGATTTGAGTCCGTTAGATCAGGATCGGGCGGATGATATTGGTGGTGGCATTCGGACGGTCGATTGTGTTGGCGAGATCCGACCATCGGATGAGGATCTAACGGTTGCATGTGACGGTGCGTTTAGGTGGTTTGGCTGAGTCATGTGGCGAAGTCGGACTCGAGTCCGAGGAACAAGCATAGCTTGGTCGTGGTTGAGTTTGACTGAGAATTAATTTAGATTTACCACTTTGACCAGAGCCTCATAAATAGAAATAAATTTCATAAAATCATGAAATAATTCGTGGGGGTTCCTGGGATGATATAGTTCCCATAAAAATTATAAAACCCTACTGTTCATAAAATAGTTTGTGATATTTAAATTCAAACTTGTTGTATGCCTATGGATGTTGTTTGAATTTTAATGAGGTTCAAACTAGTCCCAAAAATTTGGGAAAAATTATATTAATTCCTGATAATTAATGTAGTATTTAAATAAATTGATTTCAGATTATGATCACCAATATTTATTACTGATTTGAAGTGGAAACCGAATCTTGATGTGTATGTTCACCTCAAATTAGATTTTCCAAGTACAATATATTATGAAATGATTTGAGTTTGATAATGCTTGTTAGTGAAATACATATTAATCCAATTTAATTAGTTGGGGCTGTGACAAACCTCCCCTTACAAAAGATCTCGACCCGAGATCTGGGTGGAGAAGAATTAGAAAGTTTTCATTAGAAGTTATAATTTATGTTGTCTTGATTTCCTTCAAAGATAGTGTTGACATGCTATAATTATGCCATAAGAACAATTTTGTTTATATTGCTATGTTTTACCTTTCTTCTCTTGATACGAAGGCACTTCAGGTAGAGAAGAGGTCCGATACGCCGCCGCATCCGGCCTTCACGCTCCCAAGTTGCTTCATCCTCCGTGTGGTTGCTCCATTGAACCTTGACGAACTTGATGTTACGATTCCTAGTCTTATGCTCGGCTTCCTCAAGGATACGAATCGGGCTCTCGATAAGATAGATCGGGTTGCAAGTCGAGTTTATCCAACTCGGTTGCTTCCGCTGGGACTCAAGACATTTCTTGAGTTGGGAGACGTGGAAGACGCCATGCACGCTCAAAGTGATGGTGGCAACTCCAACCGGTATGCCACCGATCCCACCTTAGCTAGAATACGGAAAGGTCCAATATAGCGAGGTGCTAATTTACCCTTGATTTGGAAACGACGAACTCCTTTCATGGGAGAGACTTTAAGGTATACATGATCGCCCACATCGAAACTCAACTCGCGACGACGACGGCCGGCGATGACTTCGACGTGCTTGAGCCGCCCTAAGTTGTTCGCGAATGACACGAACTTGTTCTTCAAAGATCTTCCACCAAGGTTGGGCCATAAAATGGCCTCTCCCGCTCGACCAGTTCAAAGGTGTTCTACAAGCTCTCCCATACAATGCTTCAAGGGTGACATTTGAATACTCGATTGGAAGTCGTTGTTGTATGAGAACTCGCAAACGGTAAACATTTTTCCCAACTATCGCGGTAGGACAACACGCAAGTCGAAGAAGATCTTCCAAAACTTGGTTCACCCTTTCGTTTGTCCATCCGCTTATGGGTGATAAGCGGAGCTAAAAGATAGACGGTCCCCATCGCTTTATGTAAGCATTCCCTAAATAGGACGGAATTGAGGGCCTCTATCGAAACTATCACCTTTGGAACACCGTGGAGACAAACAATTCTTGCAATGTAAAGCTCCGCTAACTTGTCCCCACGGTAGATGGTCTTGACAGAATGAAGTGAGCAACTTTCACAAACGGTCCACAATTACCCATATAGAATCGAATCCAACTTTAGTTCTAGGAAGGCGGTGATAAAATCCATGCCAACTTCTTCCCATTTCCACCGAGGAATGGGCAGGGATCTAGAGTACCACTGGTTTCAAGTGCTCACCTTAACTCTTTGACATAGATCGCACTCGCCACATATCGCGCAACGCTTTGCTTCATTCTGCCCACCACGCTTTTTCAAATCTTGATACATTTTTGTACTCCCGGGTGGATAGAGAATTTTGAGTTATGAGCCTCCTTGAGAATCAATTCTCTCAAGTGGTGATCAAACGGTACCACCATACGGTTTCCAAACCATAGAGTACCTTGTGCATCTTGCTTAAAACATTTAGCCTTGCCTTGTTTCAATAGTTCTACAATTTTAGCCACTTCCGCATCGTTTTCTGGCTTCCTAATCTGGTCCTCAAGTGTAAGTCACACCGAGGGCTGCAAGCTAACCTTCTTCAACTATCTCCTGTGTAAGCTTTGCAATGCAAAGCACATAAGCTCGCAGAAAAGGAGTTACTGACAAACAGCTTGCATTGAGATTTTCTCGCTCAATGCGTCGGCCACTACATTAGCCTTCCTCGATGGTAATGGAGTCCCATATCATAATCTTTAATCAACTCAAGCCATCTTCTTTGTCTCAAATTCAGGTCGGCTTGGGTGAAAATATATTTAAGGCTCTTATGGTTTGTAGATCTCGCAACGACACCGATGAGGTAATGTCGCCAAATCTTCAAGGCATGAACTACAGCCGCGAGCTCTAGGTCGTGTGTGGGATAATTGGCCTCATGGGGCCTCAATTGCCTCGATGCGTAGGCCACCACTCGGCCGTCTTGCATAAGCACACAACCGAGCCCGTGGCGAGATGCATCACAGAAGATATCAAAGCTCTTGTGAATGTCCGCGTAACAAGTACGGAGCTCCGTCAGCACTCTTTCGTGGTTTGGAAACTTTGTTCGCATTCCGCTGTCCACTCAAACTTCTTTTCTTTCTTTAGAAGTTGGGTCATAGGCTTCGCGATTTTTGAGAAATTCTTGATGAACCTACGGTAGTATCCCGCAAGTCCAAGAAAACTACGAATGTCGGTGACGCTCTTAGGTTGCTTCCATCCAAGGACATCTCGACCTTACTAGGATCAACAATGACACCGCCCTTAGATAGGATATGTCCCAAGAAACTAACCTCTCAAGCCAAAACTCACATTTGCTGAATTTGGCGACATACCGATGGTGGCGTAAGCTTTCTAACACAAGTCTCAAGTGCCGCTCGTGCTCAAGATCGACTTAGAGTAGACAAGGATATCATCAATGAAAACCACTACAAACCGATCCAAGTATCCCATGAACACCGAATTCATGAGGTTCATGAAATAAGTAGGGCATTGGTCAAACCAAAGGACATGACCGTGTACTCGCATGCACTGTAACGAGTAGAGAAGGCGGTCTTCTAATATCCTCGGTTCTAACTTTAACTGATGGTAGCCTAACCTCAAGTCAATTTTGGAGAACACCGAGCTCCACTAAGCTGGTCAAATAGGTCATCGATCCGCGGAAGCTGATACTTGTTCTTGATGGTGACCTCATTCAACTGACGGTAGTCAACACACATCCGTAGACTCTTGTCTTTCTTCTTGACAAAGAGAGCCGGCATCCCCAAGGCGCAGGAGCTAGGCCTGATGAAACCCTTGTCTTGCAACTCCTGTTGTTCTTTTAATTCAACTAGCTCATTGGGCGGCATCCGATACGGCCTTTTGAGATAGGCGCGTACAGTGCAAGCTCAATGACAAACTCTACCTCTCGGTCGTGGGCATGCCCGAAGTTCTTCAGGAACACATCAGATACTCACTCACTATTGGTACCTCCTCTAGCGAGAGAGGTACTCGCTCTAAAGCGTATAAGTGAGAACTACCCACAACAGCGTAAAGACGACTGGTGCCGCCCTCACTAGTCACCAAATAGACCCGGGCACAATCAATCTTCCCGATTCTTGGATAACCAATCCATTCCTAAGATAATATCGATGCCCACGTAACTTATCACTATTAAGTTTGCCGAAAAGCTAACATTTTGTATTTCAATTTTACGCCCCACGCACTTGATCGCGTGAGAAAACCGACCCGGGACTGAATATGATAAGGTGGGTGCAGTATGTATCTTGAATTGGTTAATTTCAGCATACTCGTTTTAATAAATGAATGAGACGCCCGTAATCAAATAGAACGGATGCAGGACATGAATTAACAAGTAGTGTACCTAGCACGACGCCGTGCGCTTCGGCCGCCTTCTCGCCGAGACGTGGTTGACGCGACCACGCGCATGCCGGGTAAGTGCTGCTCTCGTGGTGGTGGCGGTGGCCTCACCGAGCTGGGCTGGTGGTGGTGCCGAGCGAGTACGCCCGGCATCCTCGCCGCTGGCGAGGCATCGCGAAGCATAGTGGCCCCGACGCCACAGTGGAAACAGATGACGCCGGCTTGTATGCCCCGCCGGCTCGTGGTCTCGGCCCCATTGGCCGCCGAGTGCCGGTGGAGAAGGTCGGAGGTGCCACAGAGACCTCGACAGTCGGGCCGGGCACGAGGTGCCCGAGGTAGTCCCGGGCGTGGCTCGGAAATCGCCACTCGCCATCGCTGCTGGAAGGCCTTCCTCCTCTTCCTCGACTCATCCACCGTCATGCTCTCATGCTCCACCACGATCGCTTTGTTGACGGATGCCGAAACTCAAATCATGTGCGCTAAAACAAGCCGCATCTCTCTCGATAGCCCATGGAAGAACTCGTTCGCGACGCAGCGTCTCCGAGACGCCGTCCGAGCATACCGCCAAGTAGTTGAAGTCATGCAGTACTCGCGACGTCCGTCGCCCTCGCTTCAAGGCAGAACCGCCGCCGCTTGATAAGCGACACTCCCAGATATGAGCCTCCTAACGCATCCTCGATTCGCCCCAAGTCGACGTGATCAGCCGGCTGCATGGCGGAATAATCGCCCCACCACGCGCGCCGCACCGCCAACCGATAGCCGGCAAACAAGACTCTCTCAACCCCAGACACCGCGCAATGTTCGCCTTCTTCTCAATGTTGTGCGGCCAGCCCTCCGCTTCCATCGGTCCTTGCCGCCGCAAAGTCGGAGGGTTGGTTCGCTGAACTCGCCGAGACCTCCCGACGCCGATGCGGGCAGCCCTCCCGCGGGAACGGAGCCGAGCGGTGTTGCGACGATCGCCTCAAGCATCCGGTCCGTCCATCCGGCTGCGCCAATCATCATCATAAACTCAACCATGGACGGCGGCGGAGGAGCACCTCCTCAGCGGTCCACCCCGGGACGATCGCCGAGAGGGTTTCCATGCCCGCACGGCCGCCGATGACCGCCCCGATCGTAGAAGTCGCTCAGAGGTGCTAGACGCGGTGCCCTAGAGGGGGATGGGGAGCCTCTGGCGCGCAGGGCTCCTGATCGCGTGGTCGGTCCTGTCATCCTGTATTGGACAAGGATGGTTAGTAACTTAAGACAAAAGCCATTACTTGGCTGTACGTGCACAATCAATATCAAAAGCAAGAAAATGTAACATCAAATGGAACACCAAACATTAAGCAACATAGAACCAAGTGGTACAACATCAGACATAAGCGCCGCAGCTTAAGATTACAATCAAATAGTAGTTTTGCAAATGAAACATAACGGTTCGACATCTACTACCCTATTACATAAACCCAAGGATACAAGCTCAACATAGAGCTCCTCGCCTAATGACCTAGACATTATTCCGGCCAAAGTTCACCGGAAATTGGCCCGAAGATGTGCCCTGGGATCCCAGATCATCGTGGTCCCTAGATTAGGAAGACGCAAGGGTGATCCTATGGCGTTATTATGACCTTCTACCACTGTAGGCGACATTCTCACGGTGCAGAAAGATAAGGAGATCATATTAGTGCCATATAGCACACTAGGATGAATGAGCCTCATGTCATGCATGAGCCTTAAGTGCTCCTGAAGCTTCAATGAGACGCCGTCGCGTTTCCCACAACTTATGCACCATACAACATGCATTTGGTCCATTACGTGGACCAATCTCGCCAATCGCTCGACTTGGGGTCCTCCCAAATTGGATCCTAGCAAATGAGTTTACGCCCTAGCGCGCGCGCGCATCGGAAAGTGATCATACGGGGTGGGCTAACTCACGTGTCATAGCGAAGACGACTCATGGCCACCAAAGCTACTTCTTGTAACGCCATGGCCTCGTATACCGCTACCGAAGCGGTAAGATATGCTCCCGTGACTTGTCTAGCAATGATATCTATCATCGCCATAAACTCCTCCATTCCCGGTCCTCGATCACGGCGGTAGATGGAATAAGTGGGCTGATATGTGAAGTTCGCCTCCACATCATGTCTCGTAGCAACGCTGGTATCCATCCACTCCTTCACTTGAGTTTCCTGACAAGGCATCGAGGGTTCATCTAAAGGCAAGAAGGCAAGGTAAGTTAGTTTCATAAACCAAAACAGGATCAGAGAGGAAAGATACTAAGATGGATAAGGAATAAAAGATATTCTTAACTTAAACTTTCTGAAAGTAATTTGATAATTCCAAAATATTTTGACTCTGTAAGGCTCACTAACTCTAACGCCTGCTACCTCTAACCTACAGATCAAGATGGCTCGATATTAACGCTGTGGGGACTCTGTAATTATCTCCATAAGACCGAGATTAGACAAGGTCTTAGGGACATAAATATGGTCTCGGTGAATGAATTCCAATTTAATCCTATCCAAGTGATAGGCTTCTCCGAATACTAGAGCCTCGACGATCATGCTGTTCCTTTGCGAGCACTACATGATTTTCGATTCTCTTTGATTCAAAGCATCGCACTTAGCGAATTAAATGGGAATCCATAAACAACGAGTATGACATATATTGGCTCCCAAGATCAACGACCAATATACTCATACCCTCATTCAACGTTGGTTACATCCATACAACACATACAACAAGAGATTAAAAGACATACCGCATAATAGTTAAAGTCTACGATCTATTACAAACGGCCGACCGCCAAATTCAAGTCAAGTATCAAGTAGCAATGAAGTAAATAGATAAAGCAAAAGACCAGCAGTGGTATGCCCATCACCCATCGGCAACCGATCGGGGTTAAATGGTAGCACACGACTCATTAGTGTCGCCAAGTCAACACTAGCGAGATCATCGTAATCATAATCTTCCTCACTGAAAAAGCCAAAGAACATCTGGCTGAGTACAAGTGTACTCGCAAGTCTTACACAAATAAAAATAGTTATGCATAAAGGTCATTCAAAGGATGGCTCATATTGGTTTAGTTTTGCGAAAGAGACGCAACAATTAACATCCTACACATACTAGTTTTCCATGTGCCCATTTTAAAATCAGATTTGAAGTAGAAGTAAAGCATATAGTAAAGCATTTCAGTAATAAACAATTGAATCATACAAGGACCAAAGTGGCAGCCCACTTTGATGTACTAAACACATGAACGTCCCGTTCATGACGAATACCAAGTTCAACCACAATTTTAAATTAAAAGTCTAACAATAAGCAGCCACAAATTTCAAGCGGTCGTCCATAACCGTGGACACGGCTATTCGAATAGATTATACCCTGCAGGGGTGTACTACTTTACCCACACGACTTGATTAGCCCGTAAGCCTCCAGAGGCCTCTCAAATAGCACACTTCCTATGGTATGCCTACTGTAAATCAAGATACGATCATTTTCAAAGAAGAAAGCCCTATTGAGCTAAGTCCCCCTTGTGAGATGGTTCCTTGCCTAGTACAAGCGTCGGATAGCACTTGCTAGGGGGCTCACAAGTTATATTGGAAATACCGATGCAATCAAAACAAAAGAATTGGTGCTCCCTTGCACACTATAAGGATTACATCGGCTCCTCAAAGAACATAGGATTTCACCGGTCGCTATGCCCCTTACACCACCAAGGACTTAACACAATAAAACCCTCCCCTACTTAACCATACGGCACCCATACACGCGTGTGGCAAAGACGAGTGTTGCTTGAACAAGAGGTACCCAAAGTTCGGTCCTCAATTGTCCCACAAGTCCTTCCACTTACCCAATGCTCGTGCACAAAGCACCATCACTAACCAACACTTGTCCGACCAAATCTCATTTAAAAATGACAAAGTTTAACTCATAAAACAGCTACAAAGATCTGAAGTAAAACATAACGTAAGAGTTGTGTGTATCCCAAAACCATCGGGTTATTCCCGACGATCGAACTACCGTGATCTAGACTTGCATGGCTAAGCAATTCTATCACCCATAATTCACACATCCTACCTTAAGCATATAGGAGTTGGCATAATTCAAGATTAACCTCAAGCATAGGACATATCTAAACTACACATCACAAAAATATTGACATAATCAAAATAGCATGCAAGCAATTATCATTGCACTAACTTAACCAAAACTGGATCAAATATGATGCAAAAGAAATTTCAAATGATGCTTGCCTTGCTGGTATAGTAGCTGCTCGCTCTCAGAGCGTAAGTGTCGATGTCAATATGCTCGGGATCTATATAATTATAACATCAAATAAATACAGAAAACAACTCAAAAACCAAAATGCTCAAAAATGCATGGTTTTTCTACAGTAGTTAGATCATGATTTTAAATGGATTTAGGTAAAAGAATTATTCCATTTGGAGTTATGAATTGGAAGTTATGCTAGTTTGAATTTCAGTGTTTCATTAACCTCAAATCATGTAATTTAATTAATTGGCCAAAATTTGTAGAACAGTGGTGGGGTAAAGGATTACATAGGTAAATAGGTAATATTAATACAAGTTCAGAATAGTTGAGTTTGTCCCATTTGGAGTTCTTAGGATTTAGTTATTGATTTTCAAAGTTATCACCTTTTATAATATAAAAATAATGGAGCTAAGGAGTATATTCTCCCAAAATAATTTCTGTGACAGAGGTAAGGTGGAGATCATTTTTAGAATTAAGTTTACTGAAAATGAAAATTACCAAAAGTGGTCTCACTGCTTTTGGAGGTTCCAAGATTTACTTATGCATTTTTAAAGATTTCACCATTTTCCTATTGTAAATATAATGATTCTAATGAATAAATTTCCAATTAAAGCCCTCTGCTACAGAGACATGTATGAAACTAATTTTGATAGGAAGTCCATTAAGGGTGTAAATTTCCATAAGTGGTTTCATGTGATTTGGAGTTAAGATGAAATAGTTATGCATTTCTAAAGTTAATACTAATTTCCAGTGTATAAAATAAACTGATTTCGAATTTACTAAAATGATTTTTACTCTTCTCACCGAGTGCAGCGCTAGCCGCGCAGCCATCGACCAGTGGGCTCCTCGCCGCCCATCGCTAGGCGCGCGCACGCAGCGCGTTGCATGAGCGATGAGTTGAGTCGTTGGATCAAGATCCAACGGTCCTCATTCGAGATGCAATAGGACGGTCCGAATGTCTCACCAATCCAAACCGTTCCTTTCGCATCTGACGGTCCAGATTAAATCCAGTTCATTTGATTTTTCTTAGCACGTGTTTAATGCCCTGGGTCCACACGTCAGTGTCTGTGGCTTTAAAACCAGTGTGCTGGATTTCTGTGCAAGGTCCCACTTGTAAACGACACATTAGGACGGCTAAGACAGTGTTTAAAAGCTAATGATTGGGTTAACGTGGCAAATGATTAAGCTACAGTGCCTGTCCTAATACGGCACGCAGAAAACGCCACCGCCCGCTTGCCCGACGGCTTGCCGGAGCGGCGGTTCACGGCGGCGCCAGCCAAGAGCAAGAATAGCTGCGCAATAGCAAGGCGCGTCTAAGGGTGGTGTTTAGAGTGCTCGAGGTGGACGCACCGCGCTAGCCGAGTTGGGCGGCGTGAGCTATACGCAAAAACGTAAATGGCAACACTTCGCCCGCAGCGCAAACAAGCGGTTGCTTATGCTATCTAAGGGCCTAGGGAGTTACTGCAGCTAGGAGAGGGCTTGGAGAGGTTCTGAGCGCAGGAGACTCGTCTGAGCCGAGAAGAAAGTTGGCGGCGATGCGGCTTTGCGAGGAGAGGCAACCTAAGCAAAACCAAGACTAGTGAGTGCTTGGATCAGCCCAGGACTCAAGGTCAAGCTATAAGAGCAAGGAATCAAGGATGGCTTACCAAAATGAAGTGGGAGAGGAAAGGTTGTGTCACGGCCTAAATGGTGCAATCCTCAATCCAAAGAAAGTCTTGCTGCAACCCCGAAATAAGTTGAGGGGTTTCATTAGAGAGCTAAGGCGCACAAAGTGACACGAGGAGCGAGGACCATACCTCCGGAGACAAGAAAAGACCTACGGATGCCACTCGGGCGTGCTCGAGGTGGGTTAGAGCACGAGGATGAACCGCGCTACAAGCAAAAACAAGACTCGCGTGAGCAAAAATGGAGACGGATGGAAACTAGAACTGAAGGAATCACGCGAGGTGACTTACCCCAGCAGAGCTTCAGCAAGCCTCCCTCTCCTCACAACCGAGGAGAAGTGAGGAGAAGGAGGGTTGCGAGAGGTGTTAAAAACCGAGAGACGTTGGGGGTGGTTGCGGTGTGCAGAGGGGAGCTCGGGATAGGCCAACGGGTGCGGTGAGGTGATGGCGCTCAGTATGTAGCGACCGCGTGGCGAGGAGCTCGCGCGGCACACCGAGGAAGAAGAAAGGCTCGACAGCGGGCCCGCGACGACAGCGACTCGAGCGCGGAGGTGATGCACCACCACGTGGCTGATTTGAGTCCGTTAGATCGGATCGGGCGATGATATTTGGTGGCATCGGACGGTCGCATGTGTTGGCGAGATCTCGACCATCGGATGAGGATCTAACGGTTGCATGTGACGGTGCGTTTAGGTGGTTTGGCCGAGTCATGTGGCCGAGTCTGACTCGAGTCCGAGGAACAAAGTATAGCCGGTCGTGGTTGAGTTTGACCGAGAATTAATTTAAATTTACCACTTTGACCAGAGCCTCATAAATAGAAATAAATTTCATAAAATCATGAAATAATTCGTGGGGGTTCCTGGGATGATATAGTTCCCATAAAAATTATAAAACCCTACTGTTCATAAAATAGTTTGTGATATTTAAATTCAAACTTGTTGTATGCCTATGGATGTTGTTTGAATTTTAATGAGGTTCAAACTAGTCCCAAAAATTTGGGAAAAATTATATTAATTCCTGATAATTAATGTAGTATTTAAATAAATTGATTTCAGATGATGATCACCACTATTTATTACTAATTTGAAGTGGAAACCGAATCTTGATGTGTATGTTCACCTCAAATTAGATTTTCCAAGTACAATATATTATGAAATGATTTGAGTTTGATAATGCTTGTTAGTGAAATACATATTAATCCAATTTAATTAGTTGGGGCTGTGACACTCAGGGTCCTATAAGGCTGAGAGAGCAAGGTGAAACAATGGCAGAGCCCTAGGAGTGCACTGAGTAAAAAGGTCCTACCATGGGCACACTCGATTTGACAAGGGCAGGTAGAAGAGGACTTTTAGGGCAAAGCTCTGACCATCATTTAATGTTGGGCAAAAGAGAGCCGTTGACAAGGATAAGAAATGACATAGCACCGCCTCCTACTGCCATGGCTCTAGCACACACGCATGCGCGTGAAAACGATGATGATCAGGCTCGGGAAGGTCGTGAGCCCTTAGATTAGGATCAGACGGCTGAGAGTGCTCGAGAGCTCTGGAGGTTTAGAGCCTCAGGGGAGGTCATGAGCACTTGGATCGAACACGGGCGGCTGAGATAGAACCAAGCCTTCAGAGGTCCGGAGTGGCGGGGGATGTCTGGGCCGTTGGATTTTAATCCAACGGCTCGCATACAAGCGCTCAAGACCGAGCCCGAAAAGCGCCGACTGCTCGACCGAGCCGCTTATCGGGTCTGACTCGAGCCCGAAGGTTTAGAATTTAGGGTTTTGAATAAAGCTGAACTTTAGGGATTTGTTTAAGGTAGCAAAACCACTCCAAAAATTCTAAAATTTTTACAGAAGCTTGCTAACTTCAAGATTGACCTTGTATAAAATTTGCAGAGGTTTTCATGTAGTGAATTTTCCTCCAAAGCAAGATGTCGAGCTAGGGTTTGACCAGTTTTCAAACTGGTTTGACTGGCCTCCAAAAATATTCAAACAATCTCTAAAAATTGTAAAAATTTTCAGAGGGGTCACACACCATCTCTAGAACTTAGGAAAAATATTTTCAGGAGATGATCAAAAAATTTGACAAGAATGTTTTTGAAGGGTCAAGATTTGGATCAAAAGACTTGTGACTTTGTATTTCCATATTCCTTTTACAAGAATTGTTTAGAACATACAGGAAATACAAGATGTAAGAAAAGTTTTTAATTTCTACACATTTTCTTACATTTGAAACACAAGTCTAAACTTGGGATGTTACAAATCGCATGGTCTGTTCAATTGTAATTGGATACTGTGTATGAATCACCCACCATAGTCCCAAAGACATGAGCCAAAACTTGACCCTTGTCTACTATCTACGAAAGTTCTGACTATAAAACCTCTCAGGTTTCATAGCATCAGAAGCATTAGCCATTGTTGAATCACAAAAAGGTCCACAATAAGGTTTCTGAAATGTTGAAAATATGGACAACAATTTAATTCCAGATAATACTATGAGGCAAAGATGACAAATAACTAGAGATGCATAAAACGATATCAATAGCAGGCAACTCAAAACACTTCTAAATATACTCAACAATATGATTATAATAAGAAAAACTGGTCATACGAACAACTTACAATTAGGCTTGATAAAGAACAAGAAGTAGCGCTGACTCGAAGCAGTGCTGATCGTAGATGTCGCAATGCAGCGAGCGGTCACGCAGATGCGCTGCCCAGAAACCTTATTGCTGCCCCCGTGTGGGTTAACTTTGCGATAATGGTTCAGAGATACCCGCTCACCCTCCTTCCTAGTGCACGTCGAGGAGAAGGGACGGCTTGGTTCGACAGCTCAATCCCTCAGCACAGTTGAATAGAGAGGATGATGAGAATTGGAATGGAATCGATCGGGGTTGGTATGGACGTCTCCAGATCATTTTAAGGCCGAGACAATTACTCACTCGTAAAGTCCAAAATAAAGCACATATTAAACCACTAGTAATTGCTAATTCAAAACCAATTAATGGTAATTAAATAGTATTTATCAGATCCTGATTATACACTGGTCTATGGATCCGATCACTATTTTCTGACCACTGTGATTCTATCACTTTATTTCGACCATAGTGTTCCGACCACACTGGTATATAGTTTCGACAACTGAGTTTTGATCACTTAGTTTCGATCATACTGGCCTATGGTTTCGACCACTCAATTTTTACTACTTTATTTCGACCATATTGGTTTATGCCTTCGACCACACTGGTCTATGCCTTCGACCACACTGGTTTATGGCATCGACCAGAGAGAGAAAAGCGTGGTCAGGAAAATAAAGGCGGACTGGGTTCATGACATGTTCGCGCATCGTAAGTCACAAGTTACACGATTGCCACGCAAAAGTACGCGCATGCGATGTATGTGCGTGTGTGTGACTTTAGCTATAGTCCTTCTCATGACACCCCATGCCATGTATCACATGTATTAAGGGATGACAAGGACTTCAACTTGTAAATTGCACTCCCACCACTTGGCTAGCCAATATGACACTAAACTATGTATACTTCGGAATTTCAGAAATGAATGAGCACATAAAGGCCTAATTCTAACAGGATGAGCCTTCAGGTTGTGGGCGTGCAGCGTGCAGTTGAGATTTCTAAGTTTCTATACCACCGCGTTGGTTGGGCCATTATTCTACCAACACTGGATCAGAAGCCAATTTACGAACCCAGCTGGTACCATATCAAAGTATTGTGTAACATTGGCAGTTTGGCACTTTAGCAATCAAATTTGATTCACCGGAACTTCAATCGGAATCGGATGCACCAAATCCAACTAATGGAAAAGGATACCAATCCGACAACCAAACTCACTACAAACCACAGCTGGTCATCGTTCAATAGTAGTACTTTATTTAGGAGAAATCAGCGTTTACAATAGTCCCCTTCTATGCCTATTCCACACTACGCCTGTCCTATGCACTCTATATTTCTCTGCTTCAAAGTTATTTTTTTGTCAACCAGTATAAGCTCAAGAGAAAGATCCCATCAAGTATGGGAAGAATGAAAACAACCCAACAGATATGGGCAATCTTAACTAAATTTTCACCAAACTACAGAGAAATCTATACGGCACCCATGCATCTTTTTGATCAATCTCACATGATGACATGAATCGACGGAGCCACACTACAATTTGTTTGTTACTTCTAACATATTTTGAGATTGAAGTTTTGAAGGGTACCTGACCAAACCAAAAGTATTTGAATGGTTGCACCGAATTGTGCTTTTGCACAGTATATCTCCCCTCGATTAAGATGAGAGCCTAAGGTTGTTCGAGATCATGCTATAGCCTATAGGTGTTGCCCTGAACATCAAGACATGGACTCATGTAACTTATCATCAGCGACTACCATAACAGGGCCAAGATCGAGTTTGACATGCATTGCCAGCTTATAACGAGTACACAAGCATATAGTGTATGTTGGCTCAAATTATAGCACTTCCACGGTAACATTTTTCGTAGCGGGAAATGGGAACGTGTGGCACAGAGGTGCCAGGTTGCCCAGTGCGAATCGTTTTTTGTTCGCGTCGCGCATAGGTGGTGAAGGAAAGAAAAAAACGCACCTTTTTCTCTCTCTCTACCTTTTCTTTCTCTTCGCTTCTGGGTGGTGTGCCAGTCAGCGGTACAAGCATGGGAAGGGAATGGAAGGGACAAGGAACGAATTGCTTTGCTTACGCGTGAAGGTTTTATTATCCATCCAAACGACCAACGACGAGATTGCCCTGCAATTTTTTGGTATTTGATTTTTGGTGAACACACGCTCCAATTTCAACACTTTGGGTGCAATTTGGACGGTGGTGATTTAGTCATCGTTTTCTCCGTCCCACTCCCACCCTCTCCACTCCCTTCTATGTGTTCGACGAATCATGCTTATTTTTCTAAGTTTTATGTTTTTTTACAATAGTTATTTATACTTCTTCGTTGCTTGAGAACTAACGGTCTAGATGTTGAAGTTGTTCACAAATCTAGATCGAATTTAAACAGTAACAAAAGGAAAATCGGAGAGGGATGGACAACCCCCTCAATAAAAGACGTTCAAGCCTTCAAGGTGAGATTGACATATTTGGGGACTTCATAGAGTTCTGGACTTTGCCTGAATTTGAAGACTAATGTAGCTTAAATCGAAGTTTGCTCTAAATTTGATACTAAATGATAAGTCAAAGAGGTACTTTCGCAAGAGGGAACACCACTCCATTTGAAGTCGTACAAAATTTATTCCTCTCGATAAATTTGAAAATAAATGAAGACAAGGCCTGAAAACTTAGTTGGAATAATTTAATATCACAGTTATGCTCTCTCAGCTTTTATCTTTGGTTACCAAAGGATTAGTAATTATAATACAGATAAGTAGGAGTGGGCTAAATATATACCTTATAGAAAAACATATATAGTCTCATAATCACCTTGTAGACAATAAACCCGAGGGAAAAAAAGCAAAGGCAATATTCTAAAATGCATTTTTTTTCTCACAGTTATCATCTAGAATACATAGATTTCTGCATTAGATTGTGCTAAGCTTTCAAAAGGGGCAGAGCTTAGGCCAGACCAAAGTGGGCCATCACCCACTGATGTGGCACCAAGTAGCATTGTTACTTTGAGTTGTGTTTCAGCTTTGCAAACTGAAGCTATATCAAATATTAATGTTGTTTTGAGCCAACAAGAGGCTGGCCAAGGAATGAAGGCATGGCTGCATGCGTGGGAGGCACATGATCCGAGATGGGGGCAGGAACCGCATGGGAGGACTTCACAGACTTGGCCACATGAGGCGCGTGATTCCAGGAGAAACGTGTGCAGATCGGTTGAAAGATTGGTTGGGTGCCTTGGAAAGAAAGAAAGGGAAGGAGACAGCCAGCTTAGCAATCCGAGTTTGAATCCTCGCGAGATGAATCCGAGTAGGAGTCAGCTTCTTGGCCGTGTGCAATGGGGATACCGTGAGCTAAGCCATGTGAAGCCAGGAAAGGAGAGAGCCATCTCTTGCCGTAAGGAGCCAGGAGATCCATTATCTCATGCATGTAAAGAAAGAGGAAGATTCGGCTTGCAAACCAAATCAGTTGCAGCCAGGGCACCAAGAAGAAAGAGGGCAACCGAGCCAAACACAAGAGGGAGTACATGTGGGAAGGAGCCAGGAAGAGGAGTTCAACTCAGATTGAGCAAGGAACTCAATCCGAGCCACGAGCCAGGAACTCAATCCAAGCCAGGAACAAAAGGAGGCACGATTTCTCAGAGTAGATGCATCCAAATTGGTTCCATATCAATTCAAATCAGTTTTTAGAAAAAATAAGAGTCTGTTTTGATGTTTAGTTTGTTTCTTAGGGATAGAGTCCAGGGAGATCACGTTTTGGAGTTTGTTTCAGTCTCTTTGGCCGTGAGTTTGATCCGGCCTTAGGCTGTGCGTGGTTGGCTGCACCCTTAGGTGCGACATAACCCATTGTAAGGGAGAGTTGAGTTATGATTTGAGAAATAGATACCAGAAAATCACCATAGTTTTGGTTGTTGTCATGTGTTCTTGAGATTTCCCTTGAGGAATTGCTTTTGGTGTTTCGAATCCAATTGTGGTGTTGGATTTTACTCACTGGAACTTCGGTTCTACTACATACCATTCACGTGCTGTGGTGTGTGTGGGAGAAGGTGCTATCAAGAGGAGGTGTTGTTCTTGTGCGCAAGAACTTAAGGCAAGACAAGGTGATGTTGTTTTTGGGGCGTCCAAAAGCCCTAGAGCAAGGAGGAGACGACTAGCAGGGCGTATCGTGAAAGATCAAGGCCACACAACACGATCCCACTAGCTTGTTAGTTGGACCCACATCACCCACCTTTTAAATTGAAATCATACTATGGATTATTCTATTTTTGTTACTTATGCATGTAATATCCTGTTTTTTTAGTAGAGGACCTAAAAGGGATTAAGAGAATTTTAGGAGGAGTTTAGAGGTGTAATTTTTATTTTTCTTAAGAGGGGAAGGAATATAGGCTGCTCACTTACGCCTGGCCCAAGGACCACCACCTTAAGGGACCAAGTGAAGGGTTACGCGTATGCTACACTAGTTGGCAATTAAAAAATTATACCATGTAAACCAGGATGCCAAGCAAGCAAGAGATCATAGATCGTTACCACTAGACGCGCCATGCAGCGGAACAAGAGTTGGAGTAGCCTGATCCAATGAAGAGCGTGTCGATGAAGTGGTTCTAGTCGATCGTCTAGCATCCTCGGTGTTGATCGTTTCCTCCAGCAACCTTTGATGTTCCTTGTGAAGATCACATATCATCCTTGAGCATAGCAGCAACCGCAACAGCGCCTCTACGGTATCCACACGTCTAGAGATGGAACACCGTACGCTAGTGTGCTAGCACCAACTCGCACGGTAGGGCTCTCAAGAAGATGGTGGCTAGGGTTTCGGTGGAGCAACTCACGTGTATGTCTCTCGTATGTTCCCAACAGCCTCATGCATCTCCTCATATAGAGCCCATAACAGTTCCTATCCAAACACGTTTGTTCCAACCCGTTAAGTGTGTGACCTTATAGGTTCATGCGTATTCGGCTGTGACTCGGAAACTCTTTTCCAACCACGAGTCGTTAGCGGCTCCTAACAGGACATAACAATTCCCAAATGCATATAAATTATATCGGACGAACCTTAATACAACATGATCTACGATCATGTCCTTATCACTTACAACTAGCTCGTATCTCTATACGACCAGTTCGTATTTAGTCATGACTAGTTCGTAACTCCTTACGGCCAAGTTTCGATTACTCAGTGATTATGTTTGACTAGACTATGACTAACTCGTATCTCCATACGACCAGTCCGTATCTATTCGAACTGAATGACCTGCTTGTGCATTCTCCCTTTGCCTCACCATATCTAGTTGAACTCCAGGTGAGATAAATTGTCATCCATAGACTGTTCAATACTTTCTCGATCAAGTGACAGATAACTTAATGTGGTCGACTCTTTGACCACTAGTGGTATGACCATGCATTTTCTTTATCCGACCACATCGAGGGGCCCAGAGATATATCTCCTGTTATGTTAGGAGGGACAAATTCTATATCCGACTAGTAACATTCCTCTGCATGTTTCATAGCATACCCGAAAGTTACCTTTGTAACTACCTAGTTACATAGTAGCGCTTGACAACCCCTAAGTGTGCTATTACACATGTAGGAAACCAAGCTGATCTCAGGTCTAAGAATTATACATCATCATTGCTTGAAAACAACTGATGACACATAGAATCATAACAATATCAATAGTATCTCAAGGTGGGTCAATCCAACACCATGTTCTCTAACATGTGTTCACATAATTGATTTGATATCCCTATATCTATGACCAGTGAAAACATGGTCATCAATCAAGACATGTACTAGTCGATAAGTCACTAGTGTTTCGACTAGTGACATCCGACCAGGGATACATTTAGAATGACATCATATAAATTAAAGAGCTTCACCAACAAGTCACATACTTGTTAATCTTTATAACTAATGATTCATTCAAGGAATAGAATAATATTTATTCAATAACTCATAAACATAGACGTGATATAATCATCTCTATGATTGCCTCTAGGGCATATCACCAACAGTCCTCCACTTGCACTAGAGCCAATCATACAGGTATCGAATACCCATAGCTCTTATGTGCACCTCATGTTTAGGTTGAGGGAGAGGCTTTGTCAACGGATCATCAATATTCAAATCCATGTGCACTTTGTATATCTTCACATCACCTCTTTCAACGATCTCACAAATAATGTGATATCATCAAGTATGTGTTTGGACTTTTGATGCGATCTAGGCTCCTTAGCTTGTGCAATAGCTCCACTATTATCATAATAGAGATCCATTGGACTAGAAGCACTAGAGACCACACTCAGTTCATTAATGAACTTCTTAATCCATACGACCTCTTTTGCAGCTTCAAAAGCCGCAATGTACTCAACCTCTGTTTTAGAATAAGCAAATGTTCTTTGCTTGAAAATTTTCTAGCTCACTGCTCTCTCATTAAGACAAAACACAAACCTAGACTACGATCTAAAATCATTTTTATTGGTTTGGAAGCTTGCATCGGTGTAACCATTTACGACCAGCTCTTCCTCACCTCCATAAACAAGGAATACATCATTAGTCCTTCTCAAGTACTGTAGGATATTATTGACTACTATCCAGTGACCTTCACCTGTATCTGACGGATATCTGCTCGCAACACTTAGAGCATACGACACATTTGGTTGTGTACAAAGCATGTCATACATGATAGATCCAATAGCCAAAGCATATTTAATTCTATTCATTTTATCTCACTCATCGGTGATCGTAGGACACCGACTCTTGCTAAGACTAATCCCGTGAGACATGGGTAAGAAATCTTTCTTGGAATCATGCATGTTGAACTGTTTCAACACCGTGCCAATGTGCATATCTTGACTTAATCCAATTAGCCTTTTAGATCCATCTCTATAGATCCGTATGCCCAAAATATATGCTGCATCTCCTAAATCTTTTATCGAGGAATAATTTCTCAGTGAAGTTTTAACAGATTGAAGCTTAGGAATATCATTTTGACCAAGAGTATGTCATCCACATACAAGATCGTAAATACAAGTTTGCTCCCACTAACCTTCTTGTAAACACAAGGTTCTCCTTCATTCTTGATGAAGTCAAACTCTTTGACCACTTCATCAAAACGAATGTTCTAACTCCGAGATGCTTGTTTTAATCTATAGATGGATTTCTGAAGCTTGTATAGCTTTCTAGCTTCCTTTGGATCGATGAACCTCAGGTTGTGTCATGTACACATCCTCACTTAGATTTCCATTTAGAAAAGCCGTTTTGATATCCATTTGCCAAATCTCATAATCAAAATATGCAACAATAGCTAGAATGATCTGGATAGATTTAACCATAGCAACAAGTGAGAAGGTTTCATCATAATCAACATCTTGAATTTGTCTGAAGCCCTTCGCGACTAGTCGTGCCTTATGAATGTGAATATTTGCATCCATATATATCTTTTTCTTAAAAATCCATTTGGACTCAATGGTTTTAATACCATCAGGTGTATCAACCAAGTTCCAAACTTGATTGTCATACATGAATTTTATCTTTGGATCTCATTGCTTCAAGCCATAACTTAGAGTCTGGGTCCACCATTGCTTCCTCATAAGTCTTAGGCTCATCATTATTCAATAATAAAACATTATGCCCGTACCTTATGGGAAATTGACGTGGCCTTTTAGATCTATGTGGGGCTGATGCCTTATCTACAGTTCTACAACATTTTGTTCATCCTGTAGAGGCCAAGTAGGAGTTGAAACATTTTTAGATGTTTCCCTAATTTCTTCAAGTTGCACCTTACTCCCATTGACTCCTTTGGGAAGAAACTCTTTCTCCAAGGAGGTTCAATTTCGGGCAAGAAACACTTTGTCATCATCCCGCTTATAAAAGTAATATCCTTTAGTTTCCTTAGGATACTCCACAAAGAAGCACTTATCATACTTGGGTATGAGTTTATTAGACGTCAAATATTTTACATAAACCTCACAACCCCATTCCTGAGAAAAGACAATCTAGGACACTTCCCGGTCCATATCTTATATGGTGTCGTTTCTACAATTTTTTATGGACCCCTATTTAAAGTGAAAACCGTTGTTTCTAGAGCGTATCCCCATAAATACAATGGAAGATGAGATTGGCTCATCATTGATTGAACCATGTCTAACAGTGTTCGATTCCATCGTTCAGACACCCCATTCCATTGAGGAGTTCCCGGCGGAGTAAGTTATGGAACAATTCCATATTTCTTTAGATGATCACCAAACTCATGGCTCAAATATTCACCTCCACGAAGATCGAAGATATTTGATTATCTTGCCAAGTTGATTCTGTACCTCATTCTGAAATTCTTTGAACTTTTTTAAGAAGGATTGAGGCTTATGCCTCATTAAGTAAATATAACCATACCTACTAAAGTCATCAGTAAAAGTTACGAAGTACTGAAAACCATCTCTAGCCGAAGTGCTCATCGATCCACATACATCCGTATGTCCAAGGGCCAACAGGTCACTCGCCCTTTTACCTCTTGTCATGAAAGACGCCCTTGTCATCTTTCCAAGTAAACAAGATTAACATGTTTCAAATGATTCAAAATCAAATGAGTTTAGAAGACCATCTTTACGGAGCTTCATCACGCACTTCTTATTTATATGACCTAGACGACAATGCCAAATAAAAGTGGGAATCAAATCATTAGGTCGAAGTCTCTTAGAATTAATGTTATAGATATGCATATCCTCAAGATTCAAAACATATAAGCCATTCACCAATGGAGCATGACCATAAAGCATATCTTCAAAATAAATCGAACAATTTCTCTTTATTCTGAACTCATAACTTTCTGCTCCTAAATATGAAGCAAAAATAATGTTTTTGCTTAAAGTAGGAACATAATAACAATTATTTAGTTCAATCAATAACAATTATTTAGTTCAATCACTAATCTTGAGGGTAAAGCTAATGGTAAAGTGCCAAACACTAATGCAAGAACTCTTGCTCTATTGCCCACGCTGAAGATCAACTTCTCCTCTTGCCAAACTTCTACTCCTTATCACTCCCTTCATCGAATTGCAAATATGAGCAACCAATCCGGTATTGAATACCCAAGAACTGGTCGGAGAAGTGGCAAGATTAAATTCTATAACATTTATACCTGAACCGAAAGTCTTACTTTCTTTGTTCTTTTTCATTTTTGCCAAGTACTTTTTATAATTTATCTTCCAATGCCTAGTCTTATGACAATGGTAACATTCTGTGTAAGTCTTAGGACCCAGCTTGAGCTTCTTAAGCTTAGCCTTGAGACTCTCAATCTCATCTCGAGTCTTTCCTTTGCCTTTTCCCTTTCCCGACTTACCTTTCTTCTTGAAGCTAGTAGTCTTTTGAACCATCATCACATGATTGGAACTTTTCTTGATGCTCTCTTCGGCACCTTTAAGTATATTATGCAACTCGGTCATTGACTTCTCCTTACCATTCATATAAAAATTCAACATGACAGCTCAAAGCTTGTAGGAGTAATTGATAATCACATGAGTAGCCAACTCTGGCTAAGGGAAAATCAAGATTTTCTAAGCTCTCAATGTGACCAATCATCTTGATTACATGAGGATTGACCGAGTTACCTTATAAAAGACTACAAGAAAATAATACCTTAAAGGTATTGTACCTCTCTGCCCTTGCTTGGTCCTGAAACATACCTTTCATACTCATAATCATATTGTAATCCTCCGTGGTCTCATATTGCTTCTAAAGCTAAGAGTTGACGGTGGTAAGCATAAGGCAGTGTACATCAATTGCGTCATTGCAATGCTTCTCATAAGCATTCTTTTTAGCACGAGTAGCATCGCGACTTGGTTCCATGGGATACCACTCACCACGGCGAATCCGCCGTCGCCATTGTCATTGGTTCCCGAGCCTCCGCTGCTTAACCGCTGCGTCAAGACCACCTCGGCGCCATGTCGCACTCCTCGCCGACGTGTCGCGGCGTGGCGCCCGACCAAGATCCACGCGTACGCGCGTGGGCATCCACGCCCTGCATCCACTCTGCTGTAGATCTAGTCTATCGTGAGTTTGAGACCGACATGTGGGTCCCACATGTCAGTATTTTCTTTTATTTCTTTTATTTCCAAAATTCCTTCGCTGATGTCGTGCTTGCGCAATAATCCGATTTTTCTGTTAAGAAATAATTCGGAAATTCTAGAAAATCCAAATTAGGGTTTCTTTTAGATTTAAAACTTCCAGAGCCCATAACTTTTGCATCCTAACTCCGTTTGAGCCCATTCAAATTTCTAAATTTATCTAAATTCGAGCTCTATTTATATGAGATTTTTATTTAATTTTTAGAGTTTGTTTTGCCTCTGTTATTTATTTGTTTTGTTTATTTGTTTCGTTTGCGAGTAGACGTCGATTCGTCGGGAAATTTCGTTGAAGAAGGAGCACCCCAAGATCAAGATCAGTACATAGACCTTTTCCAAGGCAAGTCATACCTTTGATCATCTTGAACCCAGTTTTCAAATTACTTTACTTCAACGTACTGCATTCTACTTTAATTATTTATTTAAATGCTTTGGGCATAATTATTATCCAAATTGTTATCACATCTTGACATTGTATGCCATAATTCCTTGTCACCCTAGATTGGTTTATTAGTTGGTATTATTATAGCACCAACGTGGGTTGGTTAGATGCGAGTACAATTGCTTAGCCATGCCACGAGTCATCATCTCATGTAAGTTGCAAATATTAAATATGACTAAGTGACTATGGAACTTTGTGTAAAACTGTGTGCTATGTGTTATTACTTCGTGATGGCATGTGTTGCATTAAAACCAACTGGGTGGTAAAGGATTTAGACTGAGGCAAGTAGTGGAAGCTGTGTGATATGGTGGACTTTGTGAGGGGAATGATAATCTTTGTGACTTAGTTAGAACATGGAAGTCTTGCCTTGGTCAATTAAGGACTTAACTTTGTGCACCATTGAACTAAGCCTTACTGTACGACCACATGTCTGGTATGGGACGGGCCTAACTTAGTAAGTTATGGATTCTCGACATTGATGTTCAGATGGATAGGTTAGGCTTTGTGACAGGGTGGAGGTGTGACTACTTAGTGGTTGCATCTGGGACGATTCGCCGCCTCGGGTTCAACCACAGTGTTATGCCAAAGCGCCCGCTTGGGTTGGCATAGCGGTTTGTAAGCACACCGGGAATGTCAATGTTTGAGATGAAGTTTCAACCGCTTTGTTATGATTAGTGCTTGCTACACTAGTTGTATCTTGTGGTAAAGTGTACAACCTCCGCAGAGTGTTAAATCAATCTATTCGAATAGCCACGCCCGCGGTCATGGACATGCTCGGGATTTCACACGAGGCGCTTTTCCTAAAATGTTGGGATGGGAGCTGTGTGACCTCAATCATATGACTATGTGAAATAATCTGCTTAGTATGGTGTCTTTGTGGAAACAATTGTTAAATTATTATTGTCTATTTGTTTGGAATTATGCTTTAAGCTATTATTGGTATTCAATTGCAAATGTTGCTTTTATGCAAAAGAACCACAAAGCCTTTTCTTTAGAATAAGCTCGCATCTATACATTGCATTCTCGTGGTATGATTTAGCGAGTACGGTTGTGTACTCACACTTGTTGTAAAACTTGCGCCCAAACCTACTGTAAGAGGATGAGTCTACGCCGCTCGAGGAGGAGTTCGCAAGGTTGTTGATCGTTAAGGTCCGGATCTCACGGTTGCCTGTGGTGAATTGGTGGATCTACGCTGGAGTTATTTCCGCTCCCGCTTATTTCTCTTTAGCTCGCGTGGCTTAATAAGTGTAAACTCGACCATAAGGTCAAAACCCTTATTTGTTATTCAAACTAATCGCTTACTTTATTTATCGTTTGTGTGGATCGATATTTACCTATGTTAACTCTGTGTGCACTAGCGTGATCCTCGACTAGTGCAAGATATACACAGAGGGTTCCGCACTGAAATTCGGGTCCCGGCAGAGGTGGTATCGAGCCATACCGATCGTAGGTCTTGACCTTAGTGAGATTGGCCGTCTTTAGAGTGTCCAAACTATTTTCTAAAAGAAAAATTAACTTGCAAGGTTAATTAATTGCTTAACTCTCCTCATCTCTCTCCGCCTCAACTTTTGCTATAATCCTTTCTCTCCCCGCTGTTTTAAAGTTTGCTCTTACCTCGCTCGTCTGTCATTGACAGATACCTCGCCTTCTTGAGCTATGGTGAGCGATCGAGGGTATGCCACCGAGCTTTGGAAGTTGCTCCGTGTTCTTGAGATTTTGATCGTCCGCCGTACGCTTGGCAACAATCGGACGGTGAATTGACAAAATCGTGGAGTGATTTGTCGCCCGACGATCACGCCAGAGGAACGATAAGGCAAGCCAACCTTCGCACGCCTCGGTGAGGAAGATCACTTGGCCGGAGGGTATCCAGAGTCGTCG